>CM076574.1:983382783-983821865 GCA_034641835.2 Pinus albicaulis
CTATGGAGGAAAAAATGAAAAAGACGCGGGTTGTTTGGTTTTATTCGCAAAGTCAACAGGGTGGCGGGATTTTTTATTAATTCATGGGATGACGTCAGCATGGCACAGTAGACATGTCACTAGCGGAAAAGTGGTAAGTGGTTTATTCCGCACCACTTTTGAAGGCAGGCGGTTTTGGGCGGGGAGGCAGCGAATCCAGAAAGCAAACGACGCGTGGCCAGGATACTATTTGAAAACCGCTATCATTTCACGCGTTAAATTTCGGACTGGGGATGGCCAGCGAAATTGACGAGAGCCGTTGATCTTGGAGTGGGTGATCGGATGGGGGACGGGACAGAGAGTCGACAGATGGTTAATGGGCGGGACCAATGTGATTATTGTTTAATTAATCATTTCGGGAGCATTCTTATTGGCGGGGATCGGTTCTTAATTAACCATGAGGATCAATTAAGTCCTTGTACAGCGGATGGTCGGGGGTGAAAAATACATGCGGGATGAGTTTGCTTCAAAGTTTGGTTTTAATTAAACTTTGAGTTTTATTTATTTTTTAAACACATATTCATATGTTTAAAGGTTTTTCATATATTTTTATTTATACAATAATTAAATCAATGCGATTTATTTACTGTATGGGGGCGGGAATAATATTAATGTTATATTTTAGCCAAAAGGGGGTATATTAGGGGTTTTTTATTTGAATAAAATAGGAATTAAATACTTTTGGCTAAAAATTCATAATATAAGGGTTTTGGGGATATTACTATAAAAGGATTTATATAAAATATGAAAATGTGATTTTCATAGAAATTAATATTGGCAGGTAAGCTTTGAATGAACAGTGATTTGAACGGGTACTGGTTATGGTCGACGAGCTTCTGGGAAGATTGACTGCAATTTGCTTCGATGAGACAAAGGTTGACAGACTTCAGCAGTGAAGATTTGAATTTCTGTGCATGGAGGTGTAGTCGTTCATTGTGGAGGAAAAAATGAAAAAGACGTGGGCTGTTTGGTTTTATTCGCAAAGTCAACAGGGTGGCGGGATTTTTTATTAATTCATGGGATGACGTCAGCATGGCACAGTGGACATGTCACGAGAGGAAAGGTGGTAAGTGGTTTATTCCGCACCAATTTTCAAGGTAGGCGGTTTTGGGTGGGGAGGCAGCGAATCAACAAAGAAAACGACGCGTGGCTAGGGTACTATTTGAAAACCGCTGTCATTTCGTGCGTTAACTTTCGGACTGGGGATGGCCAATGAAATTGACGAGAGCTGTCAATCTTGGAGCAGGTGATCGGACGAGGGACAGGACAGGAAGTTGACAGATGTTTAATGGGCGGGACCAACGTGATTATTGGTTAATTAATCATTTCGAGAGAATTCTTATTGGCAGGATCGGTTCTTAATTAACCATGAGGATTAATTAAGTTCTTGTACGGCGGAAGGTCGGGGGTGAAAAATACATTCAGGATGAGTTTACTTCAAAGTTTGGTTTTAATTATACATTGAGTTTTATTTTTGTTTTAAACACATATTCATATGTTTAAAGGTTTTTCATATTTTTTTATTTATACAATAATTAAATCAATGCGATTTATTTACTGTATGGGGGCGGGAATAATATTAATTTTATATTTTCGCCAAAAGGAGGTATATTGGGGGTTTTTTATTTGAATAAAACAGGAATTAAATAATTTTGGCTAAAAATTCATAATATAAGGGTTTTGGGGATATTACTATAAAAGGATTTATATAAAATAGGAAAAGGTGATTTTCATAGAAATTAATACATGAGTTAGAGTTAATATGACCAAAGGACAATGGAAACTGAAAATACTCTAATATAACCAAGAAAGTGAAGTTTCAAAAGTAAATGGAATTATTATACTTTCATCACTTAGACTTAGAATAAAAAGTGATTTTGAGGGCTTTTCATGAAATATTGAAGGATTTCCTAAGTAAAATGGGATTTTACTTAGGAAAAGGTTTTTGAGAGGTGAATGAATGTGATAATGGATGATTTCAAGTACTTAGGTCTTTTCAATTATTAGGCCAAGGGTCCGGTCCCTCCAGAAGTCAAGGAAATGCCTTGAGTCCCTCTAATCTTCAATACCTTAGCACCTAGGGGAAATTAGTGAAATGTTTAGGGAAAATGAGAGGGGAAGTGAATAATCTTGACTTTTCTTTGTTGTGAACTTTTTAAAATGTAGTATCTGCCTTTTCACTTGTTGTTAGCCTCCTATATCAATAGGTTTCATCTTTCATGATTGTCTTGATGAAAGTGTGGAATATGTTCAAACCTTCTTACTTGAGCAAAGGTGTTCCATATTCTTAAAAAAAACCAAAAAATCAAAAAATTTAAAAAATGTAAAGAGGGTATACCCTAAAAGAAAGATCAAAGGGTAAAAAGAATAAAAATGGTCAAAAAGAGAAAGAAATGAACCCCAAGCAAAAATAAAGGCCAAGGAAAGTGTGCAAGTCTAAATGCCACTACTTTTTTCATCTGTTGTAATAAAACAATTGTGTGCAGCTTGTGAACTTTTGCCACAATTCATGAATAAGTCAAACTGTTTAAACTTGGCTTAGTCATATTTCAAATTTCATGTTATAGATTAGAGAATAAATATCTAGCCAAACAGTTTAATCTTGGCAGATAAGTAGTTAGGTAGAGTGAATAAAAGGTGCTCAACAGTTTAATCTGAGCCCTTGGATGTAATAAGGGTAGAAATAGATAGATTCATCATGTAAAAAGAAAAATATTGAAAAGGGTTTGCAAGTCTAAATGCACCCTAATAAAGAAGACAAAATGGTAGTGTTAAGTAGATAGGGTAGGTAGATGGTGCTACAAAGTGTTATATGATGAATGGTGCTGCTACATGTTGGTTAATCATTTACTTTCATCACAAGTACTAAAGCAGGAAATACACTGGAAAATCACAGCAAGCAAAGTCAAATTCATTAACCTCCCTCATCATTTTTCCCCCTCAAGAGTTTTACTAATTTCCCCAAAAATTACTAAGGTAATTTGAGATCAAAGGGGCTCAAGGCATTTCCTTGACTTCTGGAGGGACCGGACCCTCGGCCTAATGATCAAAAAGACCTAAGCACTTGAAATAATTCATCATTGTTATCTTCCATCTTTAACTTTTCCTAAGTAAAATCCTATTTTACTTAGGAAACTGATGCAACATTCCATAAAATTCCTCAAAACAACTTGTTATTCTAAGTTTAAGTGTTGAAGATAAAATGTGCAATTTACTTCATAAGTTTCACTTTCTTAGATGTACAAAGGTGTTTTGATTTTCCTTGTCCTTTTTCATATTAACACCTAACTCTATTATATTAAATCCCTAGTGAAATCCCTTTTCCTATGTATATAACTCCCTTTTCTAATAAATATCCCCAAAACCCTCTTATTATAATGTTTTACCAAAGTATATATAGTCCCGCACATTTAAAATAAATACCCCGCTTTATAAAGCCCTTTGGTAAAAACTATAGCCTTATATATACATTCCGCCCCTATGATGAATTGATTATATTAATTTATTCATCGTATAATAAAAAATATACAAAAAACCTTTGGACATGCGACAAGTGTGTTTAATATCAAAACATATTAATAAACTCCGCGGAAGTTTATGCCACCGTGTTCTGTCCACGTGGCATTCCACATGGCCAAACTCCGCCACGATCCATTTCATAAATTCACGGGGTTAATTAGTCATTTGTACTAATTAACAACCATTCCCGCCTATTAACTTCTCCCCGGGGTGATTAGATTACACGTTAAAACCTTTTTAAACCCCGACGGGCCCACCTTTGAAGCCGCACAAGTTCCCATCCTTTTTCAGCCGTCAGATCATCCCTCCGTTGATCAACGGTCCCGATCAATCCCGCTGCCCATCCCGTGTGAGTTATTTAGCCAGCGGGGAGTGGGCGGTTTTTGACTATTCAGCATTCCACGTGGCAAGCGTCCTGTGGAATCGCTTCCATTGCGACTTTTACCGCCCTCGTCCATAAGCGGTGCGGGCTTACCGCTTACCGCTTACCGCATACCGCCGGTCCCACTTCCTTACGTCACCCCGTACGCCCTAATGACGTCATCACCTCGAAAACGACAAAAACCCTTTTGACTTGTTTTTAAGCCATTTTCGCGTTTTTTCAGTTATTTTTAGTTTCCGAAAGAGACTAAGCTCCCGCTGCAATTTTCAAATTTCACTGCAAATACACCAAATTACTCCGAAATTCCGCTGCGCCAGTATTGAAGAACGTCCCCGCCATTGTTCATTACCTGTTGAAGAACCAGTTTCCATTAAAAAACAGGTATTTATCATTCCGCGCCCCGACTGCAAGTTAAGCTTAGTTTCCTGTGTTTTTTCTCTGAAAAAAGTGGTCAAAAGTCCTCTCTGAGTCCTCATTGAAGATTTAAAACCTGTGAATTTGCTTCCCAAACCTGCAATTTGTTCCAATTTCCTCTTTTGTCAGATATCCCGTCCGATCTGCAAGAAAAACTGAAACCTCCATTTTGAATCCACAAGAACCAAAATGGAGACCCCAACTGCTCTAAATGTCACTCCTTTGAATGCTCCTCACCGAGATTTAGACTACTTGCCTCTCATAGATGAAGATTTCCAAATAAAAGACCTGCATTTTGATGAAAGTCCCCGTTTGAGCTTCTGTCGCTGCAGAGACGAACACTCACAGGGGCAAGATCTTATAGGGTTGTGGGAATCCAATCTCCCAAGGTATTTTATTCCTACAGTTCACGTTTTCCCTGAAATCATTCATTATTGTCATGCAAATTATGATCCTGCACAAAGAGCTGTATTAGCTCCTGATCAAAGTGTTCTGTTCCCTATCACACCTCAGGCTATCAATGCTATGTTACAATTTGAGCCAGAACAAGAATTAGCACCTATATCCATGGAAGGGCTAATTGAGAAAACCAGACTGCTAACTCCAGAGAAATTGAAAGCAATGTGTCAGTACTTCATGTTACCTGAGCATCAGCCAAAAGGGACTCCCCCCTATGGTTTTTACTTTTTCAATCAATTGGGAAGGCTTATTGTGAATGTAATATCTTTTGTCTTAGGATTCAATACCAGTGAGTATGTAGACGAGATAACTATGGCTTTTCTATCTATCTTTACCCCTGGGCAGCCTCCTGAGATTAAGTATGATTATGCTTCCTTCATTGCCAACAAAATCCATGATCAATTTTTAAGGCTAGATGATGAAAAGGTTTTCAAGTACTCCTCAGTTATCTATCATCTCATAATTTTCTATCACTCAGACAAATTCCCTTTCCATGTTCAGAAACTTGATGCTAAAGGTAATCCCAGGTCTGTTATTTTTTGGTCCCCCATCATTCATTTGTCCTCTGATTCTCCCTACTCTTATTCAGAATTCATTGATCAGTTTGTACATCCTGCTACAACCTTGTTAACAGGAGTTTCTCCCCCCAGGCTTAGTACTGAGATTAGAAAGACCTTGCAATTGTCAAAGAGTTACAAAGTTGGGGATTGGTACTTGTACCAAAACCATACAGTTATCAGGATTTATGGATGTGAATTACATCCATTCAAGTTACCCGGATATGTACCAATGAGAATTTTTGCTTTGGAATACTTTAGACAGATGAATAACTCAGATGTAATCCATTTCTGCAATGTAAAGAAGAAAGCACAGTTAAGGATCAAAAGCCAGTTAGGTCCTTTCATTTGCAATTCTAGGGAAGCTGAAAGAGATGCTGAACTTATATTAGAGAAAAAATTCCAGACATCTTTTCGTTGGGTCCCTTATGACCCCTTTGGTTTCATTTGTGAAAGAAGGTTAAAAAATAAGTCATCTCCTTATATACATCACAGAATTCCTGACATAGAACATTATGCAAATCAAGATGAATGGGTTAAAGGAACACTTGTTGAAGAGGGAAGTGGAGCTACCAAATTGAATAAACTTATGAAAGATGCTGAGAAGAAATTTGACCTAGAAACATATGATCAAATGCAGGTACCATACATTGGCACATCTTCAGCAACTACTCTACAACAAGCTATACAGGAAGACAGCCCATCAGTAGCAGCAGAGCCCAAGGGTAAAGGAAAAGAACCTATAGTTCAGGTCGTTGAAACCCTGGTCATGGCAGAAAAATCACAGAGTTCCAAAGAACCAGAACAATCCCGGGCTTCTCAAACACCAGCAAAGCAAATCCAAGTTCCAGAGATGCAAAATCCACTGAATGTGGAAATAGGGAAAAAGAGGCCAGCTCCAGATACCACACCTTCAAAAGGAGCCCCACAAGTTTATCAAGCCAAAAAACACAAGTCTGATCCACCTCCAGATGTAGAGATTATAGATGAGATATTTGATGATGGTAGGGAGGATAGTCAGCAAACAGGTACAGTAAGTGAGACAAACATAAGCCAGAAAGGGATACAAAAGCAGTTGAGCACTGAAGTATCTTCTTTCAGACCACCAAAGACAGATACTGGAGACATTAAGAAAACCTTCATTAATATCAAAACAAGGAATGAACCATTGAAAATGAAGGTCTACGATCAGTATATGAAGATGGCTCCTCACAATCAGCAAAGGTTGATGTCAGCATTTGATATTTCACAAGGTAAAATGCAAATGAGCCACTTCAAAGCTAAGGTGCCAAAGCCAACTTCAGCAACAGATTACATCAGAACAAATTTTGAAGTGTTAGCAAAGGATATCCATCCCTTGGATCAGATAGAGCTTCATAGGCAAACAGGGGAAATGTTTTATTCTACTCTTACCAACAAAGCCATGGCAGCTTTAACGCTGCAAGATTCCTTGAATAATACCACTGCAACATTGAAGATTGAAAGGGCTTCCTCACAGGCCAAGGACAATAGAATAAAGTCTCTAGAAGAGATCATCATTGGTTTGGGTCACAATCCCAAAGACACTAAAGGTATTGATGCACTGATAAAAAAGAAGGAGGATGATATAGCTGCACTGAGAAAACAGCTGAAAATACCAGCCTCAAGGCACCCACAGACACAGGAAGTAATAAAAGGAAATTCACAAGAAGAAATGATGGAGTTGCTCTTGAATTTGACAGAGCGACTAAATGAAACAGAAAAGGAGTTGGAAAAAGCATTGCAGGAACAGGAAATCATCAAGCAAACTTCAACAACAGGTACTACAACTACAGGACAGCAGGAACAACCATCTCAGGTAAACATTTCTAATTTGAATTCTGAGGATTTAATTAAACAGATGGAGAGTTTGCAGCTAAAGGTCATAGAACTCCAAGAAACAAAATTACAATTAACAAAATTGGAGGGAAAATATGACACATCCAAAAAGACAGCTGCTGACAACCTCAGGGAAATAAAAAGATTGGAGAAATTGGTTGAGGCTTTGCAAAAAGATCTTTCACTGGAAAAGCCTCTGAACGAAATAAATGATATTATTTGGGACAACATCATTAACTTAATAAGAGATATTTGGCCTTCCATCCAAGCTATTTTTGAGCAGAATGAGTTAGTCAAGATAGCTCAAGAGGAAATAAATAAAACTAGACATGAATTAAGAGGCAAGCCAGAGCTGGCCCAGCGGCTCATTCAGTTTTTGAATTCCAGAACAAAACAACAGCTAGCATTGTTAGGAATCGATGACAGAACAGGTGTAGTTTTGGAAGCAAAAAGAATTTTCACCAAGAGGACTTTCATGCAAAATCTAGAAAGAAAGTGTACTGATATTTTGGTCGACATCAACGTTTTCAGAGAAAAGTTTCAAGCTCTGCTGGACAGTGATTTGCCAAGTCCCATGCTCACAGAGGATCAAATAGTAGACTTAGAAACCTATGAAAAAAGAATCCAAGCTCATGCTAAAAATACAGCGATAGGTTCTACTAATATAGGTTCTACTAGCTCATCAGAACCTGTAATACCAACCGGGAAAAGTATTTATGAAAAAGTGAGGAATATATTTCATCTGGAGCATGAATTAAAATATTTATTTCCGAACGAGCCCACTTTTTATAAACTTACTGAAGCCGATGAAACTTTAAGGAAGCTCAGAAGAACAATGATACCAGATGATCAGTGGTGGAAAGAAATGCTGGAAATTTTGTAAAAAATGTTGTCAGGATAAAAGTTTATCTTTAATATTGAGTAAATGGTAAAAAACAGAAATGCAGATGAAAGAGTATCAGATGAAAGGTCAAAGAGTATCCGTGAGAAGAAAGAGTATGCAACAAGTCAAAGGAATACGTAAAGGACAGCACAGAGCCCTATTTTGAGCACTTATCCTTAGCATGTCCATGAAGAAAGGAACAGCACATCAGCCGTTATTCATTATTCTATTTACGAGACCATGTGTCTTTTGTTTGTTTGTAAATATGCTTTAAATCAGCCTGAATTATTGGCTATGATAGAGTAAGATTGTTAGGATTATTTTTGTATAAATAAGCCCTCAAAGAGAGTTTTGAAGGGTGGATTCTATTACTCTGTTGTAACATTGAGGTTTTCGGAATAAAAAGCTTTTGGACAAATTTACTTGTGGCTTACTGGATGACGTTTTGAAGCACTGGACTTGTTGCAGGATTCATGTGTTGGACTTCAGTTCAATAAGTTTTCCAACCCTTGTGTTTAAATTTTATATTAGTTTATGCTATCATCATATCCGTTTCTGAATAATTTACATAAAGGATTGAAACAGAATTTGCTTAATTGCACTCTGTTTTCAAATGTGATTATTCTTGATGTTTTCTTCTGGATTAGTTATAAGCATGAATTCTTAATTGCTCATGTTTTTCTGATTTAAACATTGTTGATTACTGTAACAAAGAATCCTTCATTGCTCTTTGCTTGTAGTCATTTCTCCTCTTTCTCTTGAAAATGGTGAAAGATTCTTAGCTGCCTTTCATCCCTTCAAGACCATCCATCCACTTTAAATTTTAAGGATTGTTCTCTGTCTAGCTATCTTGCCCTGTAATACCATCTTGTGTTTAAAAAAGAAATCCAGTAAAGCCATCCTTAGACTCCATAGCCCAATGGACTGAAAGCCCTCAACCTTGCCCTTAGTTTGTGGATTCCACCATTTTCCCAAAACAAACTTTGAATCTATAACTAGCCTAAAATCATTCAAAAACAAAGATAAATCATAAAGAGCGAGCCCTCTCTGGATGCAGATTGGCTAGATTCTGCATCTAAAAGGTTGGTTTGTGGTTACCTCGGGTATACTTTCCTCTTACACAACTTCTGGGAAAACCTGAGTGATAACATAGTGGCGACCATACTGGGGACCTGAATCATTTTATTGATACTATTGTTTGATTTATAATCTATAGACAGAGTCTGAAAATCAGCCAGGAAGCCTTTGAAATTGCTTTTGCTATGCAATTGCAAAAGTAAATAAATGCTGTTTCAGTCTATCTCTGATTTAGCTTATAAGTTGAAATCTTAGTTTCAAATTTTTCAGTCAGATTCTCTAGTTTAAACAGATCTTTGAGGAAATCTTAATCACATATCATTATTTCTTAAAGAATTTGTAGAAGTTGTATTTATTTTTCAAATAAAACCCAAAATTCAAAGACACATATTCTAAAAAAACTGGCTTCAGAAAGGATTCGACATACTAGGTCAAACCCTGACCCAAATCCACCACCAATTTTTGAAAATCCAAATCTGATCCCTAGGATTCTTAGAAGACAAGGAAGTCAAGAAAGTTCTGAAAGAGGAAGTCAGGAAAGTACAGGTAGTTCTAGACCACTTTCTAGATCTGCATCTTGTCCTGTGAAAATTATTTATATTGATGACATTCCTTTTGATGCACAATTTGAAACATCTTTGTTTGTAAATTTCTCTGAGACTGAATTATCTAGGTTAATTCCAGATCCTTTTTTCTTTGAAGAGTTGCAATATAGATTTGTTTCGCATCATCTCGACAGAGAATTTCATAACTCCATTCAATCTGAGCAAGCATTTGAAGAAAGCTCAAACATTTCTGTAATAACTGAAGCATCTCCGAGCTCAGCCACTTTTCAAACACCTGTCAGACCTCCATCTCCACTTGTCAGACCACCTTCTCCTCCTACTAGACCGGCTACTCTTGTTACTCCACTTTATCTTCCAATGGCCAATCGATATGCCCCTTTAATATTACCAGCCAACCCTCCAGCTTTACCACCAGACTACCAAAGTAAGATCACACCTTTTGACGGATCAGGTACCTACACAGCTCAACAACACACCAAAAGGGTGACAGATTACTTTGAGTTTTATGAGATTGATACTGATGATATCCGTATGAGAATTTTTGTACAAAGTCTTACTGGAGAAGTTAGAACTTGGTTTAGGGCTCTCACCCCGAACGGTATTGCTGACCTAGAAGCTTTGTATAGGGCATTTTTGAACAGATGGGAGAAAAAGAAAGATCCTCTCCAGATCTTATCAGAATTTGAAAAATTAAGAAGAAGACCAAATGAAACCGTACCAGATTACATCATAAGATTTAATGAATCATATCATGCAGTTCCTCTGAATCTAAGACCCCCACCTAATAACGTGTTGGTCAAATTTCCAGACGGTTTTGACTCTGAAATAGCTTATTCTCTTAGGGAAAGAGCTCCTCAAACATTAGAGGAAATGCAAAGCATAGTGGTGAGCGTAGAAGCAAATCTGATAGAAAAACGAGCCAGAGATAGGGCAGAGAGAAGAATGCCTATGAAGGAAGAACCTTCAGTTTTGGAAAAGAAGCTGGATGTAATCATTAAAGGTATGGAAAGATTAGGTGATAGAGTGGAAACCATCGAAAGAAAGTCTGCTACTGATAACCAGAATGTTGCAAGAAACCCAAACTTTAGGAGGAATCTGAACCAAAATATTGGAAAGAATGTCCCTGATCAAAACATTAGACCACCTTTCCAAGAAAACTTTGTTGAAGGATCGACCTCAGAAGGACCTACAGAAGATGTAGAAATAAACAATGTCAATGAGGACAAAGATGAATCAGAAATCTTCCTATCTCAGGATGATCAAGAGAATCATATCCTTGAAACATTCCACACTCATTCGGGTGAGACTTTTGATTTCAAAGAAGGCTATGACACAGCAATCTACGAGGTTCATAAGCAGTACAACTTGAGAAGTAGACGGATAGATGTACCAGAGAAAAATAAACAGAAAACCACAAAACAAAATGTCAAAGGAAAACAAAACATTCCCCCTATACAAAATACTTCCCCTGTACAAAACATTCCCCAAATACAAATTTTGCCTAGGATAACTCCTAGTTTTTCAAATCCAATAATTGAAGATGTCTCTGACAACCAACCAATCGACAAACAGCAATCCAATACATCTCCTCATGTAGGAACTGTAGAAGAAACATCAGAAGTTAGTCCTGAAACATCTTCAAAGCAAAACTTCATTCATGAAAAAGAGAAAAACATTGAAGATCCAGTAAACAGAGAGAACCCAACTGTGCAAAACACTAAAGCTCAAACAGAAAAACCCTTTAATCTAGAAGCTGAAATAGGCAAACTCAAGATAGTTGTTCCTTTATCAGAATTGGCTAAACATGATGTCTATAGGAATCAGATTTCCAAGTCTTTAAACATTAACATTACTGGATTGGATGATTCAGTAAATATTCTTGATGATCAACCCAAACTTATTTTTGGCCCGGAGGTTAATGGCAAACCAGAAAGTGGAGGAACTCCTCCATTTTATGTAAGCCTGAATGTTCACGACAAGATACTCCATAATGCAATGCTTGATTCTGGAGCATCTCACAATTTGATGCCAAAAGCAGTAATGGAAAGATTGAATCTAGATATTACCAGACCATACAAAGATTTATTTTCATTTGATTCCAGTCAGGTAAAATGTTTAGGTTTAATTAAAGATCTGTGTGTCACTTTGGTTCAATACCTTGCTAAGTCTGTTTTAATGGACATAGTAGTTGCTGATATTCCACCTAAATATGGTATGTTATTGTCTAGGTCTTGGGGTGCTAAACTTGGAGGATCTATTCAATTAGACATGTCTTATGCAACTATTTCAGTATTTTGTCAGCCTAAAAGATTATATAGAGAAACTTTGATGAAGTACTTAGTAAGTAGCCATGAGAAGCCTGAAAACTTCCCTGTTTATTCTGTACATTCTGACATGGATTCTTTTATTTTATACAATGCTGAGTCAGAACTTCCTACTGAAATAGAAGCTCCTGAAATGGAAATCATAAACAAAACCATTGTTAAAATTGAAGAAATCTCTGAAAACAAAGAAACACCAGATGACCAAGAAAACCCTGAAAAAACTAAACAACTAGCTCTTGTCAGAAAATCTGTTAAAACAATTGATGAAGATTATGAACATGAAATTCTATGGCATTTAGAGTTTGATGGCTCGGTAAACAGACTAGGTGCAGGAGCTGGAATTTGGTTACACAATGTAGAGAACAATCATGCTGAGGGTCATGCTTATAGGTTAAACTTCAAATGCACTAACAACATGGCAGAGTATGAAGCTCTTTTATTGGGGCTTAAACATGTCAAGAAGTTAGGAGGCATTAGGGTATCAATCATAGGTGACTTTGAACTAATCATCCAACAGATTAAAGGAGAATGTGCAACAAAGGACATGAGACTGAAACAATACCGAGAGACAGTTGTAGAGATTCTCAACACATTTCTACAAGCCCAACTTGCCAAGATTCCCAGGAAACAAAACTTGCATGCTCACGGTTTAGCAATGTTTGCTAGTACATGTAAGTTGCCTTTTGATCCTAATCATCAGTTTTCAGCTGAGATAAGACACAGGCCTGCAATACCCGACAATGTTTTGAATTGGCAAGTATTTGTGAATAACCATCAAATCAATAGTTTTTTGACACTTCAGAATGAGTTTTCTAACTGTAATATAGACGAAGACATGACTGCTGATAAATTTGATCAAGAAAAAGAACAAAAAATGGAAATTTCAAGAGAAAATGCAATTCATATGCTGCATCCAACCACGTTCACTGAAAAATACATGCAAAATTTGAAACACATGGAATTTGATGAGATCATAGATGAAACAGAAATCATCAATTTAAAAGATAATCAATTACCCAAAGGATTAACACCTTTGGAAGATCTATTCGACTCAAATGATATTCCATTCAGACCTAAAATGGAACCTGTTAAAGCCGATATGGAGGAATGCAACTTAGGAACACCAGAACATCCAAAAATTGTTAAGTTGTCTAAATCTCTTCCAAAAGATCAGAAGGTAAAATATGTTGAACTATTAAAAGAATTCCAGGATGTCTTTGCCTGGAGTTATGAAGACCTCAAATCTTATGATACATCCATCATTCAACATACTATACCTTTGAAGCCAGACCAGAAACCTTTTAAACAAAAGCTTAGGAGAATTAATCTGTTTTATTACCCTCAATTGAAAAAGAAATCAAAAGAATGTTTGAAGCAGGGATTATAGCTCCTATCAGATTTTCAGAATGGGTCTCTAACCTGGTACCAACAAGAAAAAAGACAGGAGAAATCAGACTGTGTGTCGATTTAAGGAATTTGAATAAAGTTTCTTTAAAAGACAACTATCCTCTGCCAAAAATGGATCACATTCTGCAAAGGGTAGTGGGATCTTCGAGAATATCACTACTGGATGGATTTTCAGGGTACAACCAGATTCTGGTTCATCCTGATGATCAGGATAAAACAACATTTACCACACCATGGGGTACGTTTAAATATGTCAAAATGCCATTTGGGCTCAAGAATGCAGGAGCTACATTTCAAAGAGCGATGGACATTGCTTTTGCTAAAGAGATACATGATTTTCTGGTTATTTACTTAGATGATTTGACTGTTTTTTCTAAAACGGATCAAGAACATTTAGATCACCTAAGGCAAGTATTTATAAAGTGCAGAAAATATGGAATTTCTTTAAACCCTAAGAAGTCATTGTTTGGTTTGGAAGAAGGAAAGATTTTAGGACATATCATTTCTAAAGATGGCATTAGGATTGATCCTGAAAGAATTCAAGCAATTTTGCAAATACCCCACCCCAGAAACATAAAAGAATTGCAAGCATTTATAGGAAAAATCAACTTCTTGAGAAGACTTATTTCTAGTCTAGCAGAGTTACTTAGATTACTGACTAACATGTTGAGGAAAGATTCAAGCATTGACTGGACTGTAGAAGCCAAACAATCATTCGAGGAAATTAAAATGGCTTTAACGAGGACACCAGTTCTGACCAGTCCTAAATTTGATAGAGACTTTATTATTTTTTCATTTGCTTCTGAACATACTGTTGCAGCTGTTTTACTTCAAAAAGATGACCAAGGGTGTGAAAAGCCAATAGCATTTTTTAGTAAAGCACTGAGGGATGCACCTCTAAAGTACAATATTATGGAAAAATAGGCTTTTGCATTGGTAAAAGCAATCAAAGATTTCAGAGTTTATATATTATATTCTCATGTGATAGCATATGTGCCTAATGCAGTAGTTAAAGATATTTTGACTCAAGATGGCATTGAAGGTAAACGAGGTAAGTGGATAGCTACCATTTTGGAATATGATATTGAGATTAAACCAACTAAACTGATAAAAGGCCAAGGTTTAGCACAACTTATGACAGAAACCAATTGCCGAGCCTTAGATATCAATGAACTGGATAACGAGCAGGAGATGGCGACTCCTCAGATCAGTCAAGCTTTCTTAGATTCACCCTGGTATACTGATATAATTCATGTTCTATTAAACCTGCAAGCTCCTCTAGGGTTGTCCAGAACCAAGCAAAGATTTTTAAAAATGACATCTTTGAAATATTGTATTTTAGATAGCACTTTATTTTGGAAGAATCATGAAGGAATTTTATTGAATTGTCTCTTAAAAGATGAAGCTGATAAAGTGCTTAATGAATTTCATGCGGGGGATTGTGGAGGACATCTCTACTGGAAATCTACTGCAGACAAGATCTTAAGGGCTGGCTTTTACTGGCCAACATTATTTTCTGATGTAAATAAATTTGTAACAAGTTGTCACAAATGTCAGATATTTGAGGGTAAAAGAAAGTTGTTACCTCTGCCTTTAAAACCAGTTTCCACAGAAAGACCCTTTCAACAATGGGGATTAGATTTTATTGGAGAAATTCACCCCCCTTCTTCGGGGCAACATAGATGGATTTTAACTGCTACAGACTATTTCACCAAATGGATTGAAGCCATCCCATGTAGACAGTCCAATGATTCTGTAATCATAGGGTTTCTTGAAACCAACATACTTTCAAGATTTGGATGTCCAGAAAAGATTATAACAGACAATGCTGCTGCATTTAAATCAAAGAAAATGATTAATTTCTGCCATAAATATCATATTACTTTAGACCATTCAACAGCCTATTACCCCCAGGGTAATGGACTAGCAGAATCCTCCAATAAGAGTTTAATCAATATCATTAAGAAATTGTTGGAGGAAAATAAAAAGAACTGGCATAAGAAACTGACCTATGCGTTATGGGCAGACAGACTTACAACCAAGAAATCCATTGGGACTAGTCCATATGAGTTAGTTTATGGTCTATAAGCAAGATTCCCATCATCGTTAGGAATCCCTGTGATGAAATTACTTCAAGAGGCTCAAGTGGAGCCAAATGACATTCAAAGAAGAATTAATCAGACAATCCACCTGCAACAAACCAGAGAAGAGGTATACCAAAGATCACAAGTTTTACAGGAAAAGCTAAAGAAAATGTTTGATAAAAGGACTAAAGCAGAGGATTTTCAATTAGGAGACAAGGTCCTAAGATGGGATTCTAGAAGAGAAGAAAAAGGGAAACATGGGAAGTTTGATTTCTTGTGGAAAGGACCTTATATCATTCATGCCTTGCAGGGAAACAATACTTATTTTTTGAAGGACTTGGACAATTCAGAAGTTGAAGAAGGACCAGTCAATGGTCGAATGCTTAAGCATTATTTTGATCCAATTTACTAGAATGTTTAAATGTTTCTAACTTGTACATAATATATTGTTTGCTTGTTTTATTTTTGTTCCTGCAGTTTGGATTGGATGGTGACTTTTTGGAATTGAAGCCCGAAGTGAAGGCCCTAAGTTCCAAAAGCTTCACTATCATATGTAAAATAAAGCTATCAGAAGAAGGAAGGTTTCATACTTTCAGTTTGAAGACATTCTGAGGCATCTGACCTGCTGTTCTTGACTTTCCACAAGGAAAAGCCATCCCCAAGTGGAGCCAGTGTTAGCCTCCTATATCAATAGGTTTCATCCTTCATGATTGTCTTGATGAAAGTGTGGAATATGTTCAAACCTTCTTACTTGAGAAAAGGTGTTCCATATTCTTAAAAAAAACCAAAAAATCAAAAAATTTAAAAAATGTAAAGAGGGTATACCCTAAAAGAAAGATCAAAGGGTAAAAAGAATAAAAATGGTCAAAAAGAGAAAGAAATGAACCCCAAGCAAAAAGAAAGGCCAAGGAAAGTGTGCAAGTCTAAATGCCACTACTTTTTTCATCTGTTGTAATAAAACAATTGTGTGCAGCTTGTGAACTTTTGCCACAGTTCATGAATAATTCAAACTGTTTAAACTTGGCTTAGTCATATTTCAATTTCATGTTATAGATTAGAGAATAAAAATCTAGCCAAACAGTTTAATCTTGGCAGATAAGTAGTTAGGTAGAGTGAATAAAAGGTGCTCAACAGTTTAATCTGAGCCCTTGGATGTAATAAGGGTAGAATTAGATAGATTTGCCTTGTAAAAAAAAAGAAAAAGATTGAAAAGGGTTTGCAAGTCTAAATGCACCCTAATAAAGAAGACAAAATGGTAGTGTTAAGTGGATAGGGTAGGTAGATGGTGCTACAAAGTGTTATCTGATGAATGGTGCTGCTACATGTTGGTTGATCCTTTACTCTCATCACAAGTACTAAAGCAAGAAATACACTGGAAAATCACAGCAAGCAAAGTCAAAATCATTAACCTCCCTCATCATTTTCCCCCTCAAGAGTTTTACTAATTTCCCCCAAAAAGTACTAAGGTAATTGGAGCTCAAAGGGGCTCAAGGCATTTCCTTGACTTCTGGAGGGACCGGACCCTCGGCCTAATGATCAAAAAAGACCTGAGCACTTCAAATAATTCATCATTGTTATCTTCTATCTTTAACTTTTCCTAAGTAAAATCCTATTTTACTTAGGAAACTGATGCAACATTCCACAAAATTCCTCAAAACAACTTGTTATTCTAAGTTTAAGTGTTGAAGATAAAATGTGCAATTTACTTCATAAGTTTTCACTTTCTTAGATGTACAAAGGTTTTTTGATTTTCCTTGTCCTTTATCATATTAACATTTAACTTTATTATATTAATTCCCTAGTGAAATCCCTTTTCCTATGTATATAACTCCCTTTTCTAATAAATATCCCCAAAACCCTCTTATTATAATGTTTTACCAAAGTATATATAGTACCGCACATTTAAAATAAATACCCCGCTTTATAAAGCCCTTTGGTAAAAACTATAGCCTTATATATACATTCCGCCCCTATGATGAATTGATTATATTAATTTATTCATCGTATAATAAAAAATATACAAAAAACCTTTGGACATGCGACAAGTGTGTTTAATATCAAAACATATTAATAAACTCCGCGGAAGTTTATGCCACCGTGTTCTGTCCACGTGGCATTCCACATGGCCAAACTCCGCCACGATCCATTTCATAAATTCACGGGGTTAATTAGTCATTTGGACTAATTAACAACCATTGCCGCCTATTAACCTTTCCCCGGGGTGATTAGATTACACGTTAAAACCTTTTTAAACCCCGACGGGCCCACCTTTGAAGTCGCACAAGTTCCCATCCCTTTCAGCCGTCGGATCATTTGTCCATTGATCAACGACGATCATCAATCCCGCTGCCCATCCCTTGCCAGCGTGTTAACCAGCGGGGGATGGGCGGTTTTTGAAAAGTCAGCATTCCACGTGGCAAGCGTCCTGTGGAATCGCTGCCATCGCGTCTTTTACCGCCCTCGTCCATAAGCGGTGCGGGCTTACCGCTTACCGCATACCGCCGGTCCCACTCCCTTACGTCACCTCGTACGCCAAAATGACGTCATCACCTCGAAAACGACAAAAACCCTTTTGACTTGTAAATAAGCCATTTTTCGCGTTTTTTCAGTTATTTTTAGTTTCCGAAAGAGACTAAGCTTCCGCTGCAATTTTCAAATTTCACTGCAAATACACCAAATTACTCAGAAATTCCGCTGCGCCAGTATTGAAGAACGTCCCCGCCATTGTTCATTACCTGTTGAAGAACCAGTTTCCATTAAAAAACAGGTATTTATCATTCCGCGCCCCGACTGCAAATTAAACTTAGTTTCCTGTGTTTTTCTCTGAAAAAGTGGTCAAAAGTCCTCTCTGAGTCCTCATTGAAGATTTAAAACCTGTGAATTTGCTTCCCAAACCTGCAATTTGTTCCAATTTCCTCTTTTGTCAGATATCCCGTCCGGTCTGCAAGAAAAACTGAAACCTCCATTTTGAATCCACAAGAACCAAAATGGAGGCCCCAACTGCTCGAAATGTCACTCCTTTGAATGCTCCTCACCGAGATTTAGACTACTTGCCTCTCATAGATGAAGATTTCCAAATAAAAGACCTGCATTTTGATGAAAGTCCCCGTTTGAGCTTCTGTCGCTGCAGAGACGAACACTCAAAGGGGCAAGATCTTATAGGGTTGTGGGAATCCAATCTCCCAAGGTATTTTATTCCTATAGTTCACGTTTTCCCCGAAATCATTCATTATTGTCATGCAAATTATGATCCTGCACAAAGAGCTGTATTAGCTCCTGATCAAAGTGTTCTGTTCCCTATCACACCTCAGGCTATCAATGCTATGTTACAATTTGAGCCAGAACAAGAATTAGCACCTCTATCCATGGAAGGGCTAATTGAGAAAACCAGACTGTTAACTCCAGAGAAATTGAAAGCAATGTGTCAGTACTTCATGTTACCTGAGCATCAGCCAAAAGGGACTCCCCCCTATGGTTTTTACTTTTTTAATCAATTGGGAAGGCTTATTGTGAATGTAATATCCTTTGTCTTAGGATTCAATACCAGTGAGTATGTTGACGAGATAACTCTGGCTTTGCTATCTATCTTCACCCCTGGACAGCCTCCTGAGATTAAGTATGACTATGCTTCCTTCATTGCCAACAAAATCCATGATCAATTTTTAAGGCTAGATGATGAAAAGGTTTTCAAGTACTCCTCAGTTATCTATCATCTCATAATTTTCTATCACTCAGACAAATTCCCTTTCCCTGTTCAGAAACTTGATGCTAAAGGTAATCCCAGGTCTGTTATTTTTTGGTCCCCCATCATTCATTTGTCCTCCGATTCTCCCTACTCTTATTCAGAATTCATTGATCAGTTTGTACATCCTGCTACAACCTTGTTAACAGGAGTTTCTCCCCCCAGGCTTAGTACTGAGATTAGAAAGACCTTGCAATTGTCAAAGAGTTATAAAGTTGGGGATTGGTACTTGTACCAAAACCATACAGTCATCAGGATTTATGGATGTGAATTACATCCATTCAAGTTACCCAGATATGTACCAATGAGAATTTTTGCTTTGGAATACTTTAGACGGATGAATAACTCAGATGTAATCCATTTCTGCAATGTAAAGAAGAAAGCACAGTTAAGGATCAAAAGCCAGTTAGGTCCTTTCATTTGCAATTCTAGAGAAGCTGAGAGAGAAGCAGAACTTATATTAGAGAGAAAATTCCAGACATCTTTCCGATGGGTCCCTTATGACCCCTTTGGTTTCATTTGTGAAAGAAGGTTAAAAAATAAGTCATCTCCTTATGTACATCACAGAATTCCTGACATAGAACAGTATGCAAATCAAGATGAATGGGTTAAAGGAACACTTGTTGAAGAAGGAAGTGGAGCTGCCAAATTGAATAAACTTATGAAAGATGTTGAGAAGAAATTTGACCTAGAAACATATGATCAAATGCAGGTACCATACATTGGCACATCTTCAGCAGCTACTCTACAACAAGCTATACAGGAAGACAGCCCATCAGTAGCAGCAGAGCCCAAGGGTAAAGGAAAAGAACCTATAGTTTAGGTCGTTGAAACCCTGGTCATGGCAGAAAAATCACAGAGTTCCAAAGAACCAGAACAATCCCAGGCTTCTCAAACACCAGCAAAGCAAATCCAAGTTCCAGAGATGCAAACTCCACTGAATGTGGAAATAGGGAAAAAGAGGCCAGCTCCAGATACCACACCTTCAAAAGGAGCCCCACAAGTTTATCAAGCCAAAAAACACAAGTTTGATCCACCTCCAGATGTAGAGATTATAGATGAGGTATTTGATGATGGTAGGGAGGATAGTCAGCAAACAGGTACAGCAAGTGAAACAAACATAAGCCAGAAAGGGATACAAAAGCAGTTGAGCACTAAAGTATCTTCTTTCAGACCGCCAAAGACAGATACTGGAGACATTAAGAAAACCTTCATTAATATCAAAACAAAGAATGAACCATTGAAAATGAAGGTATACGATCAGTATATGAAAATGGCTCCTCACAATCAGCAAAGGTTGATGTCAGCATTTGATCTTTCACAAGGTAAAATGAAAATGAGCCACTTCAAAGCAAAGGTGCCAAAGCCAACTTCAGCAACAGATTACATCAGAACAAATTTTGAAGTGTTAGCAAAGGATATCCATCCCTTGGATCAGATAGAGCTTCATAGACAAACAGGGGAAATGGTTTATTCTACTCTCACCAACAAAGCCATGGCAGCTTTAACGCTGCAAGATTCCTTGAATAATACCACTGCAACATTGAAGATTGAAAGGGCCTCCTCACAGGCCAAGGACAATATAATAAAGTCTCTAGAAGAGATCATCATTGGTTTGGGTCACAATCCCAAAGACACTAAAGGTATTGAGGCACTGATAAAAAAGAAAGAGGATGATATAGCTGCACTGAGAAAACAACTGAAAATACCAGCCTCAAGGCACCCACAGACACAGGAAGTAATAAAAGGAAATTCACAAGAAGAAATGATGGAGTTGCTCTTGAATTTGATAGAGCGACTAAATGAAACAGAAAAGGAGTTGGAAAAAGCATTGCAGGAACAGGAAATTCTCAAGCAGGCTTCAGCAACAGGTACTACAACTACAGGACAGCAGGAACAACCTTCTCCGGTGAACATTTCTAATTTGAATTCTGAGGATTTAATTAAACAAATGGAGAGTTTGCAGCTAAAGGTCACAGAACTCCAAGAAACAAAATTACAATTAACAAAATTGGAGGGAAAATATGACACATCCAAAAAGACAGCTGCTGACAACCTCGGGGAAATAAAAAGATTGGAGAAATTGGTTGAGGCTTTGCAAAAAGATCTTTCACTGGAAAAGCCTCTGAACGAAATAAATGATATTCTTTGGGACAACATCATCAACTTAATAAGAGATATTTGGCCTTCCATCCAAGCTATTTTTGAGCAGAATGAGTTAGTCAAGATAGCTCAAGAAGAAATAAATAAAACTAGACATGAATTAAGAGGCAAGCCAGAGCTGGCCCAACAGCTCATTCAGTTTTTAAATTCCAGAACAAAACAACAGCTAGCATTGTTAGGAATTGATGACAGAACAGGTGTAGTTTTGGAAGCAAAGAGGATTTTCACCAAGAGAACTTTCATGCAAAATCTAGAAAGAAAGTGTACTGATATTTTGGTCGACATCAACGTTTTCAGAGAAAAGTTTCAAGCTCTGCTGGACAGTGATTTGCCATGTCCCATGCTCACAGAGGATCAAATAGTAGACTTAGAAACCTATGAAAAAAGAATCCAAGCTCATGCTAAAAATACATCGATAGGTTCTACTAATATAGGTTCTACTAGCTCATCAGAACCTGTAATACCAACCGGGAAAAGTATTTATGAAAAAGTGAGGAATCTATTTCATCTGGAGCATGAATTAAAATATCTATTTCCGAACGAGCCCACTTTTTATAAACTTACTGAAGCCGATGAAACTTTAAGGAAGCTCAGAATAACAATGATACCAGATGATCAGTGGTGGAAAGAAATGCTGGAAATTTTGTAAAAAATGTTGTCAGGATAAAAGTTTATCTTTAATATTGAGTAAATGGTAAAAAACAGAAATGCAGATGAAAGAGTATCAGATGAAAGGTCAAAGAGTATCCGTGAGAAGAAAGAGTATTCAACAAGTCAAAGGAATACGCAAAGGACAACACAGAGCCCTATTTTGAGCACTTATCCTTAGCACGTCCATGAAGAAAGGAACAGCACATCAGCCGTTATTCATTATTCTATTTACGAGACCATGTGTCTCTTGTTTGTTGAAAATATGCTTTAAATCAGCCTGAATTATTGGCTATGATAGAGTAAGATTGTTAGGATTATGTTTGTATAAATAAGCCTTCAAAGAGAGTTTTGAAAGGTGGATTCTATTACTCTGCTGTAACATTGAGGTTTTCGGAATAAAAAGCTTTTGGACAAATTTACTTGTGGCTTACTGGATGACGTTTTGAAGCACTGGACTTGTTGCAGGATTCATGTGTTGGACTTCGGTTCAATAAGTTTTCCAACCCTTGTGTTTAAATTTTATATTAGTTTATGCTATCATCATATCCGTTTCTGAATAGTTTACATAAAGGATTGAAACAGAATTTGCTTAATTGTACTCTGTTTTCAAATGTGATTATTCTTGATGTTTTCTTCTGGATTAGTTATAAGAATGAATTCTTAATTGCTCATGTTTTGCTGATTTAAACATTGTTGATTACTGTAACAAAGAATCCTTCATTGCTCTTTGCTTGTAGTCATTTCTCTTCTTTCTCTTGAAAATGGTGAAAGATTCTTAGCTGCCTTTCATCCCTTCAAGACCATCCATCCACTTTAAATTTTAAGGATTGTTCTCTGTCTAGCTATCTTGCCCTGTAATACCATCTTGTGCGTAGAATAGAAGTCCAGTAAAGCCATCCTTTGACTCCATAGCCCAATGGACTGAAAGCTCTCAACCTTGCCCTTAGTTTGTGGATTCCACCATTTTTCCAAAACAAACTTTGAATCTATAACTAGCCTAAAACCTTCTAAGAACAAAGATAAATCATAAAGAGAGAGCCCTCTCTGGATGCAGATTGGCTAGATTCTGCATCTAAAAGGTTGGTTTGTGGTTACCTCGGGTATACTTTCCTCTTACACAACTTCTAGGAAAACCTGAGTGATAACACTTGTGATGAAAGTAAAATTGAACACATTTAGAACCATCATTCATCACTTGTAATTATGCAACAACATCTACCTACCCAACCTACTTACTCTACCATTTTCTCTTCTTTATTAGGGTGCACTTAGACTGGAAAACCCTTATCAATATTCTTTTTTTTTACATGGAAAACCTATCTAAGTCTACACTTATTACATCTAAGGGCTCAGATTAAACTGTTGAGCACCTTTTATTAACTCTACCTATCTACTTATCTACCAAGATTAAACTGTTTGGTCAGATATTTATTCTCTATTCTACAACATGAAATTGAAAAATGAATGAGTCAAGTTTAAACAATTTGACTCTTCATAAATTGTGGCAAAAGTTTGACAAGATGCACACAATTTTGTTTATTACAGAAAATGAAATAGTAGTGGCATTTAGACTTGCATACTTTCCATGGCCTTTCTTTTTGATGGGGTTCATTTCTTTCACTTTTTTGACCATTTTATTCTTTTCACTCTTTGATTTTTTTTTTAGGGTATACACTCTTTACATTTTTTAAATTTTTTAACTTTTTAATTTTTTAAGAATATGGAACACCTTTTCACAAGAAAAAGGTTTGAACATATTGCATAGTTCACCAAGTCAATCATGAAAAATGACACCTATTGCTATAGGAGTCTAACACTGGCTCCACATCAGGATGGCTTTTCCTGCTGAAAAGTTAAGAACAACAGGTCAGTTGTCCTCATCCATTGACCTTGGTGATCCTGTAAATGTCTTTTGTTTTCTGCAGACTGAAATCTGATCTGAAACTAAAACAACAAACAAAATTTTTCAAACCAACTTAATGAAAAACTAGCTGAAAATTGAAAACTAAAAAAAATGCTCAAAATTTTGAGCTTATTAGAACTCATTTACCTACTCTAATCTACTAAAAACCTTATTGAATCAGGTAATACAAAATTCCAATGAAGCCAATCAAGTAGCTGTAAAAATAAATGGATAACTTGCTTGCTTGTGATCAAAATTGGAAGTATATTATGATCATGTGCCTTTATAATCAATGATAAGATGTGAAATGGAAATTCTGATATATTTGATCCTCATAGATAAAACATGTTTGCAGATTTGAGGTAAAAATATTCTCGATATAATTTTCTATAGGATCATTAAAAGCATAATGTATGATTTGTGTTTCTAGGCCTTCAACGACTAGTTGCTCGGTTGTATTCTGAATATTAATCCTTGAAACTATTTCCTCAATCTTGTGTTTGAAAGAATAATCATCCTCAATATGCAGGTCAAAAGATAGTACAATTTCCTCTTCCTTTGGAGAAGGAATATTTTCAAAGAATTCTTTAGGATTTCGGAAATTGTATGACTGAATTTGAGAATGCAAAAGTTTGATTTCATCTTCATAATTTTCAGAAATTATCTCAAGAACACATATTTTCAGTTTAAGAGAATATTTTCTTGATTTCAAAAGAAGAAAGAAAGCTCTTAGAAAATCCTCATCAAGCTGAAGTTCTTATATCTCATCCCTCAAAATGGCTAGTGATTTTTCTGCGAAATTATCTTGAATTGGGAGAATATAATTATCATCATACAGATCATATTTAGGAAAATCTTTAGAAGAAGGAATGCCATCAATTATAAACATTGGATCAGCAGATTTCTCTTTCAACAATCCTAATATATCTTGATCAGATTGGTTGCATTGAGTTTGAAAATCATTGTTTTTCTCAATAGGAGTGCTATGGAGCAATGGGCTTTTTTGGGAAGGTAGAATAACATGAGCATCAACTTGTTCTTTTGTGTCTTCATGGATAGAAACTTTATTACATTCATCAAAATTAGAAGAAGTAGAAACAATCTCTTCATTATGTAAATATTTTGAGGATGGTTGCATGTTTAGAAGAAAATTGATTTCTTCTTCGGTGAGGGGGGGTGGGAATCTCTGAATTCTTAGATTGGAATGACAATTGTTTTTTCTCTTATCTAAAAATTGATCATGAGGTTGAATATTTTCTTTAACTCCATTCAAAACATTAAATGAAACATCATTTGTTAATACAGAGGGGTTTTGTGGATCTTGATTTATCTCCTGATCTATTTCATCTTTGTTTAACTCCTCTTGATTATTATGACATTTAACTTGAGAATGAAAATTTTGGACTTCTTCTAATAAATCTTCAGGAAACCAATTTCCAAAATCTTCATCAATATTTTTAAGGTAATGTATAAGATCTTCAGCTTGATCACAACAATTTTCAGCTAATGATAAAGATGGAAAATCTTCTTTGTAATGCTCATAAAATACCTTATGAAAATATTTTAGAGAAAACAAACTTGCGGGTTTGAGAGCTTCATACCATTCCCTTGCTTTTCCTTCTAAGGTTCCCATGAATATCTTCATGAGGCAATCCTCATGCCAATCACCCTTCAATCTTGATGAGTGTATATGAAATTTAATGAGATGTAACAAAGGATTATCAGTATTCTTATCTTGAAACATGGGCAGATTTTCACCCCAATTTACCTTCGGTAGTTTGTGTGGAAATCCAGGTATGTGATCTCTACTCATGGGAGAATATCTTCGTTTTATTCTTGGATCATCTTGAAAATAAACCATAATGAAAGGCCACGATATCTGTAAAACCAAGTTATATCCTTATATAAAATACAATACATATTGAAAATCGTTCTTAATGTGAAAGAACATAATTTCTTGGATTAAGATCCAAGTTGAAAGCCTGATCTTTCCATATTGTTCTTCCAGGTTCATTCCTCCAGTGGAGTCTTGATTGTGAAATGGATTTGGAGTCGCCAGATGGATGATTTTAACATTTGTGTGTTTGATCCCTGTCCACCATCATAGATTAGATCCAAACCTGTAAAACAATTCTGAAGAAAAATTTAGTTCTCCCCAGTCAGTTTTCTAGATAATTCTCTTTTTTTGGTTTTTTTTTTAAATGGAATAAACAATACAACTTCAATAATGTCTTTACGAAATTTAAGATTTTTAATTAAAATTTTCTCAAATATTTATTGAACTAGAGAATCTGATTGAATGTTTGAAACTAAAGTTCAGTTATTAAGCTAAACCAGAGATAGACTGAAGCAACATTTATTTACTGTGCAATTGTAGAGCAAAAGTAGTTCAAAGGCTACCTGGCTGATCTTTAGGCTCTGTCTATAGCTTATAAGCAAACAATAGTAACAATAAAATGATTCAGTTCCCCAGTATGGTCGCCACTATGTTATCACTCAGGCCTTCCTTGAAGTTGACAGAAAAGGAAAGAAACCCGAGGTAACCACTAACCAACCTTCAGATACAGAATCTAGCCAATTTGTATCCAGAGAGGGCTCTCTCTTTAAAATTTAGCTTTTGTTATTTGAAAATATTAGGCTAGTTATAAGTCCAAGAGTTTTGTTTGAATTTAAATGGTGGAATCCGAAAACTAAGGGCACGATTGAGTATTTCAGGCCATTGGGCTATGGAGTCGAAAGGATGGCTTTACTGGATTAAGTTTTTACACCAAAGATGGCTTTGCAGGGCAAGATAGCCAAATAGAGAACAATTTTAGATATTAAAGTGAATGGAATGGATTTTGAAGGGATGAAAGGCAATTAAGAATCTTTCAACATGTTCAAAGAAAGAAAGTGAATGATTACAAATAAAGAGCAGTTAAGAATTCTTTACTATAATAATCAAAATGTTTAAACCAGCGAAACAAGAGAAATTAAGAATTCATTGTTTCTAATCAGTTTAGAAGAAAACATTTAGAATAATCACAATTGAAATCAAAGTACACTTAAGCAAGTTATGATTTATTCTTTTTTGTCAATTATTCAGAAATGGAACACAGTGATATTATAAACAGATAAAAAACTTAAAACATAGGATAGAAAAGACTTATTGAACTGTAGTCTGACACATGAATCCTGCAAAAAGTCTTGAGCTTCAAATCATCATCCAACAAGCCACAAAGAATTTTCTCCAAAAAATTTTTATTCCAAAAAGTCAATGTTATAGAAAAGAAGAAGAATCCACCACCCATACTTCCAAGAGTGAAGTATTTATACAAATTCTAAACTAAAATATATTGAAAAAATATCAAGATTAGTTCACAAATCTCTCCAACTATTTTACATAAATAGAACTTAAGTAAAGGACACTCAAAGTAATGCATCTATTTGGCACTATTTTGTATGTATAGGTGATGAAAAAGAGGAGAATTTGAATTTGATCCAACTCTTAGTTGATGATGAGGCATCCAAGTCACTAACTGCTTCCTTTCTTTGTGCAATTCTGCTCCAACAATTCTGCAAATTTGGGGTCCAATGAGACCTTTTTATTTATCAATACGTAATCGATATGTAAAAAATGAAAGAGTTTATTGTAGATTAATATGTTTTTGAGATAAAACTCTTTCCATTTCCCAAAATTCCTCTCCATTTGTGCACAAAAGGCTCTGTAAAAATATGTGTAAAATAGATTTTTACAGAGTCTGAACAATAGCCTGTAAATATGTACATGTATCTCTCATTATGAAATCACTATGAAAAAAGTGAGATAGGTTTTTGTAGATATGTCTCTTAGAAACAAAAACCTCCTTCATTTTTGTATGATGTATTTTTTATTTACCAAAATCTTCTCTGTAAAATGATGACTTAACTGGTATTTTCTGCAAAAAGTGCTTTTCATCATTGTTTAATATTTCCAAAACCATATTAGCTGTTAGAAATGTGAGAGAGGTTTTTTTAAATGGTCCTCTTAAGAACATAAACCTCCTTCAGGTTTGAAAAATTCATCTTGGATTGATCACAATAGTTTCTGCAAAACAATGACTAAAACATTAAATTTCTACAAAATGTTCCTTTTTGTTGTGTTTTTCATCTTTTCTCTTTTTTGTTCTTTTAACTGTTTTACTTTCACTTTAGATAAAATTCAATGTTGGTGAAAGTATTTTCATCTATTTTTACCATTTTACTGCCTCTATAATTACTTTTACTATTTTACCTTTGACTGCTCTGTAACTTCATTTTAACTTTCACTCTGACTTTTACCTAATACACTTTAACCACTAATGCTCTTTAACTGTTATGCTCTCTAACCGTTCTTTACTGTGTCCTCTTACCTTCAATGTGTAGTTTAGGTTTTTACTGTCTATTTAAACAGTAAATCATTTAATATCATGTTTCATTTGCTTGTCTTTCAACTGTATGTTTTATCTTCCATCTCTTTTTGAATAGATTTGATAACACTCTTGGAGTAAACAAGTCTTATGACTAGTATTAAGACTGTTTATCCAAGGATGTGGTCTTCTGATCACCTGTAAAACAAAAAAAAATTTCAAGAAAGCATTGGTTTGCAGGGGAGGTCGAAAAGGTTTCATTTTATTTTGAGAGGTCTATGGAGTGAATCTAGAATGATTTTTGAGAGGTAAACCATGCTCGAATTGGTTAACAGAGGCTTCAGGTGGCACAGCTGGGTTACAAAGGGTTTTTACTGCACAATCAGGTGAAAATGAACAACACTAGGATGTTTGTGTTTAAACGGGTAAACGATTGATATTGGCAGGTAAGCTTTGAATGAACAGTGATTTGAACGGGTATTGGTTATGGTCGACGAGCTTCTGGGAAGATTGACTGCAATTTTCTTCGATGAGACAAAGGTTGACAGACTTCAGCAGTGAAGATTTGAATTTATGTGCATGGAGGTGTAGTCGTTCATTGTGGAGGAAAAAATGAAAAAGACGCGGGCTGTTTGGTTTTATTCGCAAAGTCAACAGGGTGGCGGGATTTTTTATTAATTCATGGGATGACGTCAGCATGGCACAGTGGACATGTCACGAGAGGAAAGGTGGTAAGTGGTTTATTCCGCACCAATTTTCAAGGTAGGCGGTTTTGGGTGGGGAGGCAGCGAATCCACAAAGAAAACAACGGGTGGCGAGGGTACTATTTGAAAACCGCTGTCATTTCGTGCATTAACTTTCGGGCTGGGGATGGCCAACGAAATTGACGAGAGCTGTCAATCTTGGAGCAGGTGATCGGATGAGGGACAGGACAGGGAGTTGACAGATGTTTAATGGGCGGGACCAACGTGATTATTGGTTAATTAATCATTTCGGGAGCATTCTTATTGGCGGGATCGGTTCTTAATTAACCATGAGGATTAATTAAGTTCTTGTACGGCGGAAGGTCGGGGGTGAAAAATACATGCAGGATGAGTTTAGTTCAAAGTTTGGTTTTAATTAAACATTGAGCTTTATTTTTGTTTTAAACACATATTCATATGTTTAAAGGTTTTTCATATTTTTTTATTTATACAATAATTAAATCAATGCGATTTATTTACTGTATGGGGGCGGGAATAATATTAATGTTATATTTTCGCCAAAAGGGGGTATATTGGGGGTTTTTTATTTGAATAAAACAGGAATTAAATACTTTTGGCTAAAAATTCATAATATAAGGGTTTTGGGGATATTACTATAAAAGGATTTATATAAAATAGGAAAAGGTGATTTTCATAGAAATTAATACATGAGTTAGAGTTAATATGACCCAAGGACAATGGAAACTGAAAATACTCTAATATAACCAAGAAAGTGAAGTTTCAAAAGTAAATGGAATTATTATACTTTCATCACTTAGACTTAGAATAAAAAGTGATTTTGAGGGCTTTTCATGAAATATTGAAGGATTTCCTAAGTAAAATGGGATTTTACTTAGGAAAAGGTTTTTTAGAGGTGAATGAATGTGATAATGGATGATTTCAAGTACTTAGGTCTTTTTGATTATTAGGCCGAGGGTCCGGTCCCTCCAAAAGTCAAGGAAATGCCTTGAGCCCCTCTAATCTTCAATACCTTAGCACCTAGGGGAAATTAGTGAAATGTTTAGGGAAAATGAGAGGGGAAGTTAATAATCTTGACTTCGCTTTGCTGTGAACTTTTTCCAATGTAGTATCTGCCTTTGCACTTGTGATGAAAGTAAAATTGAACACATTTAGAACCATCATTCATCACTTGTAATTCTGCAACAACATCTACCTACCCTACCTACTTACTCTACCATTTTCTCTTCTTTATTAGGGTGCACTTAGACTGGCAAACCCTTATCAATCTTCTTTTTATTTTACATGGAAAACCTATCTAAGTCTACACTTATTACATCCAAGTGCTCGGATTAAACTGTTGAGCACCTTTTATTAACTCTACCTATCTACTTATCTGCCAAGATTAAACTGTTTGGTCAGATATTTATTCTCTATTCTACAACATGAACTTGAAAAATGAATGAGTCAAGTTTAAACAGTTTGACTCTTCATAAATTGTGGCAAAATTTTGACAAGCTACACACAATTTTGTTTATTACAGAAAATGAAATAGTAGTGGCATTTAGACTTGCACACTTTCCATGGCCTTTCTTTTTGATGGGATTCATTTCTTTCACTTTTTTGACCATTTTATTCTTTTCACCCTTTGATTTTTCTTTTAGGGTATACCCTCTTTACATTTTTTAATTTTTTTGATTTTTTGATTTTTTAAGATATGGAACACCTTTGCACAAGAAAAAGGTTTGAACATATTGCATAGTTCACCAAGTCAATCATGAAAAATTACACCTATTGGTATAGGAGTCTAACAGGTTCCTTACCTAAGCCTTTCTACCTGCGTTCATACTTCCATTTTTTTTTTCCGTTATAGTCCTCCTTTTTCTCTCCGAAACGATTTACAAAAGAAAATCCACATACTGCCGGACTTGAAATGCTTTAGGCTTCGGGTTTTTTCTTTATCGTGTCCACTCTCTTTATCACACTTTGGTGATTCAAATATCCCATGTGCCTTCATCCATCCGATCTCCCGATATGTGATGTGCAAAGGGCCCCACCAGGCTATATTATCGCTTTCTCACACTTCAGCATTTCAAACGTTCTTTGCTATATGGATCATTTTCTTTCCGATGCGATTTATAAAGGAAAATCACTTACATGCGAACTTGAAATCTCTTTAAATAATGGTTCTGAGCTGCATCACATCTGGCTCCTTTATCGTGCTTTGTCCTGAGCTTGTGATGAGCAATATGCGATCGGGTCCCACTTGAATTTATCAATACTTCGCATCGCATCTATCCATTGCATCCAAATATTTGCTATCACAATATCATTTTTCATACCGTGCGAACCCATATCATGTGTGATATGCGATATGCGATTGCATCACATTCCTCACATCACATCGCCTTGCCACTTCGCGGTATGAGATGGAATTTTCATCTTTGATGCACGATGTAGCACTGTGCCACCACGTGTCTCTTCGCATCGGCCTATCGCATCGCTTTTTTTCTCTTACGATCTTCACCCCACCGATCTTGCGATTTGCAATATGCAGGCCAGGACCACATCATATCCATGTCATCGTGCCACATCACCTTGCCACGTCATCTTGCCACATCATCATATCACACTTCTCATTTTCCGTGACCACTGTGTTTGTATGATTCTCCTCCGAAGCGATCATCACCATTGATCTATCCAGATCTATGGTCCTCGTTGCTATTGGCACTTCCGATTAACACTTCAAGCACTTAGCATAATATCATCTCCGCTTATGATTTTCAACTCTATGGTTTAAACCCCAAATAAACCATACTTCTGGGCTTTAGGAAAGTGGGTCCCAGTTCACGGTACTACGGAGGCACTCCTTGATATGGAATCATCATCTGGCTTATGCTACCATAGTGAATGACAACTTTTGATCTGCGGTCAACGCCCGATGGGTGGGTCAACTGCGGAGGCACCCCCTTTTTAACTATTGGGCTATTTATGAATGTTAAAACAATGTTAAACTTTAAGAAAATGTTAAACCTTTGGAATCCTTAGACCTTCGGTAATATTATAATGCACATTATAATATGTCATGACCTTCAGAAATAATGTTAAAACCTTTGGAAATGAATATTTAGAACCCTTGTCAATGTAATATTATACTATGATTTAAACAATGTTTAAATCCTTTCAGCCTCATATAACCAGATTCTAAACCTTAATAAAACTCTGCTGCATAAAACATCGGGTCCATACCTTATTTTAACTCCCACATAGCTTTCAACGTGAACTCCATCGGATATTCCACAGATGTAATCAAATGGAAATCGCGTTCAATTGACCCCAGAACTTTATCACTGAAAAGCGATGCAAAATGGGTGGTATTGTGATCGTGACTTGTTGCAATATCATTCGATCGCATTCAAAAGGGGAAAAACCACCCACAAATGAAAGGCTATGCGACAACAGTGTCTGGTTTTCTTGAAAACTGCTTGACATGCAAACTTTGTTTTAAATCACGTTCAACTACGGATTTTCACCATTTCTTCGTTTAACTTCAATTTCTCATGAAAACCTCCTTTTCATTGCATAACTCAATAAACAAAGACTGATTATCGATGTGCTCTCAACCAATGAACTAGAGTTCTAATTTTCTCCTGAACACTTATTATAGAGGTTAATAACTCTCAATTATACACATAAAACCATAAATAAATGAATTTTCAAAGGGATAAAACCCTCCTTTCTACTGTGTAACTCAATAACCATAAATAAATTAACACTGCTCGATCTCAAGTAAACGAACCAGAATTCTCTAAATTCCTCCGAATCTTTACACAAAAGTAAATATACTCAAAATTATACACAGAATGTATAAAAAAAACTTTGACTGTTCAAAAAAAAAATCTTCCTATCTAAACCCTCCTCTTGTAGTCGCTGCCACTTTAATTTTTTTCTCTGCAAGAATTCCATCTGAATCTAATTTGCTCCCTTGTCTTGGTGTTGCTCCTTTGTGCTCCTTTTCCATCAATGATAATATTTCCAACATTTTAATGCAAGAAGGAAGACCCATTTCTTTTGAAAGTCATTCAATCAAAGGAAAGTATTTACAAAAAGATATTTATGAGAAGGAAATGTTGGAAATACTACATGCACTAAAGAAATGGAGACCTTACCTAATGAGAAGACATTTCAAGGTAAAAACTGATCATGATAGTCTTAAAAACTTTTTGGAACAAAGACTATCTTCATAAGAGTATAAAAAATGGGTCACAAAGATGTTGGGTTATGACTTTGAAATCATCTACAAAAAGGGAAGCTAAATGTTGTTGCATATGCACTCTGAAGAAAGGATGAAGAGGTGGAATAGTTGATTTTTTCCATTTCTATTATCGAACTAGATTGGATAACTGAAGCAAGGGATGAATGGAAGAAGTACAAAGAAGTGTGGACACTCATTCAAAAGTTGTAGCAAGATCATAGTACATCTGATACATTTAGCTGGAAAAATGATTCCTTATGGTACAAAGATCACTTATATATTTGCAAGAATTCCCAACTAAAAAAAAATATTCTTTTGGAATTGCACACTTCACCTTTAGGAGGACACTTGGGAATTTTAAAAACTTACGACAGGGTGAAGAAAGAATTTTTTTGGGATGGCCTTAAATACGATATTCAAAAGTTTGTGGCGAAATGTTTGGTTTTCCAGCAAAATAAATTTGAGACAATTAAAACCCCAAGTCTTCTACAAACTTTATTCATTCCAAGTAAACATTGGGAGGAGTTTTCAATGGATTTTATCACAGGTTTACCTAAGTCCGAAGGAAGGAGTGTCATCATGGTGGTAGTTGATAGACTTACCAAGTATGCACACTTTTTTGCATTATCTCATCTATTTAAAGCAAGTACAATTGCTACTTCATTTATGGAAACAATTCAAAAGCTACATGGAAACCGGAAGATTATTGTAAGTGACAGAGATCCCATTTTTACAGGAAACTTTTGGATAGAATTATTTTCTTGTTTGGGTACTCAACTAGCTCATAAATCATCTTATCAACCTCAATACAATGGTCAAACAGAGATATTGAATAAATATTTGGAGGGATATCTTCATAGTTTTGTATCTTATAAGCAAGCACAGTGGGTAAAGTGGTTACCTCTCGGTGAATGGTGGTATAACACTTCCTTCCATACTACAGCAAAAATACCCCATTTGTGGCACTTTATGGATATCATCCACCGTCCATCACATCTTCTTTAAGAGAAAATTGTAGGGTTCAAGCAGTGGAGGATCACATCGAGCATCAACAAGAAATTCTCGAACTCTTAAAGGATAACCTAAATTTGGCATAAAATTGAATGAAACAACAGGCAGATCAAGATCACAGTGATAGAAGTTTTGATGTGGGAGTCTGGTTATTTTTACCGCTACAACCATATAAACAAATTTCCCTCAAGCAAGCTAAGAAGGATAATAAATTATCGCCAAAGTACTATGGTCCTTACAAGGTGTTGAAAAATATTGGTACTATGGCATACAAATTGGAGCTTCATGCTTCTTCATGAGTGCATCCATTTTTCCATGTTTCATGCTTAAAAAAAGAATATCACAACCAAATAAATTGATAAACTCTTATTTGAGCATGTTTGGGTTCATTTTGGGATACCTCATACCATTATTTATGACATGGATAGAAATTTACTTATTAACATCATCCCATGCTCAAGCTAAGGTAGATAAAGAAACCAAATTTGTGAAATGGATACAACGCCTCCAATAATAGGCTTATCATATCCTATAGAAAGATAGTACTAAGTACAAGAAACAACATGACCCACATTGGGTTTAACAAATTTTTTAGGTTGGTGATAAGGTGTGGTTACATTTATATAAATAAAACCTTACAAGACATCAACGGAATCTCATACCATATTGATATGGGCCTTACACAAAAAAAAAAACCGTGGGTGAAAATTATATTCAATTTAGTATTCCCCATTTCCTTGGCTTGAACCCCATGTTTAATGTGGAGTTGGTTAGACACTATTTTTGACCTTTGTTTGACACCTCAGCGAAATCTAAGAAATTGACCCCCATTGAAATCAATCTTGACTACATTAAATAGGATACAATGAATCATATCATCAACACCAATGCTCCTTCGTATCTTTAGTCATCATCCATATATGGCCATGTGAAATCATCTTCATTATTGTGATGTTTTACTAGTGACTTAGGGTCATTGGTATTCACTTATTTATTTTTATAATTATCATAGGGATATTGAGTGATCAAATTTGTTTCATGGTAAATGGAAGATGCTCCTTTCCATATCCCTAAAACCCTATACATGGTTGTTTTTGGGGAAGCATAGATTAAATTTTCATTGATACCATACATGCAAAAAATTTAGTGATTTTCAATAGTAGAAGTGATAATGTTAGTTTCTTATTCAAGAATTAGTTTGGGTCGTGGAATTTGAAAGGATATAGGTTAATAATACACCACTAAAACTATGGTGTATGTCATAGTTAAAATTCTAAAAACTATTAACAATCTTTTTTTCCTGCACAAAAAATCCCATTCCTATGATTCTTTAGAATTAGTTTTTGGAGATATTTTTGATGATATTAATACAACTTGGATATCATTGAGATCCTTGCCAATGTGGCATTTTCATATTCTTTCTTGGTGATTTTCATTAATATACATGTGATCTTAGATCTATTGAAAAAAATAGGATTATAATTGAGTAATTTTATGAGATACAATATTCAAAATGCGGATGGAATATTTTTAAACCTTTCCATTATTACATGATATTTTAAATTTAGAGATAAAAATAATAATTATTTAACTTAAAAAATAATGAATTCCCTATGAAATTTCAAAAATTCAACATTACACGAAAAACATGACAAAATTCTCTATTGTAAACTTGTACTTCTTCAATAAATTCACATTGCATCTCTAGTGAAGGTTTTCCCTCTTTTGTAAAACTAGATTTGGTTTTAAAAAATGGGCATGTTTTGGTTCTTATGAATCGATAATTCTTTAGTTTTAAAGAATCAATCTCATATGGACTAAAATATATATGATATGCATAGTAATATGGAAACTGGACCCATAAAGCAATGATATTATTTCTTGAAATTACCTATGATTGCACAGTACTATAAAATCATTAACAATAGAGAATGAAATCATGAAGAAAGCAAACAAATCTTGGGGTTGTAGTCACCACAATCTTTGATATGTATGTGTATTTTATAGGCTATGTTGACTTCCAAAACCATGCTCCTAGAAACTGTCCCTTAGGCTTTGCTTTTTACAACCCATATTGGTTTTTGAAATTGGAAATTCTTTTTTGTAAAGCACCTTGTTGGGTCTTATTAGGTTATCATTCCAATTCCCACTGAAATGGTTAAACGTTTGTCATATAAAAGTTAAAGAATACTTTATAAGAATTATTGTTGATCAAAATTATATTTCTTTCCCTCAATATAACCAATAATATGTGTAATACCATAAAAGAGGAAGGCTAAGGTGAATACCTTTATCTGGAGGCATGGATTTTTTCAGATCCTTCTCCTCTAAACCATAGGATCAGCTCAATAGCTTGCCACCACCAACCTTGCATCTATCATTTTTAGATATACAAAATTATTTCCACTTGCCCAAAAATATTCCCGTCTTCTTACTTACCCTTTCTTATATAGAGACCTTGCCTCACAAAGGAATCAATCCCAAGACTCCAATTTTCATAATTATCTTTGATCTTAAATTCTCTTTATTTTTCTTTCCCTATGTATTATTTCTCTTCCACTATGTTTTTATTTTCTGTGCATTTTGCTGATTTAATTGATTTGGGGCATGACACACTTCCCCATTTCAATGCATTTTTTCCCAAACTTAACTTAATCGTGCACATTATCATTCCATAGTATAATCAAGAACCAAAAAAGGAGTCTATCACCAAGACATGAACATCATATTTCATCAATGTAAGAATCTATCACCAAGATATGAATATCACCTTCCTACCAAGCCAAGCATATATCACCAAGATAAGAATATCATCTTCCAACCAAGAAGGCATCTATCACCAAGATAGGTGTATCATATGCATGGATTTGTTACCAAGACAAGAATATCATCTTCCACTAAGGAAGGTATCTATCACGAAGATAGGAACGTCATATTCCACCAAGGAAAGTATTTTTCTCCAAGGAAGGAACATCATTTTTAAGCATATGTCACCAAGATAGTGACATCAACTTCCACCAAGGAAGGAATACGTAACCAAGATAGGAACATAATCTATCACAAAAAATGACTAATGTAGTTGACATATAATTTATAATTTCATCCTTCCTTCTAAACCTATCATCATGACTCTAAGGAATAAGAAAAATTGGAAACACCATATTGAAATGTCCCCATACCTTCACATCATGAAATATCATCATAATATTGTAATTTTTCTACATTTTTATTAGAGACATATCATAATAATAAATGAAATAACATGATATCATAATTCTCATAGTTTAGTATTGAGATTCAAGGCATAAGGGGACCACCTCTGTTATCCCATCCATTCATCAATCACTAAGCATATGGGGACATATTGGAGAATACCTTAGCTCATTTTGTTTGTATAAATTTTAGTGCTGAGACTAGGGTTTTGCTTCTCTGGGCCAACATAGGTTTATGGTGTAGTATATCTTTGTTTCAACATTTTCAATCTTATGTAAGGAAGAAAGTATCACCCAAAGAATACCTAAGAATTAGTGTGAAATTTTGGGTTTAGATGGTGAAACGATGAATTTTATTTAGTTAAATATGCATCAATAACCATTGACCATTACATATTGATTAAATAACCTTTGGTAAGAAATGAATAAGGCTCATAACATATGAACTTGACACAATAATTCAAAATTTTAAAATAGAAATATAATCAGATGTATATTGTATAATGAATCTCCCTGAAACATTCCTCTATTATCATTATCAAGCCAAATAATAATTACAATTTAGATCTATAATATATTTGCTAGATATTTCAAATACCATTCCAAAATATCCTCATCACAGATACAAAATTATGGTAGTAGAGTATTCCAAAATTTGAATAAAACGTGCTAGAAATATTCATCTAATTCCCACAACTCCTGAAGTATTTCTGCGACAAATTCATTATCAATCATATTAGTATCTTGTGTAATATATGAATTAGGAATGATAAAAATTTTAGATAATAATTTTTTTCCATACACTATTTGGAATATAGTGTACTTATGCAACCACTTAGTAGTAGTTCTTTATGCCCAAAGTGTAGCAGGAAGTATTTCATCTCAATCATCCTAGTTATTAGAACATCCCATGGTAAGGAATTTCTCCAATATTTTATTAAATGATTCTACAGTTAAATTGGATTGAGGATGATAAGGAATTCTCTTATGATTTTGAATAACAAACTCCCAGGTTATTGTTACAATATTATCATTAATGATGTGTGCTCTTAGTCACTGGTTAAGCTTCTTAGATAAATAGATTTGGTGATTATGCTAAAAAAATCAATTAAGTTTTGGTAGTGGTAATACATTATTTTACAGGAGAAACCTCTACCCATATTATCAGATATTTGGTTGTGGTAATGGTATATCTACCATGTAAATGTCATGCAGAAGTGTTGATAGGTCCAATAAAGTTCACTGCCCACTTGTCAAAATATTGCAAAACTCAAAATGGATGAAATGGAAACTCATATGACTGAGAAGGTCGCCCAACCCTATGACATACATCACAATTATTAGAAAATAATTTTTCATAGATAAAAAATGTTGGCCACCATAACCCTACTTGCAATCCTTGCGAGCAGTTGCTTTTCCTCCAACATGTCCTCCCGCAAATCCACTATGACAATACCATATAATTTCATCCCTCTCGTGACTAATATTTTTGCAAAAAATGATACCAAGGAGCAACATATATAGTTTACCTACAATAAACTAATAATTGATTTCTCTGACTTCTATGTGTCTCCTCTGGGTGGCGGAATAGTTTTCTGGATATATACTAGTATTTAAGAAAAGTTAAATATCTTCAAGATAGTCTGGAATAGCATCCACAAAGAAAAATTCTACATTAGGAAGTTGGTAATAAAAAAACCTCTAGAATATCTTGAATCCAAGTGGGAAAGATGGTCTAGTCCTACATTGGTTAGTCTAGGCTTCACAATAGCTTCGAAAAAAAATTCCTAAAATAGTAGCAACTAGAAATAGGTTCCTCCATCCATTACAATATTATTAACTAAGTAATTTAAGTTAAAATGATGTATAAAGAATTTAAATGACCTCCCAAAAAATAATGACATAATTTCCAAAAATAATATACCATTTCAAAGGCTTCATGCTTGATCATAGTGTATTTGTGTTCTGCAGTAGAATTTTTTTTATTGGAAATATATATAAGGTGATCCAAATTTCCTTTTCCATTTTTCACAAGAATAACATGGTGAACAGTGCTAAAAGAATTAACATGTACATAGAACTCATTATTTTAGTTAGGATAGACTAGATTTAGGGCACTTTCAAACTTTCCCTTTAATGTCTCAAATGTTGCATCACACTGAAAGGTCCATGTAAAGGAATCAAACTTCTTTAGGAGCTTCTCCAAAGTAGAAATAATAAAAGAATATTTATAAATTAACTTGCAATAATAATCTATGTTTTCAAGATTGGATCTAGTATTTTTAACACTAGTTGGAGGAGGCATGTTGAGGATGAATTTTTTTTGGATAGATATATGCAAAACGCTTGCCTTACAAACAATATGCACCAATAAGGTTCCAAAATGTATAAAAAATATATAATTATTCATATTAAGAGAGATCTATAACTGTCTACATCAATCATACATCACCATTAACAAACTTTAGTTCTTTTTCAAGAGATTGTAAACTGTCTATTAATCCATATAAACTTACAAGAACTTGTGTATGTACTCACTTAGGGATGCAATATAAATTATATAAAATATTCTAGGTGCATTATTGAGGCCGAAAAACATCACATGATATGCATACATGGTAAAGTAGTTTTCTTCTTATATTCTTCCATGATCTGTGCATAATGATAACCTAATAATCCATTTGTAAATGAATAAGTGTCATGGACTACAAAATAATCCAAAAATTCATCACTGAAAGAAATAGGAAATGGATCATGGACATAGACATTATTTATCTTGCAATAATAATAATAAAAAAATTTAATTTTCCTGAAGTCATTATTATCCTGGATGACTATGGGGCCTATCTAAACAACTTTTTCTACATGAGAAATTCATATTTCTAGCATATTTTGAATCTCCCTTTTGAATTTTTATTTTACACCGAGATTCAATAAATATGGACGGTGCCTTATCAGACATGAATTTGGATTCATACTTATTCTCATCTCCTTGAGATCCCATTTAATACCCTTCAACTCCAAAATTGATGCGGGGAAAAGGTCTTCATATTCTGTAAGAAAGTTAAAGATATCCTTGGTGGTCTATCCATCCCAATAGTCTCATATAGAGGCCAAGTTAGGCATTTCATAAATTTCAATATTAAACTTCTGCAGCATCAATATTGTAGACGAGGGGCATCCTAAGGAGGATCATACTTGATTTTTCTCTCCCATTCAAATTCGTTAAAAGAGAGATGTATCAACCCTTATAAATATTCATCGTCGGGTTCCCTGTAAAATTTTCCACATGAAATAGCCAATGGGAAACCAAACATAGTTCCACAACCAGCATTATCAAATAATTTTTCAAGAGTCTTCCCACTCAGAAATAGATATTTTTTCACAACCTTCAAAACTTGTGAATATGAGCATCCGCATATGATAAACTAAAATCAACAGAGAATTGAGAAATCAAGGCATTCCAACTATATTTTTTACTCTTCATCTCGTCCTTTAAATAAAAATCCCTAGGAATGGGTTCTAGAGTATCAATAAATTTATGTACACAGAATTCAATAGGTACCTTGTTCTTCTTGCATTCTATAGTACAACCCTAAACATGTTTCTTAGGACTGGTATGATCTTTATATTAAGAAATAGTACAAATTCCCTTTTATGGTTCAAAAAATCTACATAAAATATCAGAATTGGCCATTTCCAATGATGAGATATGGTCGCATTGAGAAGCCCACCATTCAGCAGAAGTAAGTTGGACCACAACATCCATTAGGGGAAATCATCACTCCTCCATAAAAATACATTCAATGTATCATAAAAAGAATCTAAAATAATAATATTATCAAAGATAGGATAACACTTTACCTCTATGCTAATCCACCAAGTAGATAGTATAGTTACACATCTCCTCGAATATAATTCATGCCTCCTTGTTGCCATTGTTCTAGCACAACCTATTGGCCCTCAATTTTGTTCCATTTTTCTTATCATAAATCCACCTATTTACTAATATTCCACATTATATAATCAATACATGCCTCATTTTAGCCTTATTATGAATATTCAGGAAATTAAAGTAATTTTTTCAAATTTTAGAGATTTTTGTAAAAATTGGGTTTTAAGAGTATTTTTGGACTGCACTAAAAATTCCTATAATATCTTCATGGAAGTCATATGCGCAAGAAAATTTGGAGATGTATGAGTATATATTTTGAATTATTGGGAACCGCATATGGAAATACCTATTGGTTCAATTAAACTGAGCGAAAACAGGTCTGGTCAACGCTAGTCAAACTTGACTTGTTTTTTAGAAATCCCTAAGAAAATGGGCAGAATTAGTATCTTTTGGGATTTTCCTGATTTTTTGAAAAATTATGGATTAATTCAACCAATATGGATGGGATTTGGATGGATAGTATTTTTAGAAACATTATATCTAAGTTTGTTTATTATTTGTCTATTTAAACCAAGTTTATCGATCATTCAAGCATGTAGAATTTCTATAATTTTGTATTGAGACTTTTGAAGAATTTGAGATAATTTGAGAACGAGTTCTATTTTTCTATTTGATATTGATGCTATGGATTATTGATTAAGTTTTATATAGTTGAAAATTTCTTCAAGTGTGCAAGGCAAGGGTGGAGGGCCCCCACACCAAGATAAGTACACTTTGGTTAAATTAGCATAGTTTTAATGCAATATTTCTTGCTTCAAATTTATGATTTATTCATTTAAATGTGTGAGGAATTCTTATGATCGTTGGATGATTACTGGTTTAATTATAATTTGCATACAAAAGGAAAAACAAGAATTTAATTGAAATTCTCTTTTTATCAAATCATGAACAACAACTAAAATTCATCATCTTTAGTTTCCTTAAATTATTTCTTGAATTTCCAGTTTTAATGTAGTGGTAATAATGCCAAAATATAATTGTAAAGAACGAAAACTAGGACCTCCTAAGTTAGGACCCTCTTCTCTTACTCCTTATACATCATAAAGTATTGCTCTTAAGTTTCTCTTCTTAAAGATAGTATTGTGGGGAAGGACAACCAGGATCTCCTAAGTTAGGAGCCTCCTCCCTCACTTACTACACATTGAATCATAAACTTTTTAGTTATATTTTATATTTTTAATATGAATTTCCATTCATATTAGAATTTAGAATATATTTTTAATGTGCATTTATTTCAACTTCTAAACTTTGTCTTCTAAAATTGACTTCACCTGAAATCCATTTCTTTTGAATATGCTTCCAAGTCTACAAACTTGGATTGACAAGTAAAAAACCTGTGTTATTTTACTTAGTAAAGTGACCCCACATTTTTGGTGCCGTTTCTGGGGAAACATACTTCATTATAGTCAATTAGGAAGATTGTTTAGAAAATAAATAAATTAAAAAAAAACAACAATAAAACATAGAAAAAAGAACACTTTTCTTTATGGTTCTTCATTCTTAGACATAGAATTTAAAAAGGTAGACCCCCCAAAAAAATCCCCAACAAAAAAAAAACTAAATAACTACAAAATCCATTTGCAAAACAAGATCTACAAAACATGATAAAGAAGTCATTTAGAGAAGGAGGGTATGACACCACAAGGATCTTCTTAAATCCTTGTCCATAATTTAGAATGGTCACTAGGGATGAATCTTCATTTCAAAATATAGAAGAGGAACAAAGCATCCATGAAGAGGATCCACAAGAAGATAACCTAGAAGATTTTTCTAGTTATCTTTGTAAAGAGATCAATGAGTTATGGATCACATGCAATGAATTTAAAACAATAGAGCTAAAAATTGAAGAATATATATCATATGTGTCACAAGATCCATTTTGCATTCCTAGCTTTGGACAAGTTCCACAAGAAGAACTTTGTGATATGAAAATTAAGGAAAGCCAAGCAAACAAAGATCATTTAAAAACATGGTTTCAACTAGTCATTAGGCCACAAAATCACTCCATTTTTCAACATTCTTTAGCATCAAATATTTAAGATCAAATAAATTTTCATGTACAGGCATTCATTAAAATATACTTTTCAAACTTGGATGTGAGTTTACTTATGATCTTGCTACACAAATGGATGAATTGGAAATTCTCTTATACTTGAGAGAATGACTTATTTTTCTACAATAGAGTAGGATAGAATAACATAAATAAATAAATAGGTAGAATGAGCTCACAATAAGAATTTTTGGTTTAAAATATCATGAATAAATCTTCACATCTTTGTTCAATACTCATTCGAAAGGATTTCATGAAAAAATGCAGTAAGGACAATCCTATTTTGGGGAACCATATATGATAATTTTTAAAAGCACTTTTTTAAACAAGCTATCTCTTGAAATTATTTTTGAAATCAAACTTTTATTTTTCAATTAGCATCACAAATTAAAAAAATATGATTAAAATAAATACTAGGTCTCAAGTGAAATTTTTGAGGTTAGGGTTAGTCCATCATTGATTCGGGGGTTCTAATGGAAACATTTTTACATGATATCCATAGGGAAGATAGCCCTTGGAATATATTTTTTGAATAAAGTTGAATCACCTCAATCCGAAATCATATGAAAAAATTATCTCAAAATACTAACTTCTTGTCAAAAAATCTGCGTGGTGACAATTCTAGGTCTTCACTGTTCATTGGTATATTTAACATACTAAATAATATTATTTTAAAAACATGTTCCTAAGGGGGATATATATTGCAATGTAGTTTATGACACAATTTGAATCATCTGATTTGAAGGCTAGGTGAAAACATTATTCCACATATAGTGATTCCATGTCTTAAAATCAACATAGTCAAACTCTGCCTCGTAGGTCTGTTCATTACCAATTTTATGATATCAAAACTAGTGATTTTAAAAACATTTTTCTACGGGATAGAAAAAATTTAATATATTTTAATCTCCAAGTGGAATGACATCGATATGATATTTTACGAAAATGTTACACTCCAAATAGTGACTGTTGGTCTAGTAAAAAAGTCATAAGAAGCTCTATCAAACATGGCACTTCTCATCATTTTTAACAGATCATTTTAAACTATTTTAAAAACGTGTTTATACTGGAGGTATACATATAAATTAACTTCAAATTTTCTTTGGAATCACTCTAATTGGACATAAAATGAATATTTTGCGAAAAAAATACCACTAGGAGGTCTAGGTTAGCCACCATTCCTCAAGAGGTAAAAAAATGTGTTTTCTTTGTATATCATCTTTGGACTTGTTTTCAAGAATTTATTATAATTTTTTTACATATTTCTTGGAATAAGAGACAATTTAAACCTCTCCTCATCCACCATCTAATATTTTATTACTCGCAAAAGCTATGTTTTTGCAGGTCATAAGAAGATTTAAGAGGAGAACTCCATGGAAAAAGGACTTTTAAAAGTCAATTTTAAAAAATAAATCATATTTCAGAATATGAATACAAATGTTCAAGTCAAATGTTCATCTAATGAAACTCAAAACTCATGAAGTTTTTTTTCAGTTACTGACCAATAATACCAACAACCCTAAAAGTTGATCTAGATCAAGGCAAAATACATTATGCTAATAATCAGAAGAAAAATTCAAAGTTTTGTACCATGTCAAGTCACATCAATTGCCAAATAATCCTTTCATAAGCCATATTTTTCATGATGTCATTCATCTACGATATTGTATGTTAAGTTCCGCAATCATGCACGTTGAAGTCCAGACCTATTATCTATATATCTATCCATATACTCTTAGATGATGACTTCAACCTATCTTACTTTCACAAAATTGAAAATAAAAGTAAAAAATAGAAGAATATAAAAAATAATAAAGGGGTTTGGTTTTTAAAATCTAGGATACTGGCACAATACAATGTCAAATTCATATCGAAAAACCAAAATTTTTGGCCAATATGAATTCTCTTTTATGTTTTTCAATTTCATTTTGTAGACATTATCCTCCAAAATTCAAAGACTTGAGGCCAAGTCTCAAAATAAGCAAGGGGGTAGATTCATAATAAACCAATTACAAGCATCTATATTGCATAAGGGACCTAAGACATCAATCAAATATCATTGCAGAATGGACCTGAGACATCGAAAAAAATAGAAAAATATCAAAAATAATAAGGGGTTTGGTTTTGAAAATATAGGATACTGGCACAATACAATTTCAAATTCATATCGAAAAACCAAATTGTTTGGCCAATATGAATTCTCTTTTATGTTTTTCAATATCATTTTGTAGACATTATCCTCCAAAATTCAAACACTTGAGGCCAAGTCTCAAAATAAGCAAGGGGGGAGATTCATAATAAACCAATTACAAGCATCTATATTGCATAATGGACATAAGACATCAATCAAATATCATTGCAGAACAGACTTGAGACATCGAAAAAAATAGAAAAATATCAAAAATAATAAAGAGGTTTGGTTTTGAAAATCTAGGATACTGGCACAATACAATGTCAAATTCATATCGAAAAACCAAATTGTTTGGCCAATATTAATTCTCTTTTATGTTTTACAATTTCATTTTGTAGACATTATCCTCCAAAATTAAAAGACTTGAGGCCAAGTCTCAAAATAAGAAAGGGGGGAGATTCATAATAAACCAATTACAAGCATCTATATTGCATAAGGGACCTAAGACATCAATCAAATATCATTGTAGAATGGACCTGAGACATCGATCAAATATCATTGCAAGAGGGACCTAAACATGATCAATATCATATGTTATTACAGAAGTGATTTGAGACATCAATATCATATGTTATTGTAGAAACAACCTGGAACATCATAATCAACATCAGGGGAATCTAAGAAGCAGCTACCAACACCTACAATTCATCAAAATCATTTAGCAAAATTCATATTTGAATTCAAAATAATTATCATCATTGTAAAAAGGTCAAGTGTTGACAAATGAGAAAATGTCATCATCAACAAAACAAGCATTGATAATGAGCTACAAAGTGGAAGGAAAGTACTGCAAGTTTAAAGTATTCTTAAAACCTTTTATTTTGAAATTTTTTCTAGGATTGATAAACTAATTTAAACTTGGATATGAAATACTCATTTATTCACGAATTCATCATCCTACATCCTATTACATTATCCTACATCCTACATCACCCTACATTAAAAACATTTCCTTCATTAACCTCATCAGAACCCTACATCATAAACCCTATGACCATATTCATCATAAAACCCTTCCTCTATCATTAAAACCCTACATAAAATAATCCCTACTACCTCTCAAACAATATTTGATATCCTCTCTATAAGAAAAACAAGCAAGGGTTAGTGAATGATGCAATAATATATTTGTTTGATCTACAATGATATTCTTTTCACTGTATTTTTGGATTTGAAATGACCTTAAATGGTCGTTTCAAAAGAGTCACCTTAGAAGAGTAACAAATGCATCATGAACTAAACCTAAAATAAAAAAGGTGATGAATAAATTGTGACCAAAATGGACTTTAAAAACCAGTGAAGGATTATGCAATGGAAGAAAACTATGATATTCAACGAGCATTTCAAAGAGCATCATGAAGAAGAAATATGCATAAAAAAATGATGAAAAAAATGATATGAAAAAAAAATGGACATTTGTATTCATAAATGGAATGGGGAATTTATAATAACAAAATTATATGCTTGAGGGCACATAAAAATGAAAATTATGCATATAACCTAAGATGGTGAATAAAAGGCACATACAAAAACCAACATATGGCGCAAATAGGTAGAAACCTTTGAAAATTGATTTCAAAATAGATTTGGCACATAGAATGGTCAGAGAAAAATGAAAAAAGGTGCATAGCTAATAAGCCATGGTGGAATTCAGTTTAGAAGATACAACTCCAAACGTAGAAGCTTAGGGAGGTAACAAAGGCTCAGAATTGAAAACGTTGGACATTTCTATTCCAAGAGTGCCATTCATCAACGTAGAAGCAGATAGGGAGATATAAAAAAAATCAAAATTTCTGAGGTATCTGATGTTGAAGAGATCTAGATCATATCCTTGAAAAACCTCAAGTCTCACTAATTACACCGACGAACTCTGAAATTGATTTGTAAGTTACAAATCCCCCAAATCATAGTGTTTGAGTTTAATTGGGAATGAAAAAAGGTATTTTTAAAACAACTATCAACATATATATCAAGTCAAAGTTGAGGTCCATTGTGGTAGCCTAAACTAGAGTCTGAGACTACAAGTTACGACGTTGATAGCGTAAACATTGAGCTCTTAAGGTTATGAACAGAGTGTGAGCCAAAATAGAATTCAAGCTACATTGTTTATGAGCGAAGTCAGTGTTAAGGCTATGAATGTTTGAGTGCTAGAGTTAAGTCGTTGGTAAAAAATAAATAATAATTTCCAAGAGTAGAAGACTATAAGTTGCATAATATTTTCCAGAAATGGATTTCAAAATGCATATCCTTATCTTTATGAGTAAACAAAAATTAAAGAGTTAGTATGTCATCCCTAAAATCTGGAAAATTGAATCCGAGATTTGATTTTTAGTGATTTAATTTTTAATCTATTATGTGAATGTCTCAATAATATTAGCTATATCCAAAGGCCATACATATAAAATAATAATGGATATAGAGCTAGCTGGTAGTGGAAGAAGGAGGTAAGGATTTGGGCACCATGTCTTAAACTCAACTACAATTTCAAATGTTAGAAATTTTTAAGAAGACACTATTTTTCGTTGTATTTTATGAGAAAACAAAAATGAATTCTGAAAAATAAAAACATGGGTTTTCTTCACAACAAGTCTAATTAGACTCATAGTGGACATTTTTCTCAAATTCATTTCTATTTGGGATATTTTTCTGGTTCTTTCAACCCCTATTTTATAGATTATGTGGAGTGTTTGAGTTCAGTTAGGAATCAAGATAAGATATTTGTTTAAACTGGATGTCAATGAAAACTTCGATTACAAGTTATAGTTACATGGTTTGAAAAAAAGTAGAGTCCAGTTATCTAATTGGCAGAGTAATCCAAGTCTAAATAGATATTTTCTCACAACATAAGTTCAAAATCCAAGTTAGCAGATATTTGGGGCAACATAATCAAATTCTGAATTAACATATGTCTGGTGGTAGCGTAGGTTTGAGGTTGAAGTTCCAACTATAATATTGGTGTTAAAAAATTCAAGTTCAAGACCCCAGTTTCATTAATATTTACACAAAATTCCAAAGCAGAGCTCATGCACGATGGTGTCAAGTGGTGTTGGTGAGTGCACAACAGTGAAAAAATTATGAATGGATTTTTTTGTTAGTTGCCAGAAGACTGTAAATTTTCTTAGATCTCTCCCAGAAATCATTTTTTTGAAGTAATTACAACATGAATATTTCTTCTTGTTCCCAGAATAAATTTTTGAAGGCATTATAACACAAAATTTGTCTCATGAATATTCAACAATGAAATGTTCTTTGCATTTCAGCCTAGGAATTTGACGTCACAAGTTCAAAAATCTCTCCTTATTCTCAGTGACCTGGAATTCAAATATCAATCCAGAATTTGGTATTTTAATTCAAGAAAACATTATGCTCATCTTAGTGGGTATTCACTACAGAAGATTGATTTCAAGAAAAAAAAGATGTACTTCATTTCCAGAAAATCAAATTTAATTAAAAAAAATAGAGTAAATGAAAAAAAAAAAATCTCATTTTGAGATTTCATTTTTATTTTTGAGGAGACAAAGAGGGGTTAATGAAAAACATCATTTCCAGAAATCATTTTTAGATGTTGATTTTAAATGTTGAGGGAAAAATAAAACCTATAGATGTCCAGAAACCAAAAGTGAACTTGGTTTTAGATGCAATAGTGATAAGAATATTTTTCTCAGAGGCATTTTGACAGACTATTTTCCAGAAAGGGTGTTTTAAAATTTTAAAATAAAAGCCTTCTCTCCACAAGCAATTAAAACAACGATTTATAAAAGAGGAAAAAAGACATGAGGGTATTGACATCCTTTTACAGGAATCTCATCAAGAAGCTTCAACATTAGGAACCAGAGTCATAGGTACATCAGTAGGTCAGTCATCATACAGAAGTAGAAGGTGAAAGAGACAGAGGCAAGCATGAGGACATGCTTGACAGTAAGCAAGGGGGAGATGTTGGTCCTCAATTTTGGTGAATTTTTATTATCATAAATCCACCTATTTACCATCATATTCCACCTTATATCACCCATTTATGCCTCATTTTAGTTTTACTATGCATATTTAGGTAATTAAATTAAGTCTTTCAATTTTTAGAGCTTTTGTAACAATTAGGTTTTAAGAGTACTTTTGGACTGCACCGAAAATTCTCGTGATAGCTTCATGGAATTCATATGTGTAGGACACTGGGGGGAGAGTAGAGAATATATTTGGAAATATTGGGAACCACGAATGGAAAAATACTATTGTTTCAGTCAAACTGAGCTAAAACATGCCCGGTCAACGCTAGTCAAACTTGACATGTTTTCAGAAATCCCTAGGAAAAAGGGAAAAATTAATACTTTTTGGTATTTTCCTAATTTTTTGAAACGGAATGGATGAGTTCAACCTATATGGATGGTATTACGATGGATAGGACTATTAGAGAAATTATAGCTAAGTTTGTTTTCTATTTGTCTATTTAAACCAAGTTTATGGACCATTCAAGCATGTAGAATTTGTGTAATTTTGTATTGACTTTTGAAGACTTTGAGATAATTTGAAGAACTATTTCTATTGTTGTATTTGTTTTTCATGTTGTGGATGATTGATTAAGTTTTTTAGCTAAAGATTTCTTCAAGTGTGCAAGGGAAGGGTGGAGGACCCCACACCAAGCTAAGTACACTTTGGTTAAATTAGCATAGTTTTAATGCAATAGTTCTTGTTTCAAATTTATGATTTAGTTATTTATATGTGTGAGGATTTATTATGATTTTTGGATGATTATTGGTTTAATTATATTTTTCATATTAAATGAAAAATAAAAATTTAAGTTAAATTCTCTTTCTATCAAATAATGAACAACAACTAAAATTCATCTTCTTTAGTTTCCTTTCTTAAATTATTTCTTGAATTTCCAGTTCTAATGCAGTGGTAATAATGCTCGAAAAGAATTTTAAAGAAGATCGGGACCTCCTAAGTTAGGAGCCTTTTCTCTTAATCTCTATACATCATAAACTATTGCACTTGATTTTTTCTTCTTGAATATATTACTGTGGGGGAGGACAACCAAAATCTCCTAAGTTAAGAGCCTCCTCCCTTGCTTACTACATGTTGAATCAGAAAATTTTTAGTTATATTTTATATTTGTAATATGCATTTCCACTAATCTTAGAATTGAGAATATATTTGTAATATGCATTTATTTCAACTTCTAAACTTTATCTTCTAAAATTGACTTCACCTGAAATCCATTTCTTTTGGACATGCTTCCAAGTCTAAAAACCCAGATTGACAAGTAAAACACTTGTGTTAATATTATCTGCCCTCTTACCTAGATTCAACTGGTACAGTTGATCGAGGACATTGATATCTTATGTGTCATTGATAAGATCTATGTATATAGGACCTTTATAAGGATGTAAAGGATGAATGAGTTTGACACCATCTACTTCAAAATTCATAGTTTCTCACTTTAGATCAATGATAGAATATTTCATGAAAACCCAGTTATTGTAGCCGCTACAACAACCTCCAAAATTTCACCCTTTTAAATTTTTGAGCCCATGATGCATTGAAATGTGGAGTGAAGACTGAAGTCTGATATTTCAAAATAATTAGGTCGCTAAGTCACAGAATAGGTCATTTTCTCCAATAAGTAACCTAGCAGCCTTGCGACCCATTAGGTCGCCAAGTCGCGAAGATGCATATTGCATTCAAAATTAAACAATCACGACCCTGCGACCCAGCGACCCTGTGACCCCTGGGTCGCAAGGTCTTAGGGTCATGGGGTCACACATATCGTCAACGCGGCTTCGTTGCGACCTTGCAACCTTATTTATTGCCCGCACACGTGACCTAATTATATATAGAGGGGTCACATAGGTCGCATTTCACCTACGTGACGAAGAACAAAAATGCTTCTGAGAAGCCAACTGGAGCGCGATTTTCTCGAGTAAGTTGCCTGATCCTCCTGTTGTTTCGTTATTTTCTATTTATTGCCTTCTACCCCCTTATTTAAGCCTATTAAAACCACAGATTATCCTCTATTGAGACCCACTCGGTAGAACTTACACTCTCCTCTTAGTTTCCTAGCTCTATCATTCTCATTTAGAAACCTGTAGATAAAGCTAACTGGCCTCCCCCTTTGTCAGTATCTTACTTAATGACTGTTTTCCTTAAATGTGTCACTTCTCTTCCCTTTTCCCTCTATCGCTTTAAGTAGAATATGGATAAAGGACCACGTTGTCGTGGAGAATCGTTCGCCCAGCCCTATTGCGACCTCCGACCCCGTGACCTTGCGACCTCGTCCCTAGTTGCTAAGTCACCAAGTCGCGTATCACTTAAAAAACGAAGTATCACAACCTTGCGACTCAGCGACCGGGTGACCCAGTCGCAAGTCGCTAAGTTCCAAGATCATGTCTTCATGAAGCTTTAAACCAGTGTGACTCAGTGACCTCGCAACCTAGTCGCAAGTCGCCAAGTCGTAAGGTCACTTTTCTCTGAGATTTTAAACCAGCGTTACTCAGCGACCCAGGGAAGAGGTCGCTAGGTCACATGTTCACCCCTTTTCTTGACCCTAGTTGAGTAGAGTTAAAAGCAATTTAATAATTTATTAACATGGCATTCATCTTATCATGGAATTGTTTTATGAACATGCTAGGGAACCTCGAAGCAGAACTAGAGTGATTTTCCATCTCTTCAGCCTCAAGTGATATGGGGCCTCCATTAGTTTGCAGGAAAAACAAGAGTCCAGAGATAGAAATCTCGGAAGATGAAATACCTATGTCTCCTCCCCCTATCTATGGAGATACCGCATGTATATTCAAAAAAGGAGAAAGCATGAGTTGGTATCAAGTGTACCAAGAGTTTGCAAAACCCAATTTTCCAGAGGACCTCCCAGATCGGCAGGTATATGTGCAAGTTAAGAGATCAAAGCTTCAATATGTAGGGGCCCAACCCCCTATATTCCCATGCGCTAAGACTATCGAATGGATCTTACAAAGGGTCGACCCTAGTTTTTGGGTGATTCGAGATCATGAGGGGAAAGCATTTGCTAATTTAAAGGGCCAGGATGTAGAATTCTATTACACATTTCCGACCCGAGAGCAGACATTCACAGAGGAATAGGCCACTACCCATGTAGTTCCCATATCTAACACCGTGAGAGGATGGTAGGAAGAACCAGAGAAGTTCAAGGTCAAGAAGGACCAGGAGTATCAAGTAGCAGGCCTCGGGAAGGTCTATAAGCTCATAACTGCTATGCTGTGTAGGATGTATGGTCGTCCCGATGCCATTGCTTTCAGCAGCTCTTGGGTATCTCTTATGTACTTTGTTACCGTACATTTCACCCACTTAAATTGGGCCAACTTACTGATAGCATCCCTCAAAACAAACATATCTGCAATAGTAGTACCTGAGGAAGGGTACTCATCAAAATGTTACATGACCTCCTATCTATTGGATGCAGTTTGTGCGAGGTTCCATTTTGAGGGATGGGCTCACAACTGGGATCAGGAGCACACCCGCCCAATCCACAAGAAGTTGCAGGTATTCTGGGACTCCAAATATAAGCAATATATAGAGCCGATATCACAAAGTTTCATCCCTGGACTCTATGGGAAACTGTTTGGTAAGGATACCCCATGCATGTCCTCGCGAGCCATGGAAGCAATAACCAAGGTGGCACATTGGTTTCCTTTTCTATAAGGCACCTTCATCCGAGTCTTCGGTTCACTCAAGGCTCCCCATGCAATGCCCTGATTCGTCACTGACAGACTGCTACTTCAAGAAACATGTTTTCAGATGACATCCAGCTTTTTGAAGGTTTTTACTAAAGGTAAGAAGAAGCCATGGCCCACACTGCCACTCAGTATCGACACTTATACAGTCAAGGATTTCAGAGAAGTAGAGGTGGAAGCTGAGAAAATTAGAGGATTCTATCTACCGCCTTTGGATCACTAAACATACGATCCTGAGAGGATAGTCCCTGCCCATTGCATACGGGCCAAATTTAAATGGAGCTACCAACATACTGAATGCCTAGTTGTAAGAAACTAGTACAATAAGGATAGGGAGATCGCTGTAGAGGAATTGACTGATCAGGATGATCATGATGATCAAACATTGGAAGAGAGAATCCATGAATATGGAGGAGCCTCGTCTTCCTAGACCAAGAAGCCTTGAACCAACACAAGCCATAACTCTTCTTCCCAATGAAAATAAAAGGAAGAAAAATCCCAACGAGAAGCTAAAGAGAGAGAAAAAGAGGAGGAGGATAAACGCAAGAAACACCTTAAGGCAGAGCAAAGGAAGAAGCAGGCGGAAGATGACCGTAAAAGAAAGGAAGAAGAGGAAGCGAAAGAAGAAGCTGATCATTAGCTTAAGATAGAACTATATAGGTTGGAAGCTGAATGCAAAAGAAAAGAAGAGGAAACAAAATCAGAGGCTAAGCATTAGCTTAAAATAGAACTAGACAAGGTGGAAGCTGAATGCAGACAAAAGGAGGAACAGGATAGAGAAGAGGCTGAGCGGCAGCTGGAAGAAGAAGTAGAGAAAAAGAGAAGGGAGGAAGAGGATAAAAGGTCAAAAGAAAATTCATCCAAAGACACCGAGGGCAGTAAGACAACTCCTCCAGTGACAAGGGTACAGAGGAAACTGCCATTCATCGAAGTTCCTGTAACCAATACGCGTTTTTCACTCTCGAAACTGGGTACCTCCAAAGAGTAGGAGGAAGAAGTGTTCAATCTGACCAGACTCACTTATGACTAGTTCACATACAAATTCAGGCAAGAAAATGGGATATGCTTAGCACGGAATCCTACCGCACCCTTCACAGTCATAACAGAAAAGGATATAGTCCTAGACACTAGGACCAATCCAGTAATGATAGCATCAACCGGCACTACTTTTGCTACAGCCATGGAAGAAAAAATGAGCAGGATGAGTAGGGAAATTCTATCCCTACATAATAGATTACAAGACTCTGAACAGAGGAAAGCTAGATCAGAGCAAGAAAAAAGGGCACTAGAGGAATAATTCAAATAGATTCAGGATAGGGATACTGCTATTAATGAAGTACCACTCACCGTTCAAAGAGAGTTGGTGATACTGGAAGCCACCATGAGGTAGGTATACGAGGAAATGTTTACAATAAAGCAAACAATTGCACCTCTGCTGAGAGCTCAAGCAGAGACCAAGAAAAGAAGCGAGCAACTGAAATAAGCCTCCATAGCCTTGGATAGAATTCTAGAATGGGAAAATAGGTATCTGCAAGATCCAGATATTTTTCCCAGAAAATATTGGATTCGCACTTAGAACGATAAATTCCAAATATGCATGAAGGTGATATCCAAGGAGAATTTATTCAAAGACATAGAGAAGCTAATGATCGCCTACGAAAATTTGATCAACGTCATTGACTCAATGGCTACACTACACCACATTCCTTCTCTAGGTGCACTGAGCAAAGAAAAGACATGGGAACAAGTGAACCGAGACATTCAGGTGTTTCTACAACCTATTAGACAAGTCGCCGTTACTCTTGATCTTCTGGCATCGCAGGAGAATCTGGTTAAATTCATCGTGACACCAGTCTAGATTTATACCAATCTAGGTTCCTTATCTAACCAAGTCACGATAAAAAGAGAAAATCTGATCCCAAACGCCTTAGAATACCTACACAGGTTTATGGAATATACTCCTCTGATCTCCCCAGTTGCTGCAGATTATTGAGCATGGTGGAATTTCCTTAAAGAGCAACAAGTACATGTTTCCGACCTCACAATCACTCACATGCTCCCATGATCAGGTCGTAGGTCACAGCCTATAGGAGGGGTTGCAGATCGCATCATCCATGATCAGGTCGTAGGTTGCAGCCATCACAGGGTCACAGGTCGCTCTTTCCCTTCGAGTCGCAAAGCATGCCAACAGTCAGGAAGGTGAAAAGTCAAGGCACCCAAGGGTCAATTTTTTCATATATATACTTCCTTCGAGGACTTGTAAAAGGATATTTTTTTTTTACTCCAAAGGAGATAGGAGAGTTGTAAAGCATTGAACAGACCCTTTTGAATGAATACAAGCATTTGTCTTAAGTCCACTTTTCGATCCAATGAGAATTGATGTGTTAATACTATGAATATTTTCTCTTATATGTTTGATATCTTATAATTAATTGATCTGCATTTTCTTCTTATACTCTTCATGCATTTCAGCTCACTGAATGTGTTAATTATGGTATTTTGTTTACCTAGGAGATGTTTGTAACTTCATTATTGACATCTATTTTATTCACAAAAATGCTCAAGTAAGTATAGGATGTTCTTGCCAGGCAGAACTATTTCTTCTATGGTTCGAATAGCTTTTACAAACATGACCCCAATGATATGCTCCTAATAGCATCTCCTTTGGCTACGTGTTTCTATTTATCTTTCTATTTGTAGTGTTTCATGCTCACTGACGATCATCAATATTTCACCTTGTATCATCTGGTAATTCTATGTCTATAACTCTGCAGGGCTCATTTGTGTCCAGGAGAAGGAGTATTCAGTGGTAGCTGGACCCACACTCCGGATGGGATCCCTATTACAAATGGTTCAGAGTCTAATCAAGACATTTTTCCGGGGAGATCCCTTACTTTTGGCTTGAAAAATTTTCCCTTCAACATATTTGGTGCTGGAAGGAGGGCCTGATGGCAGGCTCCCAACACACAAGTAACATCCCATTACAAACTCCCCAAGGGGAGACCATGCATGAAAATACCAGTCTTCCCCCTTTTGAAAACTCCCAGGAGGAGGAACCCCCTTTCCATGAGGTTACTTTAGCCCAAATAAGGGCCCTACACCCTATCACCTGTGACATTGTCAGGGGTTTACAAAAAGCCCCGGTCACTAGTTCCTTGGCAAATCCTAGAACTCCCGTAGATAACCATATGTGCCAAGGAACCCTTGTCAAATCCCTTCCTTATCTTTTGGGTCTTATGATCAAATATTATGTAGACGCAGTTGAGAAAAATTCTGAAGCACCCCCATACAACCCTAGGGGGGTGGAGGTAGACGGCCTCAAAATCACTGAACCTCAACCCAACACCGGCCCCCAACCTGACCAGACTTTGCAGGATAACACTATATCCAACGACCCACTTGGGGGAGGAACCAGGAGAGTCTGAGGTAACAGAGATAGGGGAGAGAGAGGCCATGGGCGAGGCCGAAATGTCAACCACCACTAGCCCCACCGAAACCAGAACAGGTTTCCTTTTCTTTACAACTAGAGAAACATAAAAAATATAGGAAACCGTGGAGAAAACCAAGACATGTAGTCCCACCATGAGGGCGAGGCCTCCAGTTCTGGCATGGGTAGCGAATCTAAAAGCGACAGGGGACATGTATACATACCATGCTACTAACGGGCCAGACGTGTGCACTTCTACTTGTCTTTATAGATGATGAGAGTGCAATATGATGATGTAGCATGTAGGCTTTTTCCTCATACTCTAGAAAATAAAGCTACAACATGGTATCGCTTGCTCCCTGTTTCTTCCATCCCTTCGTGGGAACACTTCCATTGTACCTTCCTAAAAAAATTCTCAGAAGATAAAACCACCTCGATGCTCCTCACAGAGTTCAGCATGCTGAAATGTGAGAAGAAGGAGAAGGTCAAGGACTTCAATCAACGTTTTGCCACTATATTGAATAAATTCCCTCCATACATGGCTTTAGATGATTCCATTACCATTGACTATTACACCAGAGCCCCCCCACGGGATATTGTCGTGTTTGTGAAATGCGAGATCAGAGCTACCCTGGTAGCAAATTACACCACCGCCCTTGCTTGCAAAAAGGACATGCTGTCTTTAGGTGCCATTGACCACGAAGGGCGAGATGATAAAAAAACAACCACAAAGAGAGCCCAATCCTCAAGTCATAAATACTGGGACAAAGATAAGTACCCCTTTGATTTTGAAAGTATTACAAAACCCTCAAGTTACTAACCAACAAAGTCTCTGACCTGAAAAGGAAAAACAATGATTCTGCCCCAGCTGCTAAAACATAGAAACCTTTCTTTAGAAAGAATAAACCTACTATTAATTGGCCCCCATCCAACTCAAGTGTTGGTCTCAACGTTGAATAAATCAGCAACGACAACTTTTTTTATTTTCATCAAGCCTCTCACTTAGAGAAAACTTACCCCCAATGGATTAATAACATGACCGTCGTGGTGAACCAACTTCTGGAAGATCAAACCCCTGGGGATCTGGAAGAGGAGGCTACTTCAGACAACAAATAAGTTCCCCCCCAGATGAAGATATGGGCTCCACTATCCTCACTTTTGAGGTCATCTGCGGAGAGTCTTCCCCTTCCACAACTGGGATAAACCTAGTTGACGACCTTAAATCTAAACCCCCTCGAAACTATGGTTTGAGGAGAAAAGGCCTGGTGCCTGAGCAATCCTTCGAAGAAAAAAGAAAAGCTTTCTTAAGGAAAATTCTTCTACCAAACGCAGGAAACCAAGACAAAACTCCTAAAAAATTTAGTCCAACTACTCCTCGAGAAGGCCCCAAGGCTAAAGCTTCATTGGTTTCCCCTAAAAACACCATCGAGCTTGCCTCACACACAGATTCTAGGTATAACATTATCAAGGATATGAAGAAGACCCGGGCCAATATCTCTCTCTATGTGGTCCCTCGCATTGCTAACCAACGAGATCTCATCCTCAAAGCCTTTTCTAATTTATCGGTGACCAAACCCGTGAGCACCACATCTGCCCAGACTGCTGCTAATCCCCAGTCCATCGTGAATGCTATGAATGCCAACTCTATGGGAACCAAACCACCTTTCCTCCTCTCCTTTGAGATACTTAACATCAATTTCCACAATTTCCTCATCGATTCTGGTGCATCCACCAATGTTATGCCCTTATCCATATGCAAGAAGCTAAACATCCACCCTGAGAAAACCGATGCCAAGATCATCCAGCTCGACAGGTCTCAAGTCCCCATGGTAGGTGAATTAAACAACTTCATCATATGCATATCCTCTGACTCCAGAGTGCATCAGTGCATAAACATTGTAATCATGGATATCCCTAAGGCCTATGGCCTTTTGTTAAGTATAGATTGGTCTAGTAAGCTCCAGGGATACTTTTCCACTGATTTGTCCCACCTTTGGCTCCTGTAGAAAGGCAAGAATAACCAAACCTGGGTCGAGAGTGAACCATACATGAAACATACTGTGACCGACCCGGATGCAACTAACGAACAAGTCAGTTTCGTGCAAGAAGAACTTGGTATGTGTTTCTTAGAATCCATTCTTGGGTGCTATCAAACCCCCCAATCCCTGGTCACTCTAGACGTCTAGTCTGAGCTGCTGCTAGCCACTAAAAACCCCTCCACCTCAAAAAAGGACCTATTAGGGACTGCTACTCCAAGTAGTTCCTCAATGCACTCAGATAGCCTCACCAAATCAAAATATGAAACATGAACCTTGTACTATGATGGCTCAAAAACCTAAGACGGGGCTGGCACTGGTTGTGTCTTGCTAGACCTCGAGAAGAAAAAATTTCTAATTTCCTATAGGTTATAGTTCCAATGCATGAATAATACCGCCGAATATGAGGAAATTCTACTCGGACTCAAAAAGGCCATAGACATAAAAGTTCGTTGTTTAAAAGTAATTGGAGATTCTGAGATTATCACTCGACAGGTACGTAACACCATTCATTTCTTTTCTCCACATCTGAAAGGTTACCAACAAGAGGCATGGCATTTAATTTCTGCCTTTGATGCTTTTGGTATTATATCTGTACTTAGAATACATAATGTAGCCTCTGACACACTCACTAATGTTGCCGCCAGGTTCACCCCACTTAGGGATGGATTTTCTGTTGAAGTTATTTACAGGCCATCTGTAGCAAATAACGTCACTAATTTGCTTGTTTTCAATGATGACCAATAGGTACTGGATTTCCTGCTTAATGAAGACGTGTTCAAAGACGCAGTCATAGAAGAAGAGGATCATGATTGAGTTTTGCAGGAGGAACTACAACAACGAAAAGGAAATCCCATACCCAAAGGGATCGTATCACTCGAAAAGTTGTTCGACCTACAGAACCACTTCTGACGACCTCCAAACATGAAAGTGAAAAGGTCCACATTAGCACACCGACAAATTAACCTTGGGACATACAACGATCCCAAGCTCGTCAACATGGGTAACGAGTGCACCCCTCAGGAGGAGCAAGCATTCACTGAATTATTTAAGAAGTACCAACATGTGTTTGCCGAGACATATGATGAGCTTTGAACTTATGATACATGGATCATCCAGCACATCTTACCCATGAAGGAAGGAGTGAAGCCTTTTCAACAGAAACTGAGAAAAGTACACCCGCCTTAGAACCGATGATCCAAAAGGAACTAAAGAAGCTCTTGGATGCGTGGATAATTTTCAAAGTTAGACATTTGACCTGGGTGTCAAACTTGGTCCATGCTTGCAAGAAATCCAGCGAAATCCATCTGTGCGTAGACTTCCAGAATCTAAACAAAGCCTCCAACATGTATAACTATCCAGTCCCTCCTATGGAGAAAATCCTTCAAACTGTATCAGGGTCGGAAATGTTCTCTCTATTGGATGGGTTTTCAGGGTATAATCAAGTACTAGTGGCTGAGCCTGATAGGCTCAAAACCACGTTCACAACTAAATGGGGAACTTTCACATTCAGAAACATGCCCTTTGGCCTGATTAATGCCAATGCCACCTTCCAAAGAGCTATGGACATCACCTTCAGGGGACTCATCGGGAAAAGCATGGTAGCATATCTTGACGATTTGACCATTTTCTCCAAGCGCAAATCTGACCACCTACACCACCTCAAGCAGATTATTGAAAGGTGTCGGAAGTACGGGATCTCCCTGAACCCGAAGAAAATCATTTTCACCGTCACTCAGGGAAACCTCTTAGGGCACATAATAACTCGAGATGGCATAGTAGTGGACCCAGAACGTGTGAAAGTCATCGCACAGATACCACCCCTAAGTGGTAATAAATCTATGCAGTCCTTCCTCGATAAAATAAACTTCGTACGAAAGTTTATTTCAGATTTTTCCCAAATCATGAAACCATTGCAAGGCATGATTAAGAAGAACACAAATTTTAAGTGGAATCTTCTTGAGAAAGAAGCATTCAATTACATCAAACGAGCCATCGCAGAAGCACCCGCTTTGCACTGTTCACATTTCAACAAAGCCTTTATCTTGTATACCTTTGCCTCAGATTCGTCTTTGGTAGCCGTCCTCACCTAGAAAGATGACAGCAATAATGAATGACCTATATCATTTATGAGTACTAGGTTGCAAGGCGCCAAGCTAAACTATTCAGATATTGACAAACAAGCTTACGCAGTATACAAGGCAGTTAAATAGTTGAGGCCATATATCTTGAATAATCATGTCACACTCTTCATACCTCACCCAGCTGTGCGCTCAATATTTGTACAGTAGGAGCTGGGTGAGAGACGAGGCAACTGGATGACATGTCTCCAAGAGTATGACCTATAATTAAAGCCAACACACACTATAAAGGGCCAAGGATTGTGTCGTATGGCCACAAAGGCATTAGACTCACAGGGCAGTGAGGAAGAAAATTGGGAACACGAAATTGATATGTATCAAACTGATAGCACAGCCCTGGATGATAGCTCCTCTTGATATGTATATCTCCAGCAATATCTGAAACATGGCACCATGTGTCCCGCTTTAACTACCAAGCAGAAGTTTGTGTTAAGATTGAAAGCTGTATCCTGCCAGCTGGTGCAGGGTAAGTTGTTTCTCAAACATCAAAATGGTGTCCCGCTATGCTGTTTGGAGTGTGATGAGCCATAGAAAGTGTTGGCAGAGCTTCACGATGGTGCCACAGGTGGAAACTATGCAGGGGATACCACTTCTCACAATATCATGCGTGTCGTTTTCTATTTGCCTACTTTATTTAAATATGCACATGCATATGTTCGGAAATGAAAATAGTGCCAAAATTTTGCAAATAGAGATATATGGCCTTTGCTGGCTGGACGTGATTGGGGAGATCCTGCCACACTCTTCCAAGCAACATAGATACATCCTCACTGCCATAGAATACTTCACAAGGTGGGTTGAAGCGGTACCGTTGCGTCAAGTCAATGATCAAGAGGTAACAACCTTCATCACCCAATGCATCATGATCAGGTTTGGCATTCCAACCTCCCTTGTTTTTGATAATGCAACATATTTCTCATCATTGAAATTATATGATTTTTCTCTAGAAAATGGTATCATGCTTAAAAAATTACCAACTATTACCCTTAAGGAAACGAGTTAGTCGAGTCAACGAACAAGAACCTAATCCACATCATCAAAAATACTCTGTTGTCCCAACAACGAAATTGGCATAAAGCACTCCACAATGCCCTATGGGCTGATCGAGTCACACCCAAATCTTCCCTAGGAACCTCCCCATTCTTCGCCGTATATGGAAAAGAGGCTATCCTTCCTCCCAACTTGTCTCTCCCGGCCCTTCGATTATCTCAGGGGACTCATGGCACACCTTGCCCTACTTTACAAGCCCAAATAGACACACTGTTGAAACTTGAGGAGGAAAGGCAAAAAAATCGGGAAAAAATCTCCATCCACCAGAGTCAGATAAAACGATGGTTCAACAAGAAGTTAGCTGGGGACAAGGTTTTTGAAGTAGGTGACCTTGTCCTCAAATGGGATAAATCTCATGAAGATAAAGGGAAACACTCCAAGTTCTAGGCATTATGGATATGCCCTTTTCATATTAGAGAAAAGGTCTGTTCTCACACTTATAGGTTACAAACCCTTGAGGGGAGGATTGAGATCCTCCCTGTGAATGGGCATGACCTTAAGCACTATTTAACCTGATAGCCCCTAGGTTTCATCACCACACCTTTACCATAGTTCATCTTGTTTCTGTCATTATTTTCCATTCATGTTTTCAATAAATCGCTTATTTCACACAGGCTCCCATTAACCTTTTATTAAAATTTGGCATCCAAATTTTGAAAGGGGATGTAGAAGTTAGTTAAATGGCATACTGAGCTGGAATCTTTGCTTGTGTATAATCTCCCCCAAAATGCAAAAGTGGCGCAAGATCACTTGTGACAGACACCCAATGGTGAGAACATGCCTAAAGCCCCTTGAACGAAAACAAAGTATCTTGCCCAATATGATGGCTCAAGGGACTGCTGTGTGAAAGGAAAATTTTGGTTGAATCAACCACTAGACGGGAAAGGGAAGGAACTAGCCTCAAGTGACGAAAGGATATCCAGGAAAAACCCAAATTCCTCATATAGCCCAGGAGCAACCTCTCTCGCAAGCAAAATAAGTCGAGATTCCTCATTCGCCCAGGTGACTATCACCAGATTAAATAAGTTCCTTGAGCACAGAAAATAAGTGCCTTGAGCACATTTAAATAAGTTCATTTAGCACATTAATAAAGGGTAAATTATTGAGAAAGGCTTCCTGTGTAGAGAGGCAATACGATGACTCCACTAGGGTACTAACCAGGCTCACTGGTATAGGAGCAACGTCCGTGACTCCTAGGTAGTGACTCCACCAGGACCACCAGGTTTGCTGGCAATGGAGCAAAACAATGAGGACAAAATAAACTATATTGGATCCTAGAAATCCCTAACGTTACTCTGAACATTCCCGAAGTAAAAGACACAGTGAACCAGCACCCAAGGGCAGGCAGATGGAAGGAGCAAAAGCATAAGGCTCACATACGAAAGTAGTGGGATCCACAGGGTCGAGAGAAAAACACGCTGAAACCACCCCCCCTCCCCCCCGCTTAAAATGAAGCACTGATAGAGATTCTGGACCCTACTAGTGAATCACCATTTGTTCTAGCCGCTACAACAACCTCCAAAATTTCACCCTTTTAAATTTTTGAGCCCCTGATGCATTGAAATCTGAAGTCAAGACTAAAGTCTGATCTTTCAAAAGCCTTAGGTCGCTAAGTCATAGAATAGGTCATTTTCTCCAATAAGAGACCTAGCGACCTTGCGACCCATTGGGTTGCCAAGTCACGAAGTCACATATCGCATTCAAAATTAAACAATCATGGCCCTATGACCCAGCGACCCCGCGACCCCTAGGTCACAAGGTCTCAGGGTCACGGGGTTGCACATATCGTCAGCGTGGCTTTTTTGCGACCTCATTTATTACCCATACGCGCGACCTATTTATATATAGAGGGGTCACATAAGTTGTATTTCACCTAAGCGATGGAGAACAATAATGCTTCGGACAAGCCAACTTGAGCGCGATTTTCTCGGGTAAGTTGCCTGATCCTCCTGCTATTTCCTTATTTTCTATTTGTTGCCCTCTGCCCCCTTATTTAAGCCTATTAAAACCACAGAATATCCTCTATTGAGACCCACTTGGTAGAACTTGCACTCTCTTCTTAGTTTCGTAGCTTTGTGAATCTCATTCAGAAACGAGTAGATAAAGCTAATTGGCCTCCCCCTTTGTCAGTCTCTTCCTCAATGACTATTTTCATTAAATGTGTCACTTCTCATCCATTTTCCCTCTATCACTTTAAGTAGAAGATGGATAAAGGACCGCGTCACCATGGAGAATCATTCTCCCAGCCCTAGTGTGACCTTCAACCCCGCGACCTTGCGATTCCCGCGACCTTGTGACCTCATCCCCGGTCGCTAAGTCGCCAAGTCATGTATTGCTTAAAAATCGAAGTATCGCAACCCTGCGACTCAACAACCAGGCAACTCGGTCAGAAGTTTCTAAGTCACAAGGTCGCATCTTCATGAAACTTTAAACCAGTGTGACTCAGTGACCTCGCGACCTGGTCGCAAGTCGCCAAGTCGCAAGGTATATTTTCTCTGAGATTTTAAACCAGGGCGACTCAGTGACCCAGGGAAGAGGTCGCTAGGTCGCAGGTTCACCCCTTTTCTTGACTTTAGTTGGCCATAGTTAAAATCAGTTTAAGCATTTATTAACATGGCTTTTTCCTTATCATGGGATTGTTTTATGAACATGCTAGGGATCCTCGAAGAAGAACTACAGTGCATTTCCATCTCTTCAGCCTCATGTGATATGGGGCCTCCATTAGTTCACAAAAAAACAAGATTCCAGAGATAGAAATCTCAGAAGATGAAATACCTATGTCTCCTCCGCCTATCTATAGAGATATCGCATTTATATTCAGCAAAGGAGAAAGCATGAATTGGTATCAAGTGTACCAAGAGTTCACAAAACCTGAGTTTGTAGAGGGCCTCCCACACTGGTAGGTATATGTGCAAGTTAAGAGATCAAAGCTTCACTATGCAGGGGCCCACCCCCCTATATTCCCATGCGCCAAGATTATCAAATGGATCTTACAAAATTTTGACCCCAAGTTTTGGGTGATTCGAGATCATGAGGGGAAATCATTTGCTAATTTAAAGGGCGAGGATGCTAAATTCTATTATGCACTTCCAACCGGAGAGCAGAAATTCACATAGGAATGGGCCACTACCCATGCAGTTCCCATATCTGACACCCTGAGAGGATGGTGGGAAGAACCAGAGAAGTTAAAGGTCAAGAAGGACCAGGAGTATCAAGTAGCATGCCTCCGAAAGGTTTGTAAACTCGTAGCAGCTATGCTGTGTAGGATGTATGGTCGTCCCGATGCCACCACTTTCAACGGATCTTGGGTATCTCTTATGTATTTTGTTAGCATACATGGCACGCACTTCAATTGGGCTAGCTTATTGGTAGCAACCCTCAAAACAAACATATCTGCAGCACTAGCACCTGAGGAAGGGTACTTGTCAGAATTTTACATGGCCTCCTATCTATTGGATGTAGTTTGCGTGAGGTGCCATTTTGAGGGATGGGCTCACAACTGAGATCAGGAGCACGCCCGCCCAATCCACAAGGAGTTGCAGGTATTCTGGGACTCCAAATATAAGCAGGATATAGAGCCGATCTCACGCAGTTTCATACCTGCACTCTACGGGAAAATGTTTGGTAAGGATACCCCATGCATGTCCTGGCGAGCCATGGAAACAATAACCAAGGTGGCACATTGGTTTCATTTTGTGGAAGGCACCTTCATCCGATTCTTCGGTTCACTCAAGGCTCCCCATGCAATGCCCTAATTTGTCACTGACAGACTGCTACTTAAGGAAACATGTTTTCAGATGACATCTATTTTTTTGAAGGTTCTTACTAAAGGTAAGAAGAAGCCATGGCCCACACTACCACTTACTATTGGCACTTATACAGTCAATTATTTCAGAGAAGTAGAGGTGGAAGATGAGAAAGTCAGAGGATTCTATCTGCCACCTTTAGATCACCGAACATATGATCTTTAGAGGATAGTCCTAGCCCATTCCAAACGAGCCAAATTTAAATGGATCTCCCAACATACTAAATGCCCAACTGAAGATGGGGTAAGAAACTGGTACAATAAGTACAGGGATATCTCTCCAAAGGAATTGACCAATCAGGATGATCAGGATGATCAAACTTTGGAAGAGAGAATCCACGAATTGGGAGGAGCCTCGTCTTCCCCAGCCAAGAAACCCCAAACCAACACAAGCCATAACTCTTCTGCCCAATGAAAATAAAAGTAAGAAAAATCCCAAGGAGAAGCTGAAGAGAGAGGAAAGGAGGAGGAGGGTAAACACAAGAAACACCTTAAGGCAGAGCAAAGGAAGAAGAAGGCGAAAGACGCTCACAAAATAAAGGAAGAAGAGGAAGCGAAAGAAAAATTTAAGCGTTAGCTTAAGATAGGACTAGATAGGGTGGAAGTTGAGCGCAAAAGAAAATAAGAAGAGGAAACAAAAGTAGAGGTTGAGCATCTACTTAAAATAGAACTAGACAAGGTGGAAGCTGAACATAGACAAAAGGAGGAATAGGATAGAGCAGAGGCAGAGTAGTAGCTCGAAGAAGAAGCAGAGAAAAAGAGAAGGGAGGAAGAGGAGAAAAGGTTAAAATAAAATTCTTCCAAAGACACCGAGGGTAGTAAGACACCTCCTCCAGTGACAGGGGTACAGATGGAGCTGCCAGCCCTCGAAGTTCCTGTGATCGATACACGTTTTTCACTCTCGGAACTATGTACCTTCGAAGAGCAGGAGGAAGAAGTGTTCAATCTAATGAGACTCACTTATGACCAGTTCACATACAAAATCAGGCAGGAAAAGAGGAGATGCTTAGCCTGGAATCCTGCTACACCCTTCACGTCCACAACAGAAAAGGGTATAGTCTTGGACATTAGGACCAATCCGGTAATGATAGCATCAACTGCCACTTCTTTTTCCATAGCCACAGAATAAAACGTGAGCAGGATGAGTAGGGAAATTCTATCACTACAAAATAGATTACAAGACTCTGAAAAAAGGGCCGCTAGATCGGAGCAAGAAAAAAGGGCACAAGGGGAAGAAGTCAAACAACTTTAGGATAGGGATACCCTTATTAATGAAGTGCCACTCACCGTTAAAAGAGATTTGGTGACACTGGAAACCACCATGAGGCAAGTATATGAAGAAATCTTTACAATAAAGCAAACAATTGCACCTCTGCTGAGAGCTCAAGCAGAGACCAAGAAGAGGAACGAGAAACTGAAATAAGCCTCCACAGCCTTGGATAGAATGCTAGAATGGGAAAACAGGTATCCACAGGCTCCATATACTTTTCCCAAAAAATATTGGATTGACACTCAGAACGACAAAGTCCAAATATGCATGAAGGTGTAATCCAAGGAGAAGTTATTCAAAGACATAGAGAAGGTAATGACTGCATACGAACATTTAATCAACGGCATTGACTTAATGGTTGCACTACACCATATTCATTCTCCAAGTACACTAAGTGAAGAAAAGACATGGGAACAGGTGTTTCAGGGCATTCAGGCATTTCTGCAACCTATTAGACAAGATGCCGCTACTCCTGATCTTCTGGCATTGCAGGAGAATTTGGTTAAATTCATCGTGACACCAATCTGGATTTATACCAAGCTGGATTCCTTATCTAACCAAGTCACGATCAAAAGAGAAAATCTGATCCCAAACACCTTAGAATTCCTGCATAGGTTAAGCAAAGATACTCCTCTGATCTCCCCAGTTGCTGCAGATTATCAAGCATGGCAGAATTTCCTTAAAGAGCAACAAGTAAATGTTCCCGACCTCGCAATCACTCACATGCTCCCACGATAAAGTCGCAAGTCACAACATACAGGAGGGGTCACAGGTCGCATCATCCATGATCAGGTTGTAGGTCATAGCCAAGCACATGGTCGTAGGTCGCTCTTTCCCTCTGAGTCGCAAAGCATGCCAACAGTTGGGAAGGCGAAAAGTCAAGGCACCCAAGGGTCAATTTTTTCATATATATACTCCGGGCTTCGGGGACTCGTAAAATGATATTTTTTTTGGACTCCAAAGGAGATAGGAGAGTTTTAAAGAATTGAAGAGACCCATTTGAATGAATACAAGCATTTTTCTTAAATCCACTTTTGGATCCGATAAGAATCGATGTGTTAATACTATGAATATTTTCTCTTATATGTCTGATATCCTATGATTAACTGATTTGCGTTTTCTGCTTATACTCTTCATGCATTTCAGCTCATTGATTGTGTTAATGATGGTATGCCATTTAACGAGGAGATGTTTGTAAATTCATTATTGACATCTATCTTATTCACGAAAATGCTCAAGTATAGGATTCTCTTGCCAGGCAGAATTGTTTCTTCTATGGTTCGAACAAATTTTACAAACACGAACCTAATGATATGTTGCTAACAACATCTCCTTTGGCTGCGTGTTTCTATTTATCTTGCTATTTGTAGTATTTCATGCTCACTGACGATCATAGATATTTTTCCTTGTATCATTCGGTAATTGTATGTCTATAACTCTGCAGGTCTCATTTGTGTCCAAGAGAAGGAGTATTTAGCGGTAGTCAGACCCACACTCTGGACGGGATCCCTATCACAAACAATTCAGAGTCTAATCAGGAATTTTTACCATCGAGATCCCTTACTATTGGCCAGACAAATTTTCTTGTCAACACTAGTCAAATCCTAATAAATCCGTGGATATTTATCCCTAATGATATCAATGACTTCAAAATCAACATAGGTCTTCTCATCGGCAAAATATACCTCCAAATAATCTAAGCGACCAATATGAAAGATACAATATTGGCTATCCATTTATAACTGGATTGGAGAGTAAATAAATTTAGGCCTTTCTAATGCCCCCCAAGTATTATTAGGTAGAATATTAACATCAAATCCTAAATCCAACATAATATCTTTGATATGATACCCGTAAAATTGACCATTAATGTGGAACTCTCTCTTTGTTCTTTGTTTTTTGCAATTGACTCTTGTACTGCGTCACTTTCGTCAATTTGTGGAAATAGGCAATTCAAATAACTATTCATCTCTCTCAAATCCCTTCAACTTCTTCCACAACTATTGAGAAAGCTATTCATCACTTAGAGTATCAAGAAAGAGTTGGAACCCCATAGTAACATGTTGAGTGGATTCTGTAGAAAATCTAGGGATAATTTGGGATATTTTATTACGGTGTGGAGTTTTGGCTTTCTCTAATCCCATAAATTTAGGGCTATGAGAGGAAGAAGATATCTCCATAAATAAATCCACAACATCCTTACAATACATATTTTGTTGAATAGGATCATATTTAGGTTGTGAGGGATTTTCTTTTCTTATGTAAGGTTGTTCATAAGAGTCCATGTGAGGGCTGATATTAGTGCCTATTTGAGTGATAATATTACTGTTTGTTTTCTAAGTTAATTCAGGCTTCCATGGCTCAATTTTTTTCAAACTATGTCCTCTATGGAAATTACGCCCCTCCGATTGAGAAATTAGCTATGGAAAGTCTTTGGTTGCAAGAGTATTGATGTGGTAATGTCAACACCATGGTATTTTATTATGTGGAAAATCCCTAGAGACATGTCCCTGCTCATCACAATTATAAAATATAAATGGCCCTCTACTGCCATTTCTTCCCCATCTGTAACCTTTTCCTCCTCTTCCAAAATTGGACTCATTCACTAGGAATGTAGTATGATCTAGTATATCAGCAAAAGAATTCAAGGCCCTCCATTGGTCAGTATGATGCACAAGAGACCCATAGAGCTCCTAGAAAATAGAGTTAGGTACATTTGAATACATCTTTAATATAATACATAATTGAGGGGAATGTCCATAAGAGAAACAAACCTCACAATATTCATTTGAGTATGTACCTTTTTGGTTTGGAAATGCATGATATTTTGTGTGTTCTTGAAAGATAACACTCCTTGACACTTGTGAAAATCCCCCTAAAGTTCGTATGTGAGAAGCAGGGGGTACCAGCAGAATATTAGACAGTCCTACCCCTTATGACCTCAATCATTCTATAACATGATTCCCTTCTGCATATAAATTTGTGCACCATATTTGAGGATGAGTAGGAATTTTAGTATTCACCTCTTTCAATATATTAGTTATAAAACCAATATTATTTTTCAAGTCATTAAAATTATGATTGGTGGAAGTAGCACTAGGTCTTAAATGACTAGGATATCCCTCCATAGATTTAATCTCTATTTCATGTTCCAATGCTTCTTGTAATTTACTAATCTTGTATGGTGTTAAAGGTATCCTTTTCAAAGGAAACAACGCATGAATCAACAATTCCTTATGATAATCAAGGTTGATGAAATGATTTAACTTTGTAATAACATATTTAAATATCTGCATACACTCCCATGAAACCCCCCATTATATCTACTTAATATCCCATAATTATATTAGACCCTACTACTAAGTATCGTGTAGTTTTAATTATTTAATGAATTCCTCCCTTAATGTATCTACCATTATACTTGGAATATTAGGTCTGACTTTCATATACCACTTAAGAGCTTGGCCCTATAAAGTGGTTTGAAATTAAGCTAACTTGGTCAGACCAGGAGTTCCTCTAAACCTCTGGATAGCCTCACAAAGGTACCAATGTTGATTGACATTTTCATCAAACGAGATATGGAATTCAGGGTAATCTATGAAGAAACCAACCACATTGTGATCCATTGGAACAAAATAATAAGGGAAGAAAACAAATCCTTGTAAAACAGGTTGGAAAATATTACTAAAATCTAATTGATCACCACTAGAATAACTATTACATGTATTTACCTTGTGAAACTTCAAATTTTTAATGAGTTTAGGAAGGAACCTTACCGAATTATAATAGAGCACCTGAGGAGGGCATGAAGGAAGAATGGTTGAGCTGCTACCTTATGGAACATTAATTTTGGGGAAAAGATCATCCTCATAATATAACATTTCCATCATGAAATGCATCTCTTCATCTGCAAGGATATTAGGATCAATCTCCACAATATTTCAACGTGCTATTGTTGGGTATGTGTTATATTCTTTCCACGATTAGCCCCACGCACTGTATGTTGCGTCGGGCATAGCTAGGGGGTCACGAGGGGCAGAAGTTAGCCCCCATCGATGGGGTTCTGTGCGCTCGCCTTGGGAATAAAATTTGTTTTTTGTGCGGACCCACTCATAGGCGGATCCACCCATGGTTTTGTGCATGGTTTTGCACATGGTTTTGGGGTTCGATGGTTTTCGGCCCCTGGTATTTTTGTAGATCCCGTCAAGGGAACTACGGTTATGTTCTAATCCAGGGTTAATGGATTGGGGTTTATGTATGCTCCGGCATGTATATATATGTGTTGTAACACTAAAAGGAATATAATGAAAATCAAGCTGGTCGTCCCGATTTGGGATCCAGGGGAAAATCTCTGTGTTTATCTGTTTTATGTTTTATGCTCTCGCTATTGTTTATTTTCTGTTATAAGATTCGTGTGTAGATAATTTCTGTTCAGGGTTAAAACCTACATTTGGTATCAGAGCTGTTTCGGCTTCAAGGGGACGCCTTTGTTGTTGAGGGTTTTTTTTTGCTCGGGCCTGTGGTAGACCCTGTGCAGTGGGAGATCTGCGGGATCGATTCTTGCGGTGAAAGAATATGGCGAGCGGCGGAAAGATAGAGATCGAGAAATTTAATGGTCGGAGCTTTGAGTTGTGGAAGCTCAAGATGGAGGATCTGCTGGTGGATAAAGATCGTTAGATCGCGGTAGATCCACTAAACTAACGGCGATGTCAAAGACCGGAAGAACCGGATCGAAGGCTAAGAGCACAATACTTGGCGAAAAGGCCCCATATTCGCATTGTTGAATGTATCCGGGAAGCTACGGCGAAGAACTCGTGGGAAAAGGTAAAGCTAGGGACTTTGTACCAATCTAAGTCTCTTAGTGACACAACTGTTCCCACGAAAAGTCACGTATAACCCGAGGACGGATGATGGAGACTCGTGACAGGAGCATCCAACGCCTGAATACCGTGGTAAGTGAGGCCGGCTGTCTATTGATATTAAAAATCTCGATGAAGATATGCATCACTTGTTGTGTTCTCACTGCATTCATGGACAACCGTTATTGCAATAGGTAACAATACAACTACCTTGAATTTTGATGACATTGTCTCAGCCTTGCTGTCGGAGGAAATGAGACGGAGAAATATGGAGGGTCAAAATGGAGATGCCTTATCCGTACGAGGAAGGTCCCAGAATAGAAACAAGAATAAGGTTTCGAGTGGGAGATCTAAATCTAGAGGGAGATCTAAATCTCCTGGAAAGTTTGTAAAGGTGTGCTGGAAATGCGGAAAGGAAGGGCACTACAAAAAGGAATGCGGATCTAAAGCTCCTGAGAAAGGAAAGGGATCTGATGAAGCTCCTTCTGCAGAGGAAAAAACCACCTCGGATGAAGGTGGGGATGTGTATTTGGCTTCTTCTTCAAATACACATGTAGATCATGAGTCATGGTTGATTGACTCAAAAAGTATCCTTTTCACTCAATCCCACAGGGAGTGGTTCCTTACGAGTATGAGAAATACGCATGGTGGTGATGTCTCTCAGGATGATAGGAAGGGCTTAATCGCTTGACGTGGAAAGGTCAAGTCGAAGCTCTGCTGTGGAAGGATTAGAACACTTCCTGGTGTTCTGCATATTCCTGCATTGGCCAGAAATCTGATTTCTGTAAGCAAGATGGATGATGCAGGTGTAAAAACAGTGTTCGAGAAAGATGCCCGCAAGATGGTTCGGGGAGCACTGGTATTAATGCGGGGAGTTCGGACTGGAACTCTGTACAAGCTACAAGGTAGTACTGTTATTGATGGGTGTAACAGTTCTGTGGTTCCTGAAAGTGGGACGGAAAGCCTAGCTGTCTCTGGAGAAAAGACCATGCTATGGCATCAAAGGCTTTGACATATTGGCGAGAAGGGCCTTCGGATACTGCATAGAGATGGTATGGTAGAAGGTATGTCTAATTGTTCTTTGGATTTCGATTTCTGTGGAACATTGTGTATATGGGAAGCGTAATCGGTGAGTTTTCCTCTCGGTCCTAAGAGGGCAAACAAGATATTAGAACTTGTGCAGCAGGATGTGTTTGGACCCGTGCTAGTTCCATCACCGGGAAAGTCCGTGTACTATGTCATCTCAGATGACTTCTCAAGGAATACATGGATACATTTCTTGGGGAAGAAATCAAGTCTTTGACAAATTTAAAGAATTTGTTGCTCTGTGTAAAACCGTAGGTGTAGAAGAAGATAAAGGCATTGAGGATGCATAATGGTGGGGGAGTTCTGCAAGAGAAGAACTTGAAGAGTTCTCAGAAGAAGTGTGGGTATGTTAACTACAGAAGACTACCCATACACACCTCAGCAAAATGGAGCGCCATGAAAGACCTAACAGAACATGGAAAAGGCAAGAAGCATGCTCAATGGTACCAAGTTAGGACAAGAATTTTTGGCAGAGGCGGTGGAGACTGCATGCTATCTAGTTAATAGATCACCTTCATCAGTGTTGGAGCATAAGAATCCACATGAGGTATGGACTAGTAAGAAACCCTATCTTTCACATCTAAGGGTATTTGGATGTGATGCATTTGTACATGTTCCAAAGTAGAAAAGGACCAAGCTGGATAATAAATTTAAAAGTTGCATCTTTATTGGATATAAGGATGGTTTAAAGGGTTACAAGATTTGGAACCCAGAAACAAGGAAGGTTGTGTATAGCTGAGATGTGGTGTTTAGAGAAGGGAAAGATGTTGTTAAACATGAAGTCCTACCAAAGGAACCCGAGAAGATGAGTTTGGAGTGTTTTGAAGGAGGATGAATCAAACTCATTAAATAAGATGAAGACCTTTAAGATGAAGAGCCACAAACTCCAGCCTTGAGAAGACTGGCCGGGAAGAAGGCAAACTGCAGTTGCATAGTCCATCTACTGTTTGCATTGCTTTAAATATAGTGATGATGAAACCTGAATCACAGGGAGGCATTAGATCTGCATGATGGAAAACTCGAAGGAGGCCATGGTTGATGAAATGGAATCGCTGCACAAAAATGAGGCATGGACTGTGAGTTTTTTTGGCCGGAAGGAAGCCCATCGGAGAAAATGGGTGTTTAAAAAGAAGATGAATGTAGAAGGCAAGGTGGAGAAATACAAAGCTCGTGCTTGGTAGTAAAGGTTATTCCCGGTGCCCGGAATTGATTTGGGTGATATTTTTTCTCCTGTTTCCAAAGTTACTTCTATTAGATTACTTTTATCTGTTGCTGCTGCATTTGATTTTGAGATAGAACAGATGGATGTGAAGACATCATTTCTTCACGGGGATCTAGAAGAGGAGATATACATGAAGCAACCTGAAGGCTTTATGGTGAAGGGCAAGAAAGAACCGGTATGCAAGTTGAAGAAGTCTCTGTATGGGTTAAAATAGTCACCAAGGATGTGGTATCAAAAATTTGATACCTATATACGGGGACTTGGATTCACTAGGAGCAAGGAGGATCACCGTGTTTATTTCAAATTAATTGGTGACCGTGTTATTTATCTGGTCTTGTATGTGGATGATATGTTTTTGATTGGAAATGACAAAGAAATTATCCAAGATTTGAAGACCCAACTATTCTCCAAATTCGACATGAAGGATCTTGGTGTCAGTAAACTATATTTTTGGAAATGTACTAAGAGATCGATAAGAGAAGCTCAGCAAACTAGAGGAAGTATGTTTGTGACTATATCAGTAGAGATGCCTCCTCAATATGCAGATAGTAAAACTGTGAGTGCTCCCTATTCCCGTAGGTGGGGGTGCCGAGACAATGTGTTGTCCCAAGACACAAGAAGAGGAGGATATGTTCCCGTGTTCCATATGCAGGCAGGTAGCTGATGTATGTGCAATGGTCCTGTACTAGACTGGGTATATCGCACATGCAAGGGGGAGTATTGAGTGTGCCGAGGCCGGGAACCTGTGGAAGGAGTATTGGATGCCAGTTGAAGTGCTGGCATATTTACGTGGCACTAGTGATTATGGCTTGTGCTACCAGGGAAGACCAGGATTGGAAAGAATGTTGGACATTCGTGGTTTTGTTGATGCAGACTGGGCTGGAGATCTGGACTAAAGAAGATCTACAAGTGGGTATGTGTTTAGCCTATTTGGAGGCACAGTCAGTTGGATGAGTAAAAGACAGTCTGTAGTGGCTCTTTCAACTACAGAGGCAGAATACATAGCAGCCACTCATGCAAGCAAGGAAGCAGCTTGGTTGCAGAGATTGTGTTCAAGTATGGGGTTGGTACAGCAAGCTATAAGGATAGACTGTGATAGCCAAAGTGCAATTTTCTTGGCTAAGAACCCTGCTTATCATTCAAAGACAAAGCACATTGATGTTCAATATCACTTTGCTAGAGATATGGTTGAGGCTAAAAGGGTGTTGCTGGTAAAGGTGGACACTTTGAAGAATGTTGCAGATGCATTGACGAAGTCTATGAGCACTCAGAAGTTCTCTTGGTGTAGAGAAACAATGGGTGTTGAAGAATTGGCCAAATGAGTAAGCTCTCCTGTGGCCCCCCGTGGAAAGAAAACAACAAGTGGGAGAATGTTGGGTATGTGTTATATTCTTTCCACGATTAGCCCCACGCGTTGTATGTTGCGTCGGGCGTAGCTGGGGGGTCACGAGGGCGAAGCAGTCCCCACCGTTGGGGTCCGAAGCAGCGCCCCGGCCAAAATTTGTTTTTTGTGCGGACCCACTCATAGGCGGATCCGCCCATGGTTTTGTGCATGGTTTTGCACATGGTTTTGGGGTTCGATGGTTTTCGGCCCCTGGTATTTTTGTAGATCTGGTCAAGGGAACTACGGTTATGTTATAATCCAGGGTTAATGGATTGGGGTTTATGTATGCTCCGACATGTATATATATGTGTTGTAACACTAAAAGGAATATAATGAAAAATCAAGCTGGTCATCCCGATTTGGGATCCAGGGGAAAATCTCTGTGTTTATCTGTTTTATGTTTTATGCTCTTGCTATTGTTTATTTTCTGTTATAAGAATCGTGTGTAGATATTTCTGTTCAGGGTTAAAACCTACAGCTATAAGGGTTTCACCTAATTTATGGGAAACATTACCACCATGAATTTTTTCCCTTCTTCACTTCATATAGCTCCTCTTCCTCAACTAGAGCTCGCATCTCATTTCATTTCCCCCTTCTGCATCTCAAGGCTGGCCAATACTTCTCCTATTTCCTTGATATCCCTTTAAATTATTTGAATATCTCACATCTTTCCCTCACCCCTTTCATCATATATATGCACCCTCAAAATTTCCCTAAACCTTCATGCGTTTTTCATCTCCTCCCCATACATCTCAACTCTTTCTCATATTCTACAACTATTCATCATCTCCCCCAATATTCTCCCCACCCCCTACTACGAGGGTTCCAAGCTACCATGTTAGATGGGGAAAATGGTAGAAATCCCTCTTATACCATCAAAACCTTAATCCAAAAATGGATTTCCTTCAACACTCATCCTCTTAATCCCAATATTAATACTGATTTTGATTTGGAAAATGACTAGTGATTCTCAGTAGCATACTCAATAATGTATCCCTCCGGGGTAGTTCATAACCAAATTGATGGCTCTATTAAGCATGCTATCTAGTTGATGTAAGGAAGATAGATCAGATGTGATCTCAAAAATTGTTGCAATGTGCTCAACCAATGGTACAAATTCTTAGGGAACTTAGCCCAAATATCTCGTATTGGTCACAAGCAGGTTCAACATGAAGGATCTCGTCATGAATCCCATATATGTTATTTTTTTGTAGTTTTTCCTACTAATAAATAAAATAATCACACTTATCTTCCCACCACTCTCAAATATTACTCTTGAGAATCAAGGTCACCATTATCTAAAACCCCATCAAAATTTTGGTTCCAGGAAATGAAACCATTTTTTTTTGGGGGGGGATTTATCATAGATACTATGGTTCTACCTATTTGGGAAAACAAAGGTTTCGATTGTAGTTTGGATTTTCACAGACCTTTTTGATATTCTAAGAATAATAAAGTCTCACCTGAAGAATATCCATGACTTAGGTGTGCTATCCGGGGTTCAATTGGTGAAAGGATGCATTTTATTCAGTTAAATATTCATCAATAAACATTAACCATTATAAACTGATTAAATAAAATTTGCGCAAGAAATGAATAAATAAGATTACACATGAACTTGATACAAGAATTAAAAATTTTAAAATAGATGTAGAACGCAAACATAAACACATACATTACACAATGAATCTCCCTACAACAATATTCTCTTATAATTGTTAGGCCATATCATAATTATGACTATAGACCTAAATTATCTCAATTATAGTTTTCAAATACCATTCAAAAAAATCCTCATTATAGACACAATATTAGAACAACGAAGTATTGAACCATAATTTCAACAACATGTTGACCTTCATGTATTATCTTCTCTTTGCGCAACTCGCCTTGCATGTTTTTATGTAATTTTTTCCTATTGAAATTTTCAATTTTAACTCACACTCACTTGATAGAGTCAAATCTAACCACTTTGATGATATAAATCCACTTCACACTCGCTTGGTCCATGCTTTCTTTATTCCTTGAAGTTGCAATGAATTGATCCTTCTAATCTGTGCACTTGGAGAATTCCGAAATAACTGTCTGGTAAAATTTGTAACATTTCCAGGTTAAAATTTCATGTAATATAATTTAATAAAGGTAAAATAAGACCATGGGCAAGGGATACTTATTCCAATCTAAATGTTGGGGAAAATATCCTAGTGGGCATCACTTGTTGTGTTCATGGATAAGGGGAAATTGGAAAGGGAAATAGTTAAGGATTTAGAAAGGAAACATGTATTTTTGGCACATTATTTAAGAATATAATTGAAATTAGGGGAAAAGGAAGGTTAAAGGTCACATGTTGCACGTGAGTAGGAAAATGAATGAAAATAATGGAAAATTGAAGAAATTATAGGATAAATCAGTAGAATTTGTTTGGTTAGCCATTGATCATTTCAATTTTAGAATTAGTCTCAAAGAGTAGAAGAACATCAAGAGGAGAAATAAAGCAAGCAAGCAAAGGAACGACAAGGAAAGGAAAGGAAGGATAAGGAAATAAAAATATGGAAAGGATCGAGCAGCTTCAATGAGAATAATTGTAGTTAACAGGTAGCATGTATAACAGGTAGCATGTTTTGACATGCATGGTATATGCATGTTGGTATTTGGTCTTTTTTTTCTCATTGCCATGGATTTTTCTAGGTTGAAAAAATGGATTTTAGCCTAGCCTTTCCATTTCCGGAAAGCAATGTTGTGATGTGATTGTTATCGATTTGAGCTTTGGATTGCCAAAAGATTTTGGATCTATTGAGGTGATCTCACGAAAATTCCTAAGGGCTTGGGAAACCCTTGACCAGTAATGGCAGGATATATGGTAAATCCTGAGGGTGGATATATAAAAATTCCTCAAGATACTGGTGAAGAAATTCTGAGGCATCCAAGCTTAGTTTGGTTTGGAGATATTGGCACTAGTTTTGGTGAGATCACAGTATGGAGAGGGTGGAGGTGGTTTAACCTCTGGATTCCCTTGGTTGTGTTTGGATTGGTTTATCCCATGATATTTCACATTCATCCTTGGAATATGGCATGGGGTTGATTAGTTGAAATAAATATTTGGTTCAACCAATCTATGGTTGAGTGGAACATGGAATTCCCTTAGCTATTTGGTTTTTCATATGTTTAATAAAATCTAATTTTATCTTGCTTTTGATAAGGAAATTTACTTATTATTATGTGAATTTAAAGGTTCTTCACTTATTTTTATTTATCTAGTTATATATTGGTTATATTCATGGTTATATGAAAATTCTTAGTCATGGCTCTTTTCATTTTTTTACTTGTAATTGAATGAACAATGCATGCAAGACCTTATTCTTGTTATGACAACTAATGTGAGAAGGAAGTGACCCTTCTTGTTAACCCTCAGATAATTTTTTAGTCTGGTATGTTCAAACTTGCATTCATGACATGTAGGTTGCATATTCACTAAGCGTTTGACAAAATTTCAATCCCGGTTGGGGATGGTCAGGTCAAGTCCTGCTGACAGTTTTTTGTTTACAAGCATTTTTTTTATGTCATTTATCTTCTCTAGAAGTTTCATTGAGTTATGGGTAGATACTTGAGTCTTTCCCCTAAAAATGTGGCACATAATTCAAAGTCGTTGGGATATAACCAAGCATAAAATTCCATAGTCGCATGGAAGTAGGCCTATAGGAGCGATTGGGGACCTATAGTTGCATGGAGGTCATGAGAAGGGAGTGATTGGGGCTCTAGATTAGGGAAAAGTGATTTTTATTAGGGGTTGGGTTGCTCCTAGAGGTCATGTGGCACCCGAGAGAAGTTAGTAAGATACTAAATTATCGACTCCATTTCCTTTAGGTTACATAGGAGGTTGAGTCATATCATAGTGACACTCAGCTGATCTTTACCCTAGGTAAGCGGGTTAAAGTGAGTAAATATGGGAGGGGTGGTTATATGGTGGTATCAGCGCATGGTTTAACTCTCTTTGGGTAATATATGATGTCACAAAGTGCTATCAAGCTAAGTTGCATTATATTTGGGTAAAGTATGATGTTTTCAAGGCATGATTTGCATGCATGGAGTCATGATATGCAATTGGTATGGTCATGCATGAGGTTTTAATGATGTTATGCTATTATATAGATCTGTTTATGATTATAAATGTACATGCTAATGTGGACAGATATTGAAGATAATATAAGCCTCCTTTGAACATGAATGATATATGGATTTGATTTTGGTATCTATTTGGTTTATCTGACATAGTACACTTGTAGGAAGAAGAGAATTCAGGATGTCAAGAAAAATAGTAAACTACAGTTCCCATGACTCTCCCTAAATATAATTTGGGTAGCAAGGAGAAGAGTATTCTCCTAGTATAGTAGATACATTCATAATATTAAGTGAAAAGATAATAATTTGCAAAGAAGAGAATGGCAGGTTGGTTGAGGCTCAAAAATGACTTGGAAGGGCTCTGGAGAAGTAGGTAGAGTTTAATGTAGTGATCCTTTAGAGCTTGTAAGAGTTGCATAAAGAGGGACGAATGAGGATCATTCAAGGGCAGGAAGAGAAAACTAATGGAGCCTATGGTATCAAATCTCAATATGGATACATATTAGATAGATGGGACATAGTCAAATGTGGAAGATCAATGGATACACCTCAAAGGAGGACTGGTAGTATGGGCATAATTATAGTTCCTCATCCAAGATTCATCATGAATGTCCTTACTGTCATCATCCTTATATGAGGAGGAATATTTACCTAAGGAATTCAAGAAAGTGAGGCCTCATACATTTAATGGAGAGATGAAGAAGTCAGAAGATGTATAGGAATGCTTGCTTGGAATGAATAAATTATTTAGATTTCACATCTACTTAGAGAACATAAAAGCCAATATAACCACCTCATTCTTAAAGAGAAAGCATATATCTGGTTTGAATATGTAAATAATGTCAAGGAAATTCAGTAGGAAGACTTTATTCAGGATGAATTTCGAGATGATCTTCAAGAAGAAGAACTTATCAAAGAAGTACTATGATAACAGAGCTAAGAAGTTCTATGAGCTACGTATGGGTTCTATGATAGATGATGAGTATAACAGAAAATTATTTTAGTTGTTGAGGTATGTGCCATATCTCAAGGAGGAAAATTTTAAGAATCATAGATTCATCAATGGATTTCCATAAACATATAGAGATCAGATTGACTTTGATGAGCCTAGATTATTATAGGAAGCCATGTGGAAATTGAAGCATTTTTATGAGTAGTCAAAGAAGAAAGTTGAGACTAAACATGACTTGAAGGGAAATGAGAAGTTAAAAGGGAAATGGCCACCAAACAAGGGAGGAACTCAAGATGCAGGTGAGAAATAAAAGGTTGCCCCTTATAAGAATTTCAATCGAGTTCAGAAGGGACATGTGTCACATCTTGGAGAGCAGTAGACTAGAGACGATTGTAGAGGACCATTGCAGTGCTATATATGTGGGGAATATCATCGTAAGAAGGATTGTCCATTGTACTAGGGAGGTAGGCCTCAAATCTATAATGCTCAGGAGGTGCAGACAGTGGTAATGTTATTCATATCATTCCTCAGATTTACGCAGTTATGGAAAAATGAAGGCAGATCATCAGGCATACATTATTGAGATGGATGGTAATATTTTTATCAATTTATTTCTATTTTGATTGATCTTGGATCTAATTATAATTATGTTAATACTAACCTAGTGGATAAGTGTGGCTTGAGAAAATAAGTGCATGCAGAGTCTTGGTTTGTAAAGTTGGCTATAGGTACGAAGAATATATTTCATTATTGGGTAAGAGCTTCTACATTTCAATTGAATGGTATGGCTATAGCATCACTTTCAAATTTATTGCCATTGGTATCGTATAGTATGATTTTGGCTACCGATAGGTTGTATCTTCATAAAGCCAACATATATTTCTATGACAAGGCTATTAATTTCCTGGATGATAATGGAGAAAAGAGAATATTGCAAGGAAAGAAGAAGCCTACATCAGTGAGGATGGTCATAGTTATGTAGGTTAAATGGAGTTGCAGGAAAGAGTGTGTGATATTTGAAATTCCTATTTCTAGTGAGAAGGGTAAGGATGTTGAGGATGCAGAAATATTTAATAGGTACCCTATATTGCAGCAGTTTTAGGATGTGTTTCCAGCAAAGACTCCAGAGTTTCCTCCTCACAGGGAAATAAAATTTGATATTTAGTTGGTACGATGGGAAGCACCAACATCAAAGGAACCTTACAAGATGAGCACACCTTAATTAGTAGATTTGAAGTTGAAACTAAAGGAAATTCTTGAGAAGGGATATATTAGGCCAAGTGTATCACCTTGGGGTGCACCCATATTGTTCGTTAAGAAGAAGGATGTAACTCTAAGGTTGTGCATTGATTACAACCTACTGAATGAGGTGGCGATCATGAAGAGGTACCCATTTTCGAGCATTTATGACTTGTTTGATCAGTTGAAGAGCAGCAGTGTTCTCAAATATTGATTTGCGATCAACATCAAAGAAGAGGACATCTACAAGAATTCTTTTAGGACCAAGTATGACCATTATGAGTTTGTTTTAGTTCCATTCGGTTTGACTAATGCTCCAGCTAATTTTATGTTCTTGATGAATAGCGCGTTGAATCCTTATCTAGACAAGTTTATTATTGGATTCATTGATGACATATTAGTATATTCTAATAATGAGGAAGGTCGTACTGAGAATTTAGAAGCAATGGTGATTGCTAAGAGAGCAACAGTTGTACGCTAAGATTATCAAGTGCAGTTCATTTCATAGATAAGTACACTACTTGGGACATGTTGCTTCCAAGGTAGGCATAAGAGTAGATCCAGAGAAGATAAAATATATCATGAAATGGAAAACTCCTATAAATTTGGAGGAATTCATATCATTTATGGGGTTAGTAGGTTACTACAGGAATTTCATCAGGAACTTCTCATGCATTTTATATCCTAATACATCATTACAGAGGAACATTAAGAAGTTTTAATGGACAGAGGAGTGTGCAGCTAGTTTTGACCAGTTGAAGAAATTGTTGACAGATGCTCCCATGTTAAAGATTGCAGATACGAATAAAGAGTTTGTGGTGTGTACAAACTCTTTCAAGAGAGGAATTGGTGGATTCATTACGCATGAGGAACATGTGATATTATCTGAGTCCAGGAAACTGAATGAGCAGGCGTAGAAATAATTGACTCATGATATGGAGTTAGAATCTATTATTCATGCTTTGAAGATCTGTATACATTATCTTTTTAGCAGAAGTTTTGTGTTGATCAACGATCATAGTGGGTTAAGATATTTGTTTGACCAACCAAATTTGAATTCCAGGCTAGCTAGATGGTTGGCTACTATTAGCGAGTTTGATTTTGATATTAGATATATCAAGGGTAAGGAGAACATGGTTTAATATGCTCTAAATAGGACAGTATAGTTGAACCATGTTGCAATAGTGAGCTCATATGTGACATATTTACAGGATCATATCTTACAGGTATGACAACAGGATGATAGGTACAAGGAGCTTATGCACAGGTTACAATAGTGTACCAGTTATTAGGATGTGGACTATCATCTCACAGAAGATGGTTGGTGAGGCTTAGGGACATGATCTATGTGTCAGATGATAGTAAAATCAAGAAGCTAATATTGAGGAAGTTTCATGTTAAACCATATTAAGGTCACCCAATGTATCATAACAGTGAAGAAGTTCTACTATTGGCCCAATCTGAAGAAGGAAGTGGCGGATTTTGGGGCGAGATGTTTGGATTATCAACAGGTCAAAGTAGAGTGTAAGAACCGAGGTGGGTTTCGTTAGCCTATTACGATTTCGGAAGGGAAATGGAAGATCATTTCCATGGATTTCATTATAGGTTTCCGAGGACATCGAGCCAACATGATTCTATCATGGTTTTGGTCGATAGGTTGATTAAGGTAGCACACATAATTGCAGTTAATATTACTAATTTAACTAGTGATGTAGCACATTCCTTCATCAGGGAGATCATGAGACTGCATGGTGTTCGAAGAATATTGTGTCGATCATGGATGCTAAGTTCACTTCCATGTCTTGGAAGGATTTTTTTTCAATATTTGTGTTAGACTTTACCTTCATCACAACTTAACATCCACAGATAGGTGGACAAACAAAGAGAGCCAGTATGATACTGGAGGATATGCTAAGGATGTATGTCATGCATTGGTAGAGGAGATGGTAGGAGTACCTTCCATTGGTAAAGTTTTCTTATAGTAATAGTTATCATCATTTGTTGAGGATGATTTAATTTGAGGCATTGTATGGGTGGTGTTGTAACACTCCCATCAACTTGAGTGATCCAGTGAACATGGCACTTATTGGGCTGAACATGTTGGCAGACATGGAATAGGAAATATAGGTTATAAGGAAATATCTGAGGGCAACACGAGATAGGAAGAAAATATTTGCAAACCAACACAAGGCATTTAAGGAGTTTCAAGTTCGGGAGCATGTGTATTTTCACATCAAACCCAAGAAGAGATCATTGAGGATCGAATCATGTGCCAATTTTTCACCATGGTATTGAGGGCCTTTTGAGATACTTGAGAGGATTGGACCAATGGCGTACAGAATTGCACTGCCTCCGAAACTAAAATTCCATGATATTTTTAATGTTTCATTGATTAAAAGATATGTAAAGGATGTTTATCATGTTATTTATTTGTCTGTATTTCAGGTGGAGCGTGAATGAGAATTCTAGCCATAACCTCAATGCATATTGTAGTGGAAACATCTCGTGCTCTAGAAAAAAGTACTCGAGTAAGTTAAGGTGTGGTGGAGGCACTTTGGGAATGATGAATGTACATGGGAGATGGTTGAATAGATGTGGGATATGTATCCTTCATTGTTTTCTACTGAAGGAAAATGATTTTTTGTATTTTTACATATTTATGTATGGTTACTATTGTAAATACTTCAATGAGCTATGTTATAAATATCAATAAAGCATTTTGGTTGTCATGCTTTCATGTTTTACATGATGGTTTTTCTTTTGAGTAGGATGTTATTGTAAATACTGCAACAAGCTGGGTTATAAAGCTCCATAGGTAATATTGTTTTTATTTTCAATGGTTCTATTAGGTATAGGTGTGGTTTAACACTAAGGACAGTTTTCCCCTAAGGGGAAGGGGTCGGTAACCGCCTTGGGTTAAAATTTCATGTAATAAAAGTTAATAGAGGTAAAATAAGACCACGAACAAGGGACACTTATTCCAAGATGAATTTTGGGAAAAATATCCTATTGGGCATCAATTGTTGTGTTTATCGCTAAGGGAAAATTGGCAAAGGAAATGGCTAAGGCTTTGGAAAGAAAAAAAAAATGTATCTTTGGCACACTATTTATGAAATAATAGAAATTAGGATAAAAGGAATATGAAAGCTCACAAGTTTCATGTGAGGAGAAAAATGAAGGAAAATAATGAAAAATTAAAGAAATTAGAGGCATCATGATAAAAAGGCTTTTGAGCATCAATTGGTAGCCTTTGGCTGGCTATCATTTTATGAGTTTAGTTTTAGAATTAGTCTCAGAGAGGAGAAGAGAACCAAGAGGGGAAAGAATGTAAGCAAGAAAAGATGGGTCAAGGAAAGGAAAGGAAGGGAAGGACAAGGGAAAAAAAAGGAAGGTAAGGATCGAACAACTTCAATGGGAATACTTATAGGTAATAGGTTGCATGTATGATTTCCTTACTAGTTTTGAAATGAATGGTATATGAATTTTGTTATTTCGTTCTTTTTGTTTTCATTGGCATGGATATTTCTAGGTTTTGACAGTGGATTTTAGTCTAGCCTTTCCATTTTTAGATAGCCATGGTGTGATGGGATTGTTCTCAGTTTGAGCTTTGGATTGTCAAAAGATATTGGATCTAGATGAGGTGGTCTTAGGAAAATTCCCAAAGACCAAGCAATCCCTTGAACGGTAATGGGGGGATACACGGCAAATTCTAAGGGTGGATATGGGAAAATTACTTAAAGTATTGGTGAAGAAATTCTCGGGCATCCAAGCTTGGTTTGGTTTTTTGATCTCAACACCAATTTAGGTGTCATCATAGTATAGAGAGGGTGGAGGTGGTTTAACCTCTTTATTCCCTTGGTTATGTTTGCATTGGTTCATCCCATGAGATACCACATTAATTCTTGGAATATGGCATGTGAATGATTGGCTGAAAGAAAGATCTGGTTTAGCCAATCTATGATATGGCGGAATGTGGAAGTCCCAAACCTAGTCATTTTTTACCATGTTTAATAAAAGATAAGTTTCTCTTGCTTTTGATAAGGAAATTTACTTGTTAATATGTGGCTTTAAAGTTTGTTCTCTTATTTTTATTTATCTGGTTATATGTTGGTTATAAGCATGGTTATATGATCTTCTTAGTCATATATATTTTCATGTTTTTACTTGTAACTGAATGAATAATGAATGCAAGAACTAATTTTTGTTATGACAGCTAATGTGAGAATGACGTGACCCTTCTTATTAATCCTTGGATCATTTATGAGTCCCTTATGTTCAGACTTGCATTCATGACCTCTAGTTTGCATATTCACCAAGTGTTTCACAAAATGTCAGTCTCGGTTGGGGATGGTCAGGTCAATTCCCGATTTCAGTTTTTGGTTTACAAGGATTTTTTCTATGTCATATATATTCTCTCAAAGTTTCACTAAATTTTTGGAAGATACCTGAGTCTGGGCCTTGAAACGTGGCACAAAATTTAGAGTCACTGGCATAGAAATGAGTAGAAAAGTCCATAATCACATCGAATTGGGCCTATGGACACGATTGGGGACCCATAGTCAGATGGAGGCCTTGGAAAGGGAGTGCATGGGCTCTAGGTCAGGGAAAAGTGAGTTGTCTCTGGGGTTGGACACCTAGAAGTGCTGGGTTACTCCTGGAGGTCCTCTGGCACCTGAGGGAAGTCAGTAAGGTCTTAAGTGTTCGTCTCTATTTTATCAAGGTTACATAGAGGTTGAGTCTTTTCATATTGACCCTCATCTCATATTTACTCTAGGTAAGTCATTAAAGTGGGTAAATATAAGAGGGGTTGTTACACACTTCTTGTTGCTTCCTATTTTCTACTGCTAACTTTTGGCCAAATTAACCATCCTTTTTTTGGTTTTCACTTATTGTTTTTTGAAGCCATATTATGACCAAAAATGTCAAAAAATGAAGGACACAACACCTTTTTGTTGGTGAAATAAGTCATATATCACCAGTAAAGGATACTTATTCTATATTATCATATGATTCAATTATTTCAAGCCTATGTAAAATCTCAATATATCATCCTTATTATTAGCAAATAGCATGATCAAACCAAGGTAACACACTTGGGTACATTTACTCCTACAAAATCTCTTTAAGATTCATTTGCAACTCCCTAAGTTCAAATACACTCATCTTGTATGGTATTTTACAAAATAGGGTACATATATGCTTCATATGAATTAAAAATTAAATATCAATTTTAGGTGGGAACCCAAAAACACCATCTAAAACAACCTTGTATTCCTTTAGCATTGGATAATCCTCAACGTTGTGTTCCTTATCCTTAGCTTCTTCCTCCATATGAGTTGCATAAATATGTCATCCTTTCTAAAAAAGATATTCATTAACATTGATTATATTTCAATTATTGAAACATGTATTAGCATTCCATGAACCATCCTTTACTCTTATTTATTGAAACAAGTGAATTCTTTGTTACAAAAATCTAGGACAACATGATGCTTTTCCAACTAGTCTATTCATTTGAATATACCATATGGCCCCAAAGGAAATATATTTAGATATGTTTTAGTACTGACACCATTCATGTCTATTGTACTCTCTTCTACCAATTCATCAATACTCTAGTTTTTCCTTGTAACTAGTTCAACCAACCAAGTATTGCCATGTGTGTTATTTTTCAAATTAAATATTTCATCAATTTTTGGCTCAATATAACTATCTATAGCTAGAAAATAAATTACAGTTTCTATGAGATGGTTATTAATATTACCTTCAACTTCTATCATATTTTCTTGATGTTCAACTCTCGTATTTTCTGAGGTTGTATATACTCTTTGTATGTTCCTCCCAAGTCATCCAATATATAAAATCCTTGAAAATTGAGCACAAATACTATTTTATTGCACTTCTGATGTAAATCCTTTAATATTTGGTTTCTCTCACAACCCTAACAATTAATGAGTGAATATTATTACCTCTTTCCTAATTCATTTGATTTCTTTGGCCCACTAAGTGTGGGTTACCCTTGCTACTATCCCTAATAGCTATTCTTGAAAAATGAGGGTTTGCACCATTTCATTGTTTGGTCCATCCTATAATTATTCTAATCCAAATACTTTTCAAATGTTGGCTTACATTTTATTTATTCATAGATATATTTTATTTTTCTTATTTCTTCCTCTAAAGTCTCAGGCTCATCAAACTGTAATATGAAGGACTACCACTTATGAACCTATCAATCTTTATTTTCTCATATTTAATAAAACCACATATTTTAGAAACTAGAGGAATTTATTCCATTTTCATATTGGAAAATTTGAATTCAAATAAATCTTATGTATTTTTATGATAATATTTCTCTAGTAGATACTTATTTTGAAAATACTTCTTGAATTGCTTCCAATTTATCTTCTTATCATCCAAGTTCTTGCCCTAGTTGAGATGGTCTCATCACATAGATGATTTTATTTTTAAGTAATGAATAACAATTCCATCCACCAAATTAGATTAATAATTATGCAATATAGATACTTTATTATTCTCAATATCTAGGGATATGCCTCCTCACTCTTCTTATGGTTGCTATTAAATGCAGGGGTGTTTATATATCTAAGCTACCATTTTGAATCATCATTCTCAAACCCCCCCTTTGGATGTGTAGGTTTTGATAGACATTGGCTACTTACAAATATAGAGGACATGTCATCAGGGGAATTTTGACATAAAAAATAAGTCTCGAAATAAAAATTGTACTATATATCACTATAAAAAACAATATTAAATATAAATTTCTCTCTCTCATTATTAAATAAGACTTCCCAAAAAAAATAAAACGAGAAGTTCCTAGGTATTTAAACAGTTATTCATCATTTCTTGAGAAGTCTCTTTTGGTTAAAAGAGGGGATCTTAGAAGAAAGGAGCCATGAGTGGTTGAGGAGGGAGGAGAGTAACTGAGTAAAAAAATATTACATGCATAAAATACTGTGAGCTACGAGTTATATGACTTAATGGAGTTCTCAAGTTGGGAAGTGCACCAGTGGAACTATGGAATCAATTTTATGACTGGACTAGGAATTCCTAACGTCACAAAAAGTTTTTTATCGATAATTTTTACTGCAACCAAGGTAGCATGGGAGGGGGGGGGGGGGGGACATCACATGTTATTTCCAACTCAAGGTTTGGTGGACATGTGGGTCTCTTTAAATGTACTCTCAATGAGCATAACAAAGACAACAAAATGTATAATCTATTTGGTAAAGCTTGTTACGATAGCATACAATAGTTAACTACTAAAACTCTTTGTGTATATATATTTTATTTATTATGTTGCTGATTTATTGAAGGGTTAATAACAAGTTAAAGAAAGAATATTAGAAGTAATTATTTCTGGTTTAATCTATACCAAGAACAATACTAGAATGCTCAACTACAATTCTAGGAAATGAAATAAATTGTATGAACACAAATGTATAAATATTTCTATCATTACAAAGAATAATATAGAGATAAATTTATATCGAAAAACAGGTCAATATATCTCGAGGATAAAGAACAAGAACCATTTGGTCGTGAATAAATCATCACCTAAAATAGAACCTAGGGAGGGTTAGTTTCTCTCATGACCTCAGGGGCCAAGGAGATATAATCCCTTCCCCCATTTCATGTACATCATTAGAAAGAAAAAATTAGGTCCCTATACTACAAGTATAGTCCTTTATTATTTTTAGTGTAACCCCCTTATTGTTATTATTGTACCCTTGCAACCCCCATATTTTTATTATTGTGCCCTTAAATTATTATTTTTAGGTCAGCTAGGATTACATTGTGGTAGCACTAGGATTACATTGTGGCCCCATGGACTCCTATATATAGAAAGGAGGTTTTGTAATTTGAATCATCCAAGAATTTTTCATTCATGTAATGCATTGGAGGTTCCCCCCTCGAAGTGGCTTATTTATAAGGCATTGATATCTCTTTTCTTCTATTTCTAGAGTTGGTTTCACAACATTTGGTATTAGAGCTTTGGATTCTAGGGTTTTTGCTGCTCCAAACTAGTCATCATAGCATTTTCGCTATAAATTAGTTTCTATGAAGGTTCAGAAGCTGAAATTGTTAGAGTGCAAAGAAAAATTCCTGAGGAACATCGTCACAAAATTTCAGAGCTTGGTTCATAATATTTTCGGAGATATGATCTGTGGAAGTGAGGGCTTTTTGCAGGCTCCTGAATTTAACATAAATAGGTCATCACGACATTTTCGCTATAACGTTTTTTCTACGAAGATTCAGAAGCTAAAATTTTTTGGGAGCAAAGTTGAAATCCTGAGGAAAATTTCTAAAAAATCTCAGAGCTTGGTTCACAATATTTTCGGAGATATGATCTCTGGAAGTTAGGTATTGTTCAGGCTCTTGAATTTCATCTCAAAGAGGTTATCATGGGAAAATATTCATAACTCTCTCTCTGAGCATCAGATTGGAATTCTGTGAAAAGTGGCCACAAGTAAATATACTTTAGTTTCATTTATATCAATTTCATAGCCAAAGGAGGAAACAGGAAGAGGTGGTAAGTCATACAAGTTCACTCTACTGAACCAGTCAATAATTGGGCCATTGTGGGAGATTGGACATAACTTTGCCTTGAAGAATCCAAATCAAATCAAACCTGTGACATTTTAAAGAAGCTTTAGAGGGTTACTACAAGGCTGAGTTTCAGATATTGAGGATCGGCAGTCATATGGATAATTCAATTTCAATATAGAGCTCCTCAAAAGCAAGTAAAAGGTGTGTATTTTTTTTCCCGAATTGCATAAGTCTTGTTTGAAGAATCAAGTTGAATTGATTCCAAGGGCATATTGTAGAATAGATATCAGTATTGGATTCTAAAATGGCCCATAAAACTGATTCAACACCCATTAAGCCTTTAGAAGGCTCTACTATGACTCATGAAGACGAATAATGGCAACATGACATTTCAAATTTACAAGATCAAGTGCAACAAATTTCGCTCTCGCAAAGAGCAACAAAAAATGACATGGACGTTTTGAAGAAAGGCATGCAAACTAATATGGATGGTTTGAATAAAGGCATGGAATATAATATGGATGGTTTGAAGAATGGCATGGAATCTAAGATAGATGGTATGGAATCTAATATGGATGACATGGAAGCTAAGATCGATGAGAAAATGGAAAACATGAAGAATGATCTAAAAGAAGACATGGAAAGTTTGACAAAATTGATACAAGAAATGTTTCCTAATGGTGAAAATATAGTAGAGGAAACTCATGATGAGAACAAAATAAATGTTAGTCGTGATTTCATAAAATCTAATGTTGGTTGGAAGAACCACCATATTCCGAAAATGGATATAAGGAAGTTTGATGGAAAGGAACCTGTAACATGGATATTACAGATGGAGCAATATTTTGATCTCCATAATGTGCAAAACACACAAAAGGTACACATTGCAACTTTACATTTAGAACAAAATACATTTGTATGGTATCGATGGCTTTGCTCCCGTAAAGAAAATGTCACTTGGTCAATTTTTACGGTGGAAATGATATTACAATATGAGGATAAAAGAGCAACACCTTCTTTAGCCAATTGATAAATCTCAAACAAAAGGGTTTAGTGGGGGAGCACATTGAGGGCTTCCAAAAATTGAATATAAGGGTAACTGATATTCCATAGGAACACAGGATTGATCTCTTTGTAGGTACTTTAAAGGATAACATCCAACATGAAGTTTTTGTTTTGCAACTTGATTCATTGAAGAAGGCATTCAGGTTGGCAAGAAAAATTGAATGTAAAACTATGGCGACAAGGAAGCCTACCACTCACTTATGTAAAGAGGGAAGTGTTGCTACTCCTAGATTTCCACAACCTACAAGGTTGACACCACAACAATTGGAAGAAAAAAGAGAAAAAGGGCTTTTTTACAGTTGTGATAGCAAATACACTAAAGGTCATTATGTGCTGAGAAGAAATTATTCTACATAGATTGTGAAGAGGAAGAATAAAATGAACAAGAAGAGGATATACACCAAGAACCAACGCAAGAAGAGGACGAAATGAGTCCTACCATATCATGTAATGCATTGGTAGGAATTACCACTCCTCAAACTCTCAAGATAGGAGGAAATATCAAGAAGAAAAAAGTAGTAGTGTTGATTGATTTAGGTATTACTCATAATTTTATTCATTGTAAGGTAGCCAAGGAATTGAATTGTTTCCTATACCTAGCACCAGAATGTCAAGTGATGGTTGCAAATGGAGGTACTATAAATTTCTCTAGAAAATGCCATAATATCAATCTCACCATGGGGGAATATGTATTGAATAATCCAATTCTTTCCATTCCTATGAGAGGTGCTGATTTTGTGCTAGGAGTAGAATGGTTACAATCTTTGGGGATGGTAGCTTTTAATTTTCAAGAAATTTTGTTGATTTTTTTTCAGAAGGAAAGGAAGTCGAATTATGGGGTATGTCAGGGAAGGCGAGAAATATAATAAGCTCTAATGTCATGACAAAGCTTCTAAAGAAAGAACAACGAGACATAATTACACAATTATGCTCACTAGAAGTTCCAACATCAAAATCATCTATTTCTGTAGATCTCCAAAAATCCTTGGACAATCATTCCAAGGATTTTGAAACTCCCAAAGGAATCCCACCTATTTGTGATCATGATCATGCTATTCATTTGATTCCAGGAATTGTTCCTCCAAACATCAAGCCTTATAGATATCTGTATGTCCAAAAGAGCGAAATTGAACGTATGATTGCAGAAATGTTAGAGGCGGCTACAATTTAACCTAGTCAAAGTTCTTTCTCTACTCCTGTAGTATTGGTACACAAGAAGGATGGATCATGGCACATGTGTCTAGATTATATGGAGTTCAATAAGCTCACCATTAAAGATAAATTTCTCATTCCTATGATTGATGAATTATTGGATGAATTACATGGAGCAATTTATTTTACCAAGTTGAATCTTCGTTTAGGATATCATCAAATTAGAATGAAGAGTGAAGATATTCTGAAAATAACATTTCAAACTCATGAGGGTCATTATGAATTTTTGGTCATGCCTTTTGGCCTTACCAATGCACCTTCTACATTTCAAGGGTTGATGAATTCCATTTTCAAACCCTTCCTTAGAAAATTTGTTTCTGTAAATACTTTCCTTTGATTGGATGACTTTCATATTTAAGAGAAAATTTGAAGGTTCAAGCAGTGGAAGATCACATTGAGCATCAACAAGAAGTTCTCCAACTCTTAAAGGACAACCTGTATTTGGCACAAAATCGAATGAAACAACAGGTAGATCAACATCGCAGTGAGAGAAGTTTTGATGTAGGAAATTGGGTATTTTTACAGCTACAACCATACAAACAAATGTCCCTCAATCAAGCTAATAATGATAATAAACTATCACCAAAGTACTATGTTACTTACAAGGTGTTGCAAAACATTGGTACTACGACATACAAATTGGAGCTTCCTACTTCTTCACAACTGCATCCAATTTTCCATGTTTCATGCTTAAAGAACGGTATAGGTGAAAATATTCCAGTTCAAACAATATTTCCATAACTTGATGAGGAGGGACAAATCATATTGGAAACTGAAGTGGTCACGGAAACAAGAACTCGACAGCTACGGAATCAATCAATTTCAGAGTATCTCATCAAGTGGAATAACTAACCCACTAAAGATTCTACATGGGAGGATGAGAATTTTATATAGAAGCACCCAAAGCTACTCAAGTGTTGAGGACAAATTTTTTTTTGAAGGAGAGGGGCATGTTAGGTCCCAATATTACAAGTATAGTCCCTTGTTGTTGTTAGTGTAACCCCCTTATTGTTATTATTGTACCCTTGTAACCCCCATATTGTTATTATTGTGCCCTTAAATTATTATTGTTAGGTCGGCTAGGATTACAATGTGGCCCCACTAGGATTACATTGTGGCCCCATGGATTCCTATATATAGAATGGAGGTTCTTTAATTTGAATCATCCAAGAATTGTTCATTCATGTAATGTATTGGAGGTTTCCCTCTCGAAGTGGATTATTTCTAAGGAGTTGATATCTCTTTTCTTCTATTTCTGGAGTTCGTTTTAGTTATGATAGCATACAATAGTTAACTACTAAAACTCTTTGTGTATATCTATTTTATTTATTATGTTGCTGATTTATTGAAGTGTTAATAACAAGTTAAAGAAATAATATTAGAAGTAATTATTTCTAGTTTAATCTATACCAAGAACAATACTAGAATGTTCAACTACAATTCTAGGAAATGAAATAAATTATATGAACATAAATGTATAAATATTTCTATCATTACAAAGAACAATATAGAGATAAATTTATATCGAAAAATAGGTAAATATATCCCGAGGATAAAGAACAAGAACCATTTGGTCATGAGTAAATCATCACCTAAAATAAAACCTAGAGATGGTTATTTTCTCTCGCAACCTCAGGGGCCAAGGAGATATAATCCCTTCCCCCAATTCATGTACACCATTAGAAATAAAATTATCGCGAAAGTATTTAGATCTGACAGAAGTAATAAGAAAATAAACGAAAATTTTATTAAAATGATAGAGAGTAAAAAGTGATAAAACACAAAACCATCGACAACAACACCGTTTATTTTAGAAGCACAGAGTTTAATGTATGAATATTAATAACATAAAAATAGAAATTCAATAACCCATTAAAAATTACGTATAAAAATAATAATTCAAAGACCCTAGGGTCATAATCTTCAGTTTTCATTAAAAAATCACAGTATAAATTCATCTTAACTTGAATTGTATGATTATATATATCTCATCAAGTAAAATACAATATTTAGTATGTCATGAGAGTTTGGTAAATCCAATACCTAGTTCAGTTAAAAACCCTACACCAAACCCTCATGAAAACCTAATAACCTTTGAAACCTTGTGGAATTTTAAATAAATAACTAACGACAGTAAAGATAATTTAAGATTAGCAATTAGATGTGTTGGGTTACTTAATTCCAAGTTAAAACCCTGTCATTTAATTGTCAACCCAGGGTTTTGTAAATTGGTGAGGTATACATGTACTATATGTACTAGGTGGTTACATTTCATATTAGTTAAATCTAATGCTATTAAAATGAATTACAAAAAAAACTAAATAAATTTAATTTGAACCAAATCAAACCAAATATAAAGAAATTGAAATCATACTTACATAAATGAAACCACACTTGCATGAAATTGAAATCACTCTTGCAGAATTGAAATGACACCACACTTGCATAAATAAATTAAAATCACACTTGCATGAAATTGAAATCATTCTTGCATAATTGAAATCACATCACACTTGCACAAATAAAATCACACCACGCTTGCATAACTGAAATCACTCCATTCTTTCATAATTGAAATCACTCTACTCTTGCATAATTGAAATGAGACCACGCGTGCATAATTGAAAACACAATGCTGAAAGGAAAATCACACTTGCATAAAATGAAAACACACTTGCTGAAAAGAAATGAAATAACAAAATTATACTATGTTACTAATATGTAAAAAGGTATGCAAACTAGCATTGATGGGGGCCCTCCATTCCTCACCAAGCACATCGAACAACTTTCACATCCTCAAGATAAAAGTAAAATTATGTATTTCATAAAATGATTGGAATATAGTACAATAATTCTATCTCCTCACTTTAAAAATCACATATTGAATGGAAGTTGGAACCTCTAAATATAAACTAGCTACTAGCTATCTCTAACTAACCATTTACAACCCTTTGTATGAAGGGTGCACTCCTATTTATAAAAAAAATGAATATAACTATAGATCCTCAAATCTCTCATAAATCCAAATTTATCTCATGTGGTTACAACCAATCTCCTAAAAATATAAGATACAAATCATCTCCAAATTCTCTCATAGTTTTGATAGTTTTGATATGTGTCTTTAGAGAGAATATCTAATGCTATGGCTGTTGAATTTTGAATTAAGTCTTGCTGCAAGTTGCTGAAATCATGTAGTCTTCATTTGTTCCCGCTTAGTGGCATAATTTTTATCTATGTGAATGGATGTGTCGATGGCGAACATAGAAATAAATTGTTGGATTACTTGCCATTAATGTAGGCCATTAACGAACATGAGACTACTCACCATTGATGTCAATAAGACTCAAGATTCCTAAGTTTATCTTACTAGGTACGAATAGATGTGTCAAAGTTGAGTCACTTAGAAGATTTGAGAAATAGGGGACATTTATGTATTACCATTGTTTATTCGCAGGAGAAATTGCCATTAAGGAATGCAAGCCTCAAGGTACTTGAAAGATATCTAGTCTTGATCCCAGATGATGTGTCGAAGTCGATGGGTCAAAACGTGTTATAAGTAAGGCCTTAATGAATCCTCCATCATCTAACATGAGTGTACAATAATATTTTGAAGGACTATGGATGAAAATTTTGCGTTGAAGTTGGATTAATTTAATAGAAAGGAAATTGAAAATAGGGTGTTTCAACTTTGTAAGGGTGAATAATGACTTTATTTTTAGGAAATATGAGTAAAAATAATGTGGGAAAGTATGACGATTGTGAAGAAATTTGATTTTTTTTGTAGTGAGGATATGGACAGTTATGGATCGACTACAGGCCTGAAATGAGTAACATTGGTAAAATTTGTATTTTGTTTAGTTGCAATGGTGTAATGGATATGATTTGGCATGAAATGATCATTCTCTTCTGAAAGAAACTTGGTCTTCACGTGCATATAGTGACATTATTTCATCATGTCCTGGAGCCAGCAAAAACTTATCACTTTTAACTTCAATAAAATTTAAGTCTATGAAGAGAGAGAGAGAGAGAGAGAGAGAGGTGATTAGTATTCCTCCATCTTGATATATACAAAAAAACTCAGAAAAAAGTACAAATAAAAAAAATTCAAGAAAAATTAAATGCACGTTTACTCGTTTATTACCAATTTTGAGCTGGAGACCTCTTTTCCATACACTTAATGCTTCATCAATACATCAAAAAGCAAATTTTTACAAGCTACTAAATTTTGTTGATTCTACAACTACAAAAGCATGGATTGTTGTATTTCCTTGCCACTTTACAACTTGCAATTTAGACTCGGATGCTGCTTTTTTAATTATCACAGTTAGGTTTTTAATATTTGTAAGGTTTTTATAGAGTTATAAGCTGGTAACTATGTTTTTCCTTTTTCTTTAGCTCTCTATCCTAGTCCATGATCCTGTGGATCAAGAAAACGATCAGAATTAAATATTCTTGGATCATCTTGAAACTAGCGCCAAAATGTACATCTCATTGTTCTGAATCCAATGCAATTCATTTCAGTGAAATCTGAGTTCGGATGCTCCTGGGATCATGTTCTGATCGTTTTATGAAACATCTAAGAAATTAATTTTTACTTGTAGGGATGTCAAATCAACAGTCCGTACGCTAACTACGCCATAGCACATGGCATGTTTGTATTGGACCTTGATTGGCCAATGTGTATTTGACACTTGGAACTATTTTATTTATGGACACGCCACAATTTCTAATTGATTCATGAGCTGTTGTGGTGGGCCAATGAGGAAGTGCCACGTGGACCAACCGTTAGTGCCTATGTGGCATCATTATGGTGGTCAACAAAATTTCAAAGTTCGAAACTACCCTCCATAGGATTTGAACTCCTGACCTCTCACGTACCAACAAAGTGCTTCTACCAACTCACCTATACATGTTCCTTGTTAAATATGCTAGAAATATCTATTTAAGGTTTACAAAGTGTGCAAATGGAGAAGGGGTTCGAGGATAAGCCCTAGCCCTTGGCCATCTAGTGCCATATGACCATATTTTTCGAATCTGGGGGCTTACCTTAATTATCATACAATCACGTCTGTCAGTCGAGAAGGTCAGATTCACAAATTGTTCCCGATTTCTAGGTGCACCAGCCGATTTTGGGTCAAATTTTAGGCTTATTAATAACAGAAATGGGTAGAAACCTAAAACAGTGATATGTTTCTCAATTGTTGGCCAAATGAGGTGCAAAAAGAGTCAAAAAAATGTTTTTTGTTAGTGTTGGATCCATTGGAGATGTCATTTTTGCTGTTTGAGTTTTCTAAAGGTCTGTAATTATACTTTTGATTGTGAATTTAGATTTCTTATCTATTTTTTATTGATTTTTTTTAAGAATAACCGTTAGCGTAAATTCTTAACACAAGTGTACGAAAGGAGCCTAATTTAGATGTGTGTGAAAAATAACTCTAACAACAAAAATGGCTGCTTAACTCTTTAGATCTGCAACTGATAGCTAGAAAAAATGCTGAAAAAACTAGATCTATGCAATAAAAGAAGTTAAAAAGTAAGAAGAAATAGTAATTACTCTATGCATCCAACATACAAGACAAGATTTAAAGAATGTTTCATATATTATTACACCCAGTGAAGGGAACAAATAAGTATTATGAGTCCCCCTCCATGGGATGGGTTCTTGGTTGTCTTTAATGCTTCAGTTCCAGAAGTTTCTCTCTCTCAATGTTGTAGAAAACCCAAAATGTATTGAACTATATGGGAGCTCAAGAGGAAAAAGAAAATAGTAGCAACAATGAGAATGATCAAAGCGCAACAATGAAAGTGATCAAAGTGAAGAATGAATGGAAAAACCCTTCTATTTATAACAAAATATTGAGTTATCCTCGATAATGGAAAATAATAAAATATTATTGACTAAGATCTAGATCTAACCACTTCGAATATTTTATTATATTTTTTTCGAGGGAAAAGGTATTTAAATTGGTTAAATACCTTTATTTAGAAATAATAAACAAATAAATGATTTATTTATCATTTCAAGAATGTGGTTAAAGAATAATAAAAAGTAAAGATTTGTTTAATTATTAATCCTAGATGATTTAGTCAAATTTAACAAGTAATAATAATTAAAAAATGATTTAATTAATTATTCCTAGAGAAAAATAAGAAAAATAATGATTTATCTAATTATTTCTCATAATTGTGTTAAATATGACCAGGAATATTATTTAAACAATGGTTTAATTAATTATTCCTAGAATAAAATGAAATAAATAAGGATTTATTTAATTATTCCTCATGGGGTTTCTTGTTTAAACCAAAAATAACTTGAAAAATATGGTTTATTAAATTATTTCTTATACTGAAAGCAATTTTACTATGGTAAAATTGGTCTTACATGGTGTACTTTGATCCATCTAATTGTAAATTCTTATATCACCAAATTTTGGTGATAACATATTTCCCCCCAATGTGCGAGCGTTAGGAGATAATCATATGACCAAAGTACATTGTAAGAACACAATGAGTAGACACCGAAGGGGAGTCAGAGAGAGAGAGAGAGAGAGAGAGAGAGAGAGATATGCATAGATAAAGCGAAGTGAGATAGGACAATGAATGAGGGGGCGAGAGCTACAAATTATATAAGCATCCTTTGATATTGGGGTACATGTTCTTTATGGGCCAGGGGAGGCATAGCTATGCCCATCGAGATGAAAAACTATAAAGAATGAAAATGGCCTCAAAAATATGATACTGAGAAATAAAGTACATGATAAATGTTACATGACATGCTAGCATAAAATGTGCCAGACCAAAATATAATGGATCCCACAGACACATTGTGCCTGGAGCAACATGAGCCAGGACTGAATACAATAATATCTGAGTACATGAGGCATAATAACAACCAAAGAATCATTGTTAAATATGAAAGAGGTATAAAAATATGAATGGATCATCTGAATGATACATGCATGCTATGGGTTCTACAAGAGGTTGAAACTAAACCCATCCAATATGCCGAGATCCATCTGAGGCATGTGGGGGGATACCTAAAGGGCCACCCCCTCATGAGGTCTAAAACATCTTACACGCACTAGAGAATCACTGGTACAATATGTTGGATCGCTGGACCATCAAGTATAGGAATATCAATCATGCAATAATGAGCAGAGGCCAAGTGGATGAGAAAAAATGATGTCAAAGGGAAATGATGATTCCCTCTGCTTGATATGAGGCACCGAACAAGAATGGAATCTAGAACCAATGTACTCCTCCCTCTAGAGCTGTCTTATGGAGTTAATGTGTTTTTGTAGACAGAAGGAGGTCCACCATAGGTGAGGAAATGATGAATCCTCAACTAACGCATGAGGGATCATAGTAAAATTATTGATGGACTGACACTAGGGATGATGATGGAGTAGGGGATACTGAGTAGCAGATGAACGACTTCCCTTTTTATACAATAAAAATCATGGATGACCTGGTAGAGATTGACTCAACTTGGAGGGGATGGGGGACAGTATGACTAAAGGCCAAAATGGGCAAAAGGAGAGGAATGAAAGGAAAAAATTGATGGAATATTTTAATAGGAGGTAAAGGGATTCGGGACAGACTCCATTAATGCGATGATGACTCAACTCGGATGCTCTAAACAAGGGTGAATCGATGATGCTGCTACATAGAATAGACCCAGAGAGGACCATAAAACATGAGCAAAATATGGTTACTCATGACGAAAATCAACACACAAGTTGACAAGTATGAAGAAAATGTGGTGCCCCAAGTACATGCAGCGCATATGGAGAAATTAAATTTTAAGAGGCGACAACGTGACCATTCTTGGAAAAATGGCTTCTTGGTAAAGCGTTAAATTACCAAAAACAAGAAAGTCTCATTATAGTCCTCGATGAGAGAATTCCAACGATGCCGACAGTTCGTGAAACCGAGCTATTTTTTGGTCACAATTGGCAAAAGACAATTTAGGGTTTTTCCTTTAAAATGGTGATTTCCCTCCAATTTAATTCATTTTCTAAGTGAGATGTGGTGAATCTAGAGAGGAGGAGAAGGCCTTAAATCTTGTGGCGGTCGTAGTAGACAAAACGACCATTAGAATCAGGATCCGTTAGTGCCAGGTAAGTGGTCTAACATTAATCTACATTTTTTCAGTTTAGATTTTCAGATTAGGTCCTCAAGGCTTTGTGGGAAACCCAACCCATACTCACGGCCAGCTCCCAATTTTCAGGCCCTGAAATGAAACCTGGCTCACAGTTTTGAGTGGGAAAATTTGTGAGTTTGCAATTTTAGGGTAGGAAAAGTGCGAGTTGGAGCTTCAGGTGGGTTTTTTGTCTATTGGTAGGCTAAGGGCCATGGTTAGTAGATTTGTGATTAGTTTGTCTTATCGATGAGATGACAAACATGATGTTGTTTTTTAGGTATGCAGAATTGAGGATAAATATCCGCGAGAGATATTTGGATGCTCTTCAGGCCAAGATCTAAGGGGATCAGGTGGTACAAGGAGTGCTTGCTAGATATGGGGTTCAAAAGCTTGTTGATAACTCACTTATGAAGGTAGGTTAGCCCTTACTATAGAGGATAGTGAGCTATTGGGATCTAGACGAATAGGCGTCATGTGGTGCATGTCGATGGCCAGGAAAGTAGTTCAAGATCTGCGAGCTAGTGGACTAGAGCCATTGGCTCAGGGCCCTCTAGATAGTGACTAGAGAGAGGGGCATGTTGTACCCCCATTTTGATTTTTTTAAATATGCTATGGGCATGTCGGATGTATTTCGAGTAGTGGAATCCAAGAATTTATGATTTTTTTGATGCATAATATGGATATGAATCTTTTTATATATGACGAGTATATGCTTCACCATTTCCTTTATTGTTGTCTTACATTAAATACATGTGATAAATTCCAATCTAGAATATGGTTTGCAATGCTATTTACATAGTGATTCTAGGCTCTAGGTACATGAATGAATCTAATGGATTTGAATTCATGCACTTAGAGATTAACTCATAAATTATCTATAAAAATGGCATGGTTATTCACACGATATATGCCATTCAATTGCATGACAAGCAGTAAGGAATCTAAAATGACATGAAGATGAAGGATGCAATGATCAAGGGAATCGACTAAAAAAACTAGCACCACAACATATTCAGCCTGATTATTGGTGGCGTATCCAATTCATACACCATTGGAGAGGACTAATAGATGCAAGGGGGTAAAAATGACCCAAGCTGCCCAGGCTATATTTTGGGAGAAGCAACTTGCACTATCGGCATGGCTGATATATGGCGTGGATGATGGATCCATCTGAAAGGCACCGCAAGATAAAAAATGAGATGATGGTGGAAAATGAAAGCTACCTAAATGCAGGAGATAAATAAATACACACATGTCAATGGGAGATGCGATGGGTAAAATTTCTTGAGGTAAAGTTCATTGCAAGGGTTAGGAAGGAGTTGGTCTTCAAAAACCTCTATATGGTATGCTCCCTTGCCCAAATCCTTACTAATGATGTAAGGTCCTAGCCATAATGAGTCAAACTTCCCATGACCAAGGACATCATGAGCCTGGTCATACACTAGAACAAGATCACCTTCGTGGAAGGTACGAGGGTGGAATTTTCGGTCATATTGGGATTTCGTGCATTTCTTGGCCACTTCAACGGTTTTCATTGTGACACAATGTTATTCAGAAGCATGATAAATCATGATAAGTCTTTGTTCTAAATTTTGGGTGTCAGGGAGAAGTTTGATGGCTAGGTGAAGGGAGGGGCTTTCACACTCGATTGGTAAGACCCCTCTTTGCCAAAAATGAGGTGGAAAGGAGTAAACTTGGTGGTGGTTTTAATATAATTTCTATAGGCACAAAAAGAAAGGAAGAGCATAAGGTGCTACTTGGTTTTGTGCTTGTTCATTGTTCACTCAAGCATACTTTTCAGGACTTTACTGACAAATTCAACGTGTCCATTACATTTGGGATAATAAGATGATGAATATTAGTTCTCAAAGCCCAAAAAAGAGGATAGATCACACCATATATCATCTTCGAAATTTTGGCCATGGTCAGAGACAAAAATTTTCAAAACTCCAAATCGAGCGATAACATAGTTAAAGAAAAATAGAGTTTTGATAGTTGTTGTGTTGTTGAATGTTGGCATGGCCTCAGCCCATTTGCTGAAATAGTCGACTGCCATGATAATATATCTATGGATAACAATATATGGAGGCCAACACTCAATAAAGTTAGTGGCCCACTTGCATAAGTGACTGATTGATACGACAGGATGGAGGGGAGTAGGTGGAGCTCACACCTTCGGGGCGAATAGCTCACAATTGGAAGATTTTTTCACTACTTCAATACAATCACCAAAGATAGAAGGAAAAAATAACCAGCATGCATGGTTTCTGGGTAGCATCCAAACCAGAGAGGTGGCCACCATAGGTACCACTATGGGAGGCATTAAGGACTTGCTCAGCTTCAAAATGCGTGAGAGAAAGACGAAGGATAGAATCAACACCGCGACGATAAATATTTTCACCAATGAGAAGGTAGTGGGGGACTTTGGTGTAGTATATGTCGTCGAGCATCGCGATTAATATGGGGAGTGAACTTTTAGGTTTTCAAATAGGTAAGTATGTTGCCATACCAAGGATCATCCAAAGTAATGGAAAAAGAGTGCTCATCGGGTAAATCATAATTAACTGGCAGATCAAGCGTGTCAGTAGGAAATTATGAAATGAGCTCAGCAAGGGCTAAAAATTTCTTACTCTTCAGTGTGACAAATTTAAGATTGAACTCCTATAGAATAACGATCCAATGATATTATTTCCCATTAACGATTCGTTGACTTAAGAGAAAATTTGTGGGGTTGGAATTCCTCATGACCTTGGTGGAAGAAGAAGGATATAATGATGAAGTTTTTGGACCAAGAACACAATGGCCAACACCAATTTCCCTTCATTGGATTAGGGCACAGGGGGTCCTACAAGGTTCTTGTTGACATAATAGATAACATGTTCATTTCTGGTTTCATGTTCCTTAGTTAGGACCCTAACGATCGAGTGGGTGGAAGCTGAGATATACAGGATGAAGTCCGTCTCAAAATTAGGAGGACTAATCAAGGGAGTAGAAGTGAGAGCATATTTAAGGGCATCAAAACACTGTTGATCATAGTCATCACAAAAAAATGGAATGTTAGATTGATGGAGTCTTAGAAATTGATGCGTAATGGTGGAATATTTAGGAACAAACTGACGAAGCAGTCGGATTTGCCTTAAAGGCTTTTTAATTGGCGCAAGGTACGAGAAGGTAAGCTCAGGAATTGCTTGAAATTTGAGGGGATCAAACTTTATACCTTATTTGGACATAGTGAAGCCCAAGAGATGGTCAACAGGAACGTAAAATACACATGTCAAGAGGTTGAGGCAGATATTATACTTCCGACATCAAAGAAAAATAGTGTGTAACTCATGAATTTTTTGCACCCGAAGCGTAGAATGAGCAATGAGGTTATCAAGGTAAGAAAGGATAATATGAGCCAAGTCATTGAAGAAGTAAGACATGGCCCACTGGAAGGTGGCTCCTACATTCTTTTAATCGAAAGGCATGACCCTCTAAGAACAATTTCCCCATAAACTAATGAATGTGATTTTTAACTGATCAACTCGGTGCATAGTAATCTAGTTATACCTTAAGAAACCTTCCATAAAGGATAGAACCACATGCCCCACACACTCATCAATTATTTGGTAAAAAAATAGTGTGGGCAATTTTTCTTTGGGATAAGCTTTATTCAGGTTGCGAAAGTTAGTGCAGACAGGGAAGGTGCCCTGTTTTTTGAGAAGGAGAACTAGGTTAGAAACCCATGTGGTGTATTCAAAGGGATAAATAAAACCAGCCTGCTTGATCTTATCAATTTCAGCTTTGATAGCCTCTCGTCTAGAAGGATTTATGGGTCTCAACTTTTGATAGACGGGATTGGCATTGGGCCATGTATCGATATGGTGTTCGACAATGGCGGGATCAAGTCTAGGCATATCCAAATAAAACCAGGCTAAAACATCACGAAATTCCTTGAAAAGCTTTGTGTAAGCCTCAATTTATTCCAGGGTGCAATGTGCCCCCAAGGTAATGTTTTCTTCAACCCCTGGTTTATCAAAAATGTTTATTTTAATGGTAGAGAGATATTGGCCATGTTTCCTTCTTCAAAAGTATCGAGTGGAGGAATGGGATTTCTAAACCAATCAACTTCATCATGATTGAATTCTTTAGACTCCAGATCATACTCATCATGGGACTATTGTGGAAGGAAGTACGCATGATGGTGCATATCATCCCAGGGAAAATCAAGGGTGGTCATGGTTTCCATAATGTGTTAATTGGAATGGAAGATGGGAGGACTAACGGAAGGGAGGCCACCTGATGTGGTGGGGCTACTTGGTGCATTGTCATTAGAAATATGGTTCACATACAAAACATTACGAAGGGTAGATGAAGAGCTAGTGGAAGAAACATCTAACGAGGTTGAGACAAAGGTGTTCGAAAAGGGAGGTTCGACCGAAATAGAATGGGAAGCCCTAGAGGGGTCTTCCACTGTGGATCTCATGGATAATGACAGATAGAGAATAACGACCAAAGAGTCTATCATCTCAACATTGGGGGGAGGTATCGCAATGGGTGCAGAAATTTCCTTTGGTTCTACTGAAGTAGAAGTCATAAGTAGAGGAGTAGATGATCCACTACGAGTGGCCTCTACATCGTGAATTTCCTCAAGGGTATTATGAAAGTCATCGAGATGGGGAAAATGATGAGAATAGTGGTCATAAAGGTCATACAAAGAACAAGGGTCGTTCGTGTGCAAATATTTGAGTTTCTTATCTGAATCAGGTAAGGTAACCTGGAACTCAGGGATATTCGATTCAGGAAATGTTTTTTTGACCACAAATTTGAGATGAGGAAGCTCAAGATAGTTGTGGGTGGTATGCCCAACAAAATCACAAAAAGCGCATGGAGGTGACAGATTTGGAGGCTTTGGAGGAGCTGGAGTTGTTTGGGGGGCCTTGTCCTTAGGTCCCTTATTTTTTGCTTTACTTCGCCCCCCCCCCCCTCCCCCCCCCCACCGGATGCTTTTACAACAAGGGTAGGTTCCTGCTGAGGTGGTTGCGACATTGAAGCAAAGGGAGAGATCACGGCGACCAATTGAGCCAGGGTCAAAGCAGTATAAGGTTTGAGTTGAGCAGCTAGAGTGTTTGTTGGGGTATCAATGTACCAGAATTGAATGCCTAGGGTCAAATTGGATAGACTTAACGTAGCCATAACATGCACTGAAAAGACTCCAGAGGGCAGAGCTAAAAATGGTATCTCACTGGAAGGGTAATGGCCTAGCGAAATGGCTCCCAAATGATTGTCTTGGAGGAACCCTTCATGGTTGAATAATATTGGTAGAGACACCAGAAGAAGGAGAAGTTCCTTGAGGAGATGATCTTGATGGTTTTTTCTAGTGAACAATAGCTGGTTGTGAAGGTGGTGGCTATTGTCTAGTCAAACCAAGTCGCTTTTAGCTAGCTTGAGACCCTTGCAACATGAAAACGCCCAATGAGTTGGGCTCAATGATAAGAGGAGTGGGTTTAGGGAATGAACCAAGTAAGGTTGAATATTTATATAATCCTATTGAAACACTGGTGGGAGGTGATACTGATTGGTTATCAGCCACAAAAGATATGATGGAATCAGGGGAGGTCTGAGACTTCAGTTCTTAATATGCCAATTGATCAATGGTGACAATATTTCCATTATAGGGGAAGCACATCTTATGGTGAAATACAGATGTGATAGATGACATCGCATAGGTGTATCTAAGACCTAAGAGGATACTATAATCCAAGGGGGCATCAATGAATTCTACGTCAATACAAATAGTATTTCTTGCAAGTGTGATAGGACATTTTGGGAACATGCCAAGGGGTTGAGAAGGGTGGCCATCCCATGCACGAAAAGTGATGGTGGATGGGGTCAACTTGGGTGATCTAAGCTTCTTCGAAACATAGGTCACACAGGTGGATGTGCCCTCGTCAATGATACATCTCTGAAGATGGGCATCACAGATCTTGACTATTATTTGGAAGGCAACAGATGAAGGTAAATGGATATGTTCTGACCTCTGAACATCAAAGATGATCAAATGTTAATCTGAAGGATCACTAACACCCAAATATGATAGTAGATATTTTCATTGACATGGGCACATATGGATGACTTCCAGCATTGACATGGTAGCAAGAGACTGCGCCAAGTCATCTACTATGTTGTAGGTGTGGGTAGCTCTTGAATGACCTCTACCTTAGCCTGAGGGATTTGTAAGGGAATATTTGGTATTGAAATGGAATCTGTGGATACTTTGGTTTGGGACTCGGTTGCAGACGGAGTTGGTGGCTTGTCATATTTACACGACTGGGTCTGAAAGTTCACATCAACGGTATTGACCTCTTCAGAAATCATCATGAGAATATGGTAATAAGGAGTACCAGACAGTGGAGGTTTTGGGGTGGCGTGCCCTTGAGGTGACTGGGTAGCAACATATTATTGATGAGGGAAAGGATTAGTGATCAAAGCTGGTTGAGTTGGCCCAATGTTTGGAGGACGTGAAGTAGTGGCTTGTTGTCATTTAGACGTTGTTTGTGCTTCCCAAAAATGGTGCATCTAGGGTAAAAGGGGAAAATCATGAGTATAATGGCCATGGACACCACAACAAGAACAAGTTTTTTTTGTACAAAGAGGCTTGTTATGCTTGGATTGATCGCCTTGTTGCTAGTTTGCGGTGTTAGGTTGGTTCCCCTGGTGTGCATTTTCTTGATTACCTTGGCGCCCTTAATTACCATGCACTTATTAGTTCTAGTTTCCTTTCCCCTTATTCTTTTTCTAAGAATTAGGAGGATTAGTTGAAATTTTTTGTTCATTCACCTGACCTTGAGGAGGAGGCGGCTGATGTGGTAGAGGTTGGGTAAACAAGTTGAGCAAAAACTAACCTTGGCATCTATTGATGCTGGTAGGCAAATGCAAAAGTTGTGCTTTGACCGAGATACAAGTTAATATGATGGGTATAGCTGTTGGAGGAATTGGTCCCACCGTGGGTGTAACCATAACCCATGGAAGGATGAGTATATGGATGTGAGAGAGATCAAACTATACCATTGGTGTCATGAGATTCCACCGGTGCATTAGCACGACCGGGTCTAGGAAGATCCCTTAAAATGGTGTAAACATAATCAGATTGGGTGTAGATCAAGTCATATTTTAATGCGACCTCGAGAAATCCTTCGTTGGAATGAGGAAAATGAGATGTGACATCTTTATTAATGGGGGCTAAGATCATTCTAATAAATCGATCCATATAGACAGGGTCGTCGAATGTAGGAGGTTGACACAAGCTCTTTATTCTACGCCATTCTTGGACATGGTCAAAATAGCAGGTGGCAGAATATGGATGGAATGCGGTCAAAAATTCGGTATCGGTATCATAATGGAGGGGTAACTGAAAATATGACAGGAATGCTTTAGTAAGAGTCACAGAAGTGGAATGAGATAGAGTATTATAGTCAACATAACACTTTGTAGCTTCTCTAGTTAGCGTGCGTTGGAAGAACATAAGGTGAATGGAATCATCTGTGATGGAATTAGACAAATACCACATATGAAAGGAGAAGATATGATTCGTAGGGACATCTCCATTGTTTCCTTAAAACTTATGAATGTCGGAAGGAAGCTTAGTTGGCATCATTTGCCAACTTGCATTGTGGATTATGGGGTCATTTATTAACTAGCTAAAATCAGGAAGGCTTAAACCTGCCATAAAAGGTAGGAAAGGAGTAGTTGTAACAGTTCCAGTAGTGGCTCCAGCATTAGGGCCAGGGCCACCATCAGCTTGAGAACCTGCTCCTACATTGGCACCTAACATGGTGATGGTATGAGGGTGAGGAGAACCAGGGTCAGAATCAGAGGAAGAACCCGATGAATCAAAATCAAAGTTGGTATGGATATTCGGTGGAGGACTAACTCTGATCATACACGGTGCAATAATTCTTCCTACCAGAAATTGAAGGTGAATACCTTGGAGTCTCCATAATAAATTCCTTGGGCGTGCAATGATGGCGAGTCACAAATAACACGAAAATGTTGAAGAGTGATAAACAAATTCTCTATGAGGAAGATTAATTAATTATGATTTTTATGTCATGGCTTGGTGGTGTAAACCAAGTTCTCTTCACTTTAGGTGTGACTGTGTGCAAGTCGTGCGTTAATTTTAACTAAGCCCAGAAGGTTATGTAAAGAAAACAAAAATGTTGAAGTATTGTAAATAAAAATGAAATGACAATAAAATAAACAAGTAATCATGCATAAATCCAAACCCAAAGAAGGTTCCCAAATAACTATTCTAAAAGGGGGGCAAAATTGACTCAAAACACACTAAAATGGCCAAAATATCTAAGGTCTAAGGGACAGGGATCTAATCACTCATATTTGCTGGAAATGACGCAGCAAACAACAAGAAACCAAAGGGGGAAACTGCTTCAAAAGATAAGGTTAAAGGTTAAAACCCTAGGGGAAACAAGGGGACCGAAAGGGAATGGAAAAAAAAAACTCAAGATGGTGTTTTGGAAGGAAAAATAACCTATCAAAAATGATCTGAAAAAAGAATAGATAAGATCCTGAAACAATGGCTGAAAGTGGTACAAATATCAGACTACCTACTCAGCTTAACCCCTCCTGAAATGGTGGAAGTGTACTGAAACCCTAGGGGGCTTAGTTCTAATTAAAGGAGATAAAATGAGCATATCCATGCCTAATATGGGATGAAACAAAGTTTAGACAACCCAAAACAGTGCTCTTGACAAACATTGAAAGTTACAGAAAAAATTCAGAAAAACATTTCGGGTCGCATGTACTGACTTGTGGATCATTGAAATCATAATTATTGGATATAAAAGTGCGATTTCGGTGAGAAATTATATTATTTGATCTGAAAAGTGTGATTTCCTTCTTCTTGATTCTCGAGCGGTAGGTTGCAGAAAAATTTTCGTCTCTGGTGCGACTGATACCTGTTTCCTAGCGAAAACACCAGAAAACATCCGAAAGTTAGAATTTTTACTAAATTAAGGCATAAAATTAAAAAAAACATCAAGATATTGAAAATAGCTGAAGAAAAACCATTGTTGCTGAAGCAAATGGTCACGCAAGAATCTGAATTGCAACAGTGGAGTCGTCATTTTTTTGCGTAAATTCTTAATGCAAGTGTACGAAAAGAGACTACTTTAGTTGTGTGTGACAAGCAACTATAACAAAATAAATGACTGCTTAACTCTTTAGATATGTAATCGATATTTAGAAAATTGGTTGTAAAAAAATAGATCTATGCAGTAAAAGAAATTAAACAGTAAGAAGAAATAGTAATTACTTTATGCATCCAACAGACAAGACAAGATTTAAAGGTTGTTTCATATATTATTACACCTGGTGAAGGGAACAAATAAGTGTTACCAGTCCCCCTGAATGGGATGGGTTCTTGGTTTTCCTCAACCATTCACTACCAGAAACTTCTCTCTCTCAATGGTGCAGGTAACCCAAAATGTATTGAAATTTATTTGAGCTCAAGAGGCAAAAGAAAATAGTAGTAGCAATGAGAATGATTAAAGCGCGGAAATGAAAGTGATAAAAGTGAAGAATGAATGGAAAAACCCTTCTATTTATAACAAAATATTGAATTATCCTCGATAATGGCGAATAATAAAATGTTATTAACCCAGATCTAGATATAACTACTTGGAATATTTTGCTATATTTTGTTGGAGGGAAAAGGTATTTAAATTGGTTAAATAATGTTATTTATAAATAATAAAAAAATAAATGATTTAATTATCATTTCAAATATGTGGTTAAAGAATAATAAACAAATAATTGTTTGTTTAATTATTCCTAGATGATTTAGTAAAATTTAACAAAGAATAATGACTAAATAATAATTTAATTAATTATTCCTAGAGAAAAATAATGATTTATCTAATTATTTCTCACAACTAGGTTAAATATGACCAGAATATTATTTAAACAATGGTTTAATTAATTATTCCTGGAGGATAATAAAATAAACAAGGATTTATTTAATTATTCCTCATGGGGTTTCTTTTTTTAAATCAGAAATAACTTAATAAAATATCATTTACTAAATTATTTATTATAGTGAAAGAAATTTTACTATGGTAAAATTGGTCTTACATGGTGTACTTGGATCCATCTAATTGTAAATGGTTAGATGACCAAATTTTGGTGATAACACTAACATGGTTCAATTTTATTTTATGATCTTCGAGATCGTAGGGAGTGCAAGAAGAGGGCATACTCAGAAATATTGAAGCTCTTTATTCAATTGGAATGTGAAATTAAAAAGAAAAAACACAAGGATTTGATCTCTAAATTCAGATTGTGGCTCTAAAAACTCTATCGGTTCTCCTATTTTCTCAAATATTCTCTCTTTCTTCATCCTCCTACAAATAATTAGTGAGTTGGGTGGCTCTTACCATTACCACAAAAAAAAAAAAATGCAAATAAAATGAAATCTAAAAAAAACATCACAAAACATGATTGTATTCATTACCTACTCTACTCTATTGGAAATAGAAGAATTGATCAAGTGTATTCATATTTCTAGTGTAACCATGTGCATAACAGGATTAAAATGATATTCATGCTAAGGTTAGAAAAATATGCATTAAAAATCATCAAAGCATGAAAAACCATTTTCTTAGATAATGTAATCAAGAAGTAAAGACGGAAGAACATTCTTCGAACCCTTAATTTAATATGTGAATTATTCCAATTGGTTGAAATTTAATATTCAATATTATTTTAATATGATTTTAACTATGCATCTAAAAATGAGTGCAACTATAATGGATTTTATAAAATTAAAAATAAACACCTATTTATACGTCCCCGAAAACGACGCCAAAATGTTGGGTGATTTAATTGCGAGTTAAATCCCTGTCATTTAATTGTCAAACTGGGGTTTCATAAAATGACGAGGTATACATGTACTATACGTACTAGGTGGTTATATTTTGGATTATATTAATCCAATGCAATTAAAACTAATTAAAAAATAAATTAAATCTATCTAATGCGAACCAAATCAAACCAAATATAACAAAATTGAAATTACACTTGCATAAAGGAAATCACACTTGCATGAACTTGAAATCAATCTTGCAGAATTGAAATCACACCAAACTTGTATAAATAAAATAAAATCACACTTGCATGAAATTGAAATCACTCCTTCATAATTCAAATCACACCACACTTTCATAAATAAAATCGCACCACACTTGCATAATTGAAATCACTCCATTATTGCATAATTGAACACTATTGCATACTTGAAATCACACTATGCTTGCATAATTGAAATCATATTGTTGAAAGGAAAAGAACACTTTCATAAAATAAAAACACACTTGCTAAAAAGAAATGAAATAAAAAAATTATACTATGTTATCAATATGTACAAAGGTATGCAAACTGGGGTTTATGAGGGCATCCATCCCTTAGAAAGCACATTGACCAACTACCACATGCTGGAGATCAAAGTGGTAGTATGTATTTCATAAAATTATTACAATATATTACAAAAATTCTCTCTCCTCACTTTACAAATGGCATCTTGAATCGAACTTGAGACCTTCAACTATAAACTAGCCACTAGCTACCTTGAATCTCTAACAACTAACAATTTATAGCCAACCATTTACAACCCTTTGTATGAAGGGTGCACTCCTATATATAGAAAAATTAAAGATAAGTATAGATCCTCAAATCTCTCATAAATCCTCATTTATCTGATGTGGTTACAACCAATCTCCTAAAAATATAAGATACAAATCCTCTCCAAATTCTCTCATATTTTTGATAAGGACACATATCAAAACATGCATGGTTCTTCTCCTTTGAATGTGCTTGGCTTAATGATCCATATCTTCTTCAAATATTCTACAAATCGTCATGAGTTGGAATCTGAAATTCGAATTTGTATTTAGGAGGCCAAGTAGGACCCTTCTAGAATCTCCAATATCAAAAAATTTATACCATTTTTTTGTATATATGAAAACATGTTAATTTATAATATTTAAAAAAAAAATCACTTAAAACAATTAAAATAAATGACAATGGAAAATATAATTTTAAATCCATTTTCTCATGAAAATGGTTATCTAATGTAGGGTTATATAGCTAGAATGAGGGTAAAATGATGGAAATGTGGGTAGAAATGGATGACATTTTGGAGGCCCAACAACATGCGTGGGACAAAGAAACCTGGAAAAATATAATCAGAGTCAAACCCTAGCCGAAAGTAGAGACATCCCAAATGTGAAAATAAGAGCTCTATGATACTTAGGGTAAATTAAAAGAAGAATATCAACACAGAGGATTTAGTAATGAACTAACCTGGAAAACCCTAACCTCACCAAAAAATAAGCTCACGTGCGAGACAGCGGGATGGGTTGGCATTAGGGTTCGAGGAATATGTTCAAGTAATAGCTATAACATCGTGTTGAATATGGGTAAGTATTTACCTTCTAAACCGAAGAATTTGAAGTAGATATACGAGGAAGAATGTTGACAAAGTGAGCTTTGAATTCCATTAAGTTCAAACCGAGATTAAATGAGAGAAAAAAAAATCTAGTGTAGTTGCAGTTGCTAATTTTTTTTCATATAGTAGCTCAAGGGTATAAAAAACCATGATGTGTTCAGAGGCAGATATGGCTAGGAGAAAATATGAGGGTGTCGAATGCGAGTGATGAGAGATGGTCTAGGTCAATATTCCCATAACCGAGACCTTCCACTGTCACCGTTCGATGCTAAGCTTGATACATGGATGGTATAGATCCTCCAAAGTGTCAAATCTAGGGTGCACTCAATTTCTTGACAGGTAGTAAGGTACCTTCCCGAGGCTTCCATTAATTTTATCGTTTTGGAAGTTTCATATGGGAGGGTTATGACATATTTAACGCATAGGATCTCACGTGGAATGAAAATGTTCATATGATACCATAGGTTAGTTAACGTAACCTTAATGAACACACACACACACGGATATATATATATATATATATATATATATATATATATATATATATATATATATATATATATATATATATATATATTTTATAATGAGTAATCACATGTGTGCTACACAAAATTCCTTCATAATTTTATACAAGTTTTGACCAAAGGTTTTTACCAACCGTGTAATTAAAATTTTTAATAACCACTATGCATTGGAACCTGAAATCTATGGTACCATTAATAACCATAGGTAAAGTGGTAAAATTATTTCTTTTTATTTGTGTATGTTGGAAGTTATTGCGTGTTTTGGAGCTTTAGATGTGGTATCAAAGCCTCGCTACAACACTAAGGCCTATTGGGTAATTAATTGACATATATATATATATATATATATATATATATATATATATATATATATATATATATATATATATATATATATATATATATATATATATATATATATATATATATATATATATATATATATATATATATATATATATATATATATATATATATATATATAAATTATGATCAGAGAGAAAGCAAGATGCAGAGAGGTGTGGGAGGAGCAATAATCAACAAGGTAAGCGACCAAATTTGGTTTCACACTAGGACCAGGAGACAATATAGAGAAGTGGGTTTATTTGGAAGGAGGCCCTCAAAGTCCCACTTCTATGCTAGTCGAAATTGTATAGAGATTGAGAACTTAGATTGTGAATTTTTGGGAAGACAATGAGCAGTTAATGCAATACCAGGAGAGGATTTTAGAAAGTTTTTTTGGCTGATAGAATCATAGAGCTTTTACACCCAGTTCGGGTAATGTGGACATGAATGAGGAGTAAAGATAACTTGAGGGAAGTCACACGCAACATATATAAGGAGATAAAGGTTGTAATTAAGAGGAATATAATAATGTGTTAGACCACTAGAAAAGTAAGAAACAAAAAATAGAGTTAAAAGGGGAATTGAAAAAAATTAAGCCCCCAAATTTCGATGGAGAAGTGGAAAAGGTTGTCGAGGCATGGTTTATTAACATCGAAAAATAATTGCAAATCTACAAATATGATGAGAAACTAAAGGCCATAATAGCCATCTACCAACTCCAAGAAAATGCCATGCTATGGTGGGAAGAGGTTAAAGTGGTGCATGTTACCAATGATCAGACAGTGAAATAGGGAGACTTTCAGAAGCACTTTAAGGAGAAGTATTTAATATAATGAGTTTATGATGACAAGGTGAAAGAGTTCCATGAAATTCGGTTTGAGAAACTTTCCATGGATTAATTTGTGACGAAATTCACATCTCTACCTAGGTATGTAACCTATATTCTGGAGGAGAAGGAAAAGGTACAACAGTTCATGAGTAGCCTTCCAACAATTATGAAGGAGCGGTTGGAGTTTGATAATCCTAAAAATATGGTTGAGACCGTTAGGAAGGCCCAAATATGATATCAAAAGAATAAGAAAAAAAGGAAGGAAGCATGGGGTGCACTAATAAGAAAATAAAGAAAAATTTCCAGTGTGTGAAGAATGTAAAGAATGGTGGTTCCTAGACTTTGCATAATATTTAGTATAGAAATTTTTTTGGATGAAATCAACAGATATTTAAAAGCAAAAGAAAGACTAAACCAATGGAAATGTCCAGTAGGTCTGATTTTGGACAAACACAAAAACCTCCATTGCAATTTTGCCGTTGTGGGGAACCCCATTACTACAAAAAATTCCCCCAAGTACTAGAATGGAGCACACTTCCAACCTTTAAGAGGCTTCTACGGTAGGTGAAGTGGTGAAAATAATACCCAAAATAAATGTGACATTGGAATATCATCAAGTTGAATATCAACCCACCATGATCGAATTCTAAGGTAAGATGTATAACGACACGGTATCAATTTTAATAAACCCAGGAGCAACGTTAAGCTATGTGAGTCCTAAATTTGTGGAATTATGTAATTTATAAACCTGTAAATTTAAAACCTCATGGTTAGTAAAACTAGCCACTAGAGAAAAAAGAAAGGTGACAACAAAAGTTGATAAGTGTCTTATTAAGATATTAGATCAATCTATTAATTTAAAATTAATTGTGCTATATCTAAAGGCTTATGAAATTTTAATTGATATGGGCTTGCTAGTATACCATTGGTGGATATTAAATTGAAAGGAAAAGGTTACCAATTACCTTGCAGAGGAAGGAGTGAGACAAGAAATTCAAGGAATAAGGAGACCAATTCAATCATGACCAATTACTAACTCTCAGTTAGGAAAGTTTGTTATAAAAGGGTGTCAAATACATGGATTACAAGTTGGTTTTACTAACTCCAAGGATAAGATTACCTCCTTATAAAATGTACCAATTATCCAATATTTTTGGGATTTGTTTCCAAAATAAATCCCTGCATTACCTCCCAAGTGAGATATCAAATCTACTATATAACTAACCCTAGGGGTTGTACCTATGTAAAATACCCCATACAAAATGAGTATTCCTGAGTTAAGTGAAATCATGATGCAAATTCAAGAATTACTTGACAACTTTTATATTCGTCCTAATATGTCTCCAAGGGGATCACCTGTTTTGTTTGTTAGGAATAAGGATGACACCTTGAGGTTGTGTATTTATTGTAGGTATCTTAAGAAGATGACCATTAAAAACAAATACCCCTTACAGAGAATTGATGCCTCGTTTGATCAAGTCAAAGGAGCCACAATGTTTTCTAAGATAGATTTGTTGTTTGGGTATCATAAAATAAGGGTAAGGGAGGAAGAAATTCCCAAAATATATTTCAAGACTGATTATGACCACTCTGAATTTGTAGCTTTTTCATTTGAACAGTCTTACCAATGCTCTAGAAATGTTTATGAGTATTATAAAATAAGTGTTTCATTCGTATCTTGATAAATTTCTTCTATTTTTTATCGATGATATTCTTATATACTACAACAACCTTGAAGAGCATAGGAAGCATCTACAAATAGTTCTTAAGACACTATGAGAACACGAGTTGTATGAAAAGTATAGTAAATATGAATTATTTAATGATTAGATCCAATACCTTTGACATGTGATTTCAACTGAAGGAATAACTATTGATCTGGAGAAGATCAAAACTATTACAGAGCAGCCACTTCCTACTAATGTTGTAGAAATTTGATTCTTCATGCTCTTTTCAAGATATTATCATCATTTTATTGAAGGGTTTTCCAGAATATCTGATTTTATTACTTCTCTCCAGAAGAAGGGAAAATATTTCTATTGGATTGTTGACTGTCAACATAGTTTCAAGTTTCTTAAACATTTGTTAACCACCACCCCCATACTAAAATTGCGGATCCTGAAAAGGAATTTATGGTTTGCATTGGCGCTTGTCAACATGGAATATGGGGAGTGTTAATGTGGGAAGGTAAATTAATTGCATACGAATCTCATAAGACAAAATAACATGAGTAGAGGTACTATGCTTATGATCTAAAGCTGAGTGCGGTGGTGCATGATTTAAAAGTATGGAGACATTATCTCCTCGGAAAGACGTTTGTGTTAATGATGGATCATACTAGCTTAACTAGTTTCTTTAAACAACTTATCTTAAATGGATGATCGACTCAATGGATAAATTTCCTAAGTGAATTATATTTTGATAATAAACATCTAAAAGGGAAGGAGAACCATGTAGCTGATGCTTTGAGTAGGAAACTGCACCACATATATGGAATTTCCTACAATCAAGAAAAATGAAAATTTTCAGACTTGATTAAGCAACGAATAAAGATCCTGAATATTTATTTTTATGGAAGCAAGTAAAATAGACAAGAAAAATATAACATCAAGAAAATTATGATATAAGTAATGATATTTGGCTAATTTTTACGAAAATAATTTACGTTCTCGATCAGAAATTCGTTAAGAAAACAATATTAGTTGACTTTCATAAAAAACCCTATGCCACTCATCCCAGATACCAAAATCCATTTTCCACTATTAAGAAGAATTATTTATGTCCCGGAATGAGAAATGATATCGTGGAGTATCTAGCCAAGTGTCTAGAAGGTTAGAAATTTAAGGCAGAACATCAACATTCGAGTGGACTGTTGTATCCATTACCCATTCCTGAATGGAAATGGGAAGTCATCACTTTGGATTTTATATTAGGATTATGTAAACCTAAGAAGCAGCACGACTCCATCATGGTGGTAGTACATAAATTAATTAAGTATATAATTTTGTTTCCATGAATCTACTTATAAGACTTTGCAAGTTGTAGATGCGTTCATGACAGAAATTTTTAGATTGCATGGCATACCTAAGATTATGATCTTTGACCGAGATGCAAAGTTTAAACCAAATTTTTGTAAAACCCTCTTTATGGGCTTGGGGAATCAAGTCCATTTCAGCACTTCATATCACCCACAAATTGATGAGAAAACTGAGTGAGTAAACCAAGTGTTGGAAGACATGTTGCTTATGTATGTGATGCAACAACCAAGTAAATGGGAGGAATAACCAAGTGGAATTTACATACAGTAAAAATTATCATTAATCACTTAAAATGAGTCCTTATGAGGTTCTATATGGAATAAGATGCAAAACCCCTGTAAATTGGAGAAATACAAAGAGTAAACTAATGTTGGGACCTAACATGTTGCTTTAATTGGAGGCTACCGTAAAATAGGTTTGTCAAAATTTAAAAGCTTCCCAAGGAAAATAGAAGGCATATGCTGACAAGAAAAGGACATATAACTAGTTTCATGTAGGAGACCATATGTATGTTTGGGTAAAGCTAAAGAAAATCACTTTACAATGGAAAGGATGTGCAAATCTGGCTCCTCGGTATTGCAGACCCTTCCAGATCCTAGAAAGGGTTGGATGAGTTGCGTATAGGCTTGCGTTTTCAAGTCACATATGGGTGTATAATGTGTTACACACCTAATTGTTAAAAAAATATGTATATGGTGCTAGACATGTAATTAAGTGGAAGGAAGTATAGGTAAAAGGAAAGAGAAAATAATGCACCATTTTTCTTTCCTCTTTTATGATTAATCATGAATATATTCTTCTATTAATTTATTTACTATGTTTTATATACATTCATAAATGCAATAATGATGGATATTTGTTGTGGAACAGGTAGAACCGAATGGATATTTCCTGGTAGAACCTCTGTGTGTCCTCGATCGCAGAGAAACAACACTACGAAGGTGATGTATCACCCAGGTTAAGGTGCATTGGAATCACTTTAGCCCGCATGAGACCACCTAGGAAGATGAAAGCTTGATGAGATAAATGTATCTAGATCTATTTCAATAGCACAAATGACACTGAGGATGATGTTTCTCTCATGGGGGGTATGTAACACCCCTTGGCACATAGTTGGTTTTATTTACTTTACAATGCAGAATTAAACAATTGGATTTGGATACGATATAATAGTTTTATTTTATATTTATTTTATATATTCTCTTGAAAAATAAATATATAATAAAACATTTATGCAAAGTTAGAGAAAACTGGGGAAGACTACCCAACAAGGAAAACTTGAAGTTTTGAGGTATTTAATCAGTTATTCCTCATTTATTGAGAAGTATATTTTGGTTAAAAAGGGTGATCTCAGAGGAAAGGGGGAAAAAATGGATGAGGAGGGAGGAGAGTAGTTGAATAAAAATTTCCTGTGTGGGATGATGTTAGGTGTTAAGTCTATGACATAATAGAGTTCTTAAGCTAATAAGTGCACCAGTGGAACTTTGGAACCAAGTTTTTGGATTGGACTAGGAAGTCTTGAGGTCACATAAAGGTTTCTATTGATAATTTCTCTGGGAACGACGGTAGGACGATAAGGGGGGATATTCATTCGTTAAACCAATCTTAAGGTTGGGTGGACAGGGCGGTCTCTCTCAATGTTCTCTCAACAAGCATAAGAAATATAGATAAGTATACTATCTTTGGTAAGTCTGTTACGATAACATACAATAGTTAACTTCTAAAATCAATGTAGATATATTTTATTTATTCTATTTTTTATTTATTGAAGGATTAATAATAGATTAAAGAAATAATATTAGAAGTAATTAATTCTATTTTCATGTATACCGAGAATAATAGCAGAATTTTCAGCTGCAATTCCAAGTAATCAAAGAAATTATATGAACATACATGTATAAATAGGTCTATCATTACAAAAAATAATATAAAATATATTCATATCGGGAAACATGCAAATATATCATGATGATAAATAACATGAATTGTTTGGTTGTGAATAAACCATCACCTAATATAGAACCTAGGGAGGGTTAGTTTCTCTCACAACCTTAGTGGCTAAGCAGATATAGTCCCTTCCCCAATGTATCTACATAATTACAAACAAACTTGGCCGAGATGTATTCAGGTCTGACAGAAGAAATAAGAAAAATAAAGAAAACCATAATAAAATGATGGATAGTAAACAGTGATAAAATACACAACCACCGAAAACAACATTGTTTATTTTTTTATAACCATAAAGTTTAATGTCTGAATATTTATAACAAAAAAAACAAAAATTAAATAATCCATTAAAAATGGTGTATAAAAATACTAAATCAGAGACCGAAGGGTCATAATCTTAACTTTTCATTAAAGCATCATAGAAGAAATTTGTTAGCTTGAACTATATGATTATATCTATCTCATTAATTCAAATACAATATTTAGTATGTTGTGAGGGTTTGGTAAATCCAATACCTAGATCAGTTCAAAACACTACACCAAACCCTCATGAAAACCTAATAACCTTTGAAATCCTGTGGGATTCAAAATAAATAACTAACGAAAGTAAATATAAGTTAAGTGTACCCATTTCTGGATGCGGATGATGTTTAAGGTGGATGGGACATTCGCCCCTGTGACGTTCCCAACGTCAAGAACATGGTGTGGCCATATGGCCACCCACAGGTGCATTAATCCTCCATTTAATGCTGCCAGCCCGCATAGCACTTGTGACATTAACCCATTCCACCGCCATAATTTTCCGCTACTCTAGTTTATAATGGCTCCGCTGCACTAAAATTATATTCATGCCCTCCCTGACTGTTGGTCTCCTGCTCCGCAGAGGTGCCTCTGTCCTCCTGCTTGTGTCGAGCCAAGCACTCGAACACACACAGGAAGATGATGCTTGTTGCTTAGCTGCATTGAAACTTCACCGAAATTTCACTATACACAGAGTGCACTCTGTTACAAGAATTCTTGGCCCCCTACAACGTAAGCCTTGCTATTCCTGTCTGAGCATTTTCATTCCCATCCTAAGCATAGCCACTATCACCTGATCTCCACTATCAGAATTCCTCGCCTTAGACAAAGGATGAGAAGCCAACACGGAAGTAGCCGGGGTAGAGAAATTCACTCTTGGTCCACCTCCAACTCTGATTCTTCCTCTGAGGACTTCTCTCATGGCCATTACCTTGAAACTCGAAGCAAATGGGGAAGGGCCAAGCTTGCTGGGTAGGTGCATCCTATCCATGGATCCTAATCTCATGATGCTGTGTCTCCTTCGCAACCAATCACTCAGCATTTTTCTTCCCCTGTCTACACTCCACCCGCCCAAATTGCTCTCCACCAAACCTCCCATAGAGCCGAGTTCCATTTTGCTTACATAATGGACCAACCCGTAATTACTGCTTTGATCACTGTCACCCTTCGAGAGGAAGAAGCTGGTAAATAGGACAAAGATGATTTTAAGGAAAAGCGTGCGCCGTTGGGGATGGAAAGTGCTGGCAAGGAAAAGGAATCGATGAATGAGGCAGCTGGTAAAGCCACCTGTGCAACAACTGAAGATGAAGATGGCAGCAGTGAGGAATACAGATGTTGCATTGAGGAGGAACCTCCCTCTCCTACAAATGACAAGTAAACACGGTAACCTCTGTTGGAACACGGATCTGAAGCTGAGGTTTCATGGGTCGTTTTTTGTGTTTTTGTTAATCTATCCTTTGCTGAGAGTGAATAATGTTGTTTTCATGGGTCAATTTTTTTTTTCATGGGTCCATTTTCTGAACTTAATGCCAGTTTCCCCTGTGAGGGCAACAAGAAAATTATCTAAGGGACTGGTTTCCCCTCCTGGGGCAGTCAAGAATTATGTATTTTTTTACAATCATACCCAGCTCTCAGGCTCATTTAACTGAGGCTGTGGTCACCATGTACTTTATGTTATATAAATAGAAATAGACTTATTTATAAAAAAAAAAGTTAAGTGTACCCATTATATGCGTGGGATAGAGAAACCTAGCAAAAGAGAACCAGAGTCAGACCCTATCCAAAAGCATAGATGCCCCAATTGTTTAAACAAGATAATTATCCTTTATCATAACGCAGCTGCAAGCTTCAAATGGGGCTCAGAATTTAGTTTTCATTATAGTTAAGGTAAATGAAAACAAGAATATCAACACACAAGATTTCACAATGAACTAACCTGGAAATCCCTAAGCTTCCCAACAAACTTACTCACCTTCGAGAAAGTGGGATGGGTCATTGTTGGGGTTCGAGGTATATTCTGAAGAAATAGTTGTAAAATAGTGTTGAAGAGGGCTAAGTATTTACCTTATGAACCCAAGCATTTGAAGCAGTTATAGGATCAAGAATATTGTCAACCTGAGCTTTGAATTCCTATAAGTTCAAATGGAGGAGATTAAACTAGAAAAAAAAAATCTAATACAGTTGTAGTTGCAAGAAGGCAATTACATAGTAGCTCAATGGTATTAAAAAAACCAAGTTGTGTTTCGAGGCATGTCTTACCAGCATAAAAGATGAGAACCAGTTGAAAACGCGTTTAGAGTTTGTAGCAGAGGCATCAGGGTGTCAAATGCGAGTGACGAATGAGGGTATAGGTAGAAACAGTTCCCATAACTGAGACCTTTTGTAGTCACCGTTCGAGGTTGAGCCTGATACATGAATGATAAAGATCCTCAAAAGTGTCAAATCCAGGGTGCCCTCAGTTTCTTGATTGCTAGCAAGTCACCTTCCTGAGGCTTCCATTCATTTTATCATTTTGGACGTTTTGTATGGGAGGGTTATGCCATAGTTAATGCATAGGTTCTCAAATGGAATGAAAATCTTCAGAACGATACCATAGGTTAATTACCGTAACCTTAATAACCATATATATATATATATATAGTCTAATGTGTAATCACATGTGTGCTACACGGAATTCCTTCATAATGTTATACAATTTTCGACCCAAGGTTCTTACCAACCTTTTAATTAAATAGTTTAATAACTCATGCAGAAATATTTCGGCAATAATCACATTACAATGAACAAAGTCGACGTGTTTCGAATCAACTAGTGTGGTTCATCATCAGGACTAGGTGAGAGATCATATCCGATCGTTGAGTTTAAATAGATGTAGAAATGGAAAAGTAAAACAGTTAGAATAAAAACTAATTTGACTTTGAAAATAATAATGATTAGTTCTAATAATTTAATTATTTGCTTAATAAAACCGAACGGCTAGATTGACTATTAAAATTAATAACAGGTAGATCTATTTAATAGTTTAATTCATATATATAAATCTTTTTATCTTATTAATATTTATTTTCTTATAATTATTTATCTAACTATCTTAAAAATAAATAAAATAAATAAATAAATAAATATAAAAAATTAAATTAAATTAAATTAAAAAAATTAAAAAAAATAATAATAAATAAAATAAATAAATAAAAATAAAATAAAATTAAATAAAATAAAAAATTAAATTAAATTAAAATAAGATTAAAAAAAATAAAAAAAATAAAAAATTAATTAATTAATTAATTAAAAAAATATAAATAAATAAATAAATTAAATTAAATTAAATTAAATTAAAAAAAAAAAAAAAAGTAAATAAAAAATAAATAAATAAAAATAAAAATAAATAAATTAATTTAAAAATAACAATAATAATAATAATAAATAAATAAACTTAAAAAAATATAAATATAAAATATAAAATATAAATAAATATATAAATAAATTAAAATAAAATAAAAAATAGATAGAAAAAAAAAAATTTTAAAGTAAAAAAGAAAAATTAAGAATATAAGGCAGGGATCCAACACCTGCTTATATTCCAACCGTCATCTCTATTGAGATTTACGGGTCTTTTTTCAATTTCAAGGGCCTCTCTTAACTTACGATGATGAAAATGATCAATCCTAGCTAAGACCTCAGCCTCTTTGATGCAGATATGATGATTAGTCTTTTCCACATGCTCAGCTAGAGTAGAGGTGCAGGACCTTCCGTGCCTAATGTCAGCTGCATGTTCACATATCCTTTGGCTAATAGACCTACCCGTTTCACCAATGTACGACATCCCATAGGAACAAGGAATAATGTAGACACCTTTTCCATCCCTACGGTTCACCGGATCTTTAACCGATTTTAGAGAGCTGCGAATCATGTTAAGGGGCTTGAAGGAGGAGGAAACCCTATGCTTCCTAAGGATCCTAGCAATCCTATCAGTGGTGCCCTGAATGAAAGGAAGCCTTACATTGCAGGACCACTAATTAGGCTCATTTTTATTTTTAACTAAGGGACCTCTTTCAGCTTTAAGAAAAGCCTTAAGACCTTGCGACTTACTATAACCATTTTTACAAAAGACACTGAGGAGATGTGTCTTTTCACCCTCAAGGTGAGACTCATAAGAGATTCTCAACACCCTTGTGGCTAAGGTGTTGAGGACGCCTAATTTTTTAGCAGGGAAATGATGTGAATCCGCGTGAAGATATTGCTCAGTATGGGTTTTCTTACGAAACACCTGATGAGAGAGAGAACCATCTTCCTTTCTAGAGATAAGAACGTCAAGGAAAGGAAGGCTACCATCCACTTCATAATCCATAGTAAATTTTATGGAGCAAGATTGACTATTAAGATGAACGAAGAAATGATCAAGCTCTTCCTTACCATGAGGCCAGACGACATAAGTATCATCTACAAACCTTTTCCAAAGCTTTGGTTGGTGCAGAGCAGAGGAAAGTGCCTTGGATTCAAAGTCTTCCATAAAGAGATTAGCAACAATCGGGGAAATGGGAGAACCCATAGCAACACCACAAGTTTGCTCATAAAACTCACCTTCAAAACTAAAGAAAGTAGAAGTTAAGGAAATCCCAACTAAAAAGGCTGTGTCTGGATCAGTGATCCGATTAATGACTTCAATGGCCTCCTTAATGGGGATATTGGTGAAAATCGAGACAACATCAAAACTAAAAAACCTATCTTCAAGAGTCATTCTAACACCCTTTAACTCATTAACAAAAGATGCAGAATCTTTAACAAAGGAATTGGTATGACCTACGAGAGGTTTAAGCTTAAAGGCTAAATACTTAGCAAGAAGATAAGTCGGACTGCCAATGGTGTTAATAATGGGCCGAAGGGGAGCACCTTCCTTATGGATTTTGGGAAGACCATAGATTCTTAGAGTAAGGGGGTTTCTTTCAATCAACTTCTTACTAAAAGAACTCACGGAGCTACTTGACTTGATAGCCTCAGCAACTACTCTCGAGACCTTTTTGAAGGGATTTTTGGAAAGTTTCTTGTATCTCCCACTATTCTCCAAATGGCCTAACATTTTCTTCCTATAATCCTCTTTATTAAGAATAACAGTTGCACCTCCTTTGTCAGCTTTAAGAACAACAATATCCTTATTATTATTTAAGGATTTTAAGGCCTCAAACTCAGGCTTACTGAGGTTGCTCTTGGGGGGCTTGGCTTTCCTTAATATGACCACACAATGCTGCCTAATAATGTCCTTAGAGGAATCCGGTAAGTCTCTGATGCCAAATTCAATGTCGCAAATAATATCTTGAATCGGAATTTTCGTAGGCGCTAGGGCAAAATTAAAGCCTTTTTCTAGAAGCCTATAAACCAACGAGTCAAAGGAAAAGATCGAGAGATTAACTAATTTATTACTAGAGATAATTTTATTGATATTAGTCTTATTATTAGAGTTGATATTATCATTACTAAAACTACTTCTATTATCATTAATATTATTAATCTTATCGTTATTATTATTCTTAATATTGTCATTTTTAATATTCTTGATCTTGTCATTACTAGAATTATTATCAATAGTAGAGTCATTCTTAATCTTGTCATTATTAATATTATTATCTATAGTAGAGTCATTATTAAAATTCTTAATATTGTCATTTTTAATATTCTTAATTTTGTCATTATCTATAATAAAGTCATTTTCATATTTACTATTTAGTTCGTTAAATCTCTTATTCTTAATTTTTGACCATTTTTCATTTTTAATATTGATATAATATTTATTTATAATTAAACGTTTATTAATACTATTACCCACATTTAAATTAATTTTAGGGTTAATTTCTATTTTGCTAAAAGATTTATTAGGGCTGAGATGGTTAATAGGTAAATTAACACTGTTAGAATTTATAACCACAGCAACCTCAGAACCTACGGGAAAGGAGTTACCCGAATTAGACATGCTGGAAACGCAAGCGTATCCACTGGATTCCCCAGAAGACAGGTAGTTATCACCTAAATTTGAACCCAAAGAACAAATAGAATGACAAGGAGACCTCCCGGAACCACGAACAGCGCAGAAACCTTCGATCTCATCCACCTGGGCAACGCCTGATGACGTACTCGACCTTTAAAGGGGAGATCTCACATCGAAACATTGTCCATTAATTTGTTCGCCACTCTCAACAACGCCGAATGAGGTTTCTGAAATCCCAAAGGAAGGCTCCCTTGTCCTCATAATATCACCTGAAACCAATAAATCTCTAGTCACTAATGAAGGCGGAGAGCAGTCCATGCTTCTAGAAGAACATTGTAGATCACCAACGAGGGAACGAGCCATAGAAACCACCGAATTGGAAGAAGCAGGAGGAACACTGAATTTTAGATAAATAATTATAAGAAAATAAATATTAATAAGATAAAAAGATTTTTATATATGAATTAAACTATTAAATAGATCTAGCCGTTATTATTTTTAATAGTCAATCTAGCCGTTAGGTTTTATTAAGCAAATAATTAAATTATTATAACTAACCGTTATTATTTTCAAAGTCAAATTAGTTGTTATTCTAACTGTTTTACTTTGCCATTTCTACATCTATTTAAACTCAATGATCGGATCTGATCTCTCACCTAGTCCTGATGATGAACCACACTGGTTGGTTTGAAACGCGTCGACTTTGTTCATTGTAATGTGATTATTACCGAAATATTTCTGCATAATTTATCGATGGATCACAGAAGCCAAAAATCCAGAAATAGTTTAATAACCATTGTATGTTGGAACTTGCAATTCATGGTACCATTAGTAACCATAGGTAAAGGGGTAAAAATATTTATTTATTTTTAATATGTTCGAACTTATTGCATGTTTTGGAGTGTTAAACTTTTAATAGATATAATAATGAAACATATTTAAATATGAAAAATTTAACGAATGGAAGTAATTAATAATCAAAATAACATTGGAGAAAAATAGAGATATTTTCATAGATAATTTTGGACGAAACATTGGCCCCAACATCATTATTTGTTATACAAGTTAAGAGTTTATTGAAATGTATTTGTGCACATTTTACTCCATATTTAGTTTATAAGACCAAATAAGGAGGAGAAATGACAACATCTAATATCTTTATGTTAAACAATTGAAATATATGTGTGTGTGTGTGTGGGTGTGTGTGTGTGTGTGTGATATAAATAAAATAAACAATTTAAAAAAAAACCTACTATCCTGCTCTGGGTTATTCCTTGGAAGTTCATCCTTTGCAATGTAGTTGTTCAGTGCCTGGTTCTATTCACTGGTTTATGGTGCAAGCAGCCCTGCAAAACTCACAGAAGGCATCGGAGGCCTGCAGTTGTGAATTGGTATGTACCCAATTCGCCTTTTACCACAATGATGAAACACGTTTCTTCTTATCGATGCATGCGAAGGAAAATTCTTATTTTCATGGATTATATTTAGTGGGTTTGTAATACTGTCAGTTACTGAATAGATTTGGTTCGAATTAGTTTGTTTTCTAAAGATTATGAAGGTTGTATGAGTATTCGAGGCCTAGTAGGGATTCTGAAAGGTGGTTGTAGGTCCTTGTCTACGAATTTACTATTATGCATGTCCTCCATGTTAAACACAGTTAGGGTAGGGTACTTTAAAGCCAAAGTTGTTTACCCTCTTACTGCAAATGGCTTAAGGTTGAATTAGCATGCAGGTCATTCTGTGTATTTCTTGAATCCATCAAGTCTGGAATGGGAAACCACCTGTATGAAAATTAATGATGTAAATGTGGGAGGGGGATGGCATCTGAGGTTTTATTGTCACCCGGTATGTTATTCGTCTTACTTTGCTACGTCGCTCTCTGCCAGTCCTTCTCATAAGGGTGTCTAGGTTAGTAGGAATATGGGTATTGGGATTCTATTTATGGTTCTATTTCGGTCTTTTCGTGTAATCAACCCCTTCGATTCGGGTTACACTCTAGTTTTGGATCGTTATGATGCATGCAATCATATGTCTTAGGGTCGCGTAAAGCACAATTATCCTATTGCTAAAGGTAGCAATTTTCCCATGTCTAATTTCTTGATTTTTAATCTACTGGGATGTTGCAAACATTTTTCCACTATAGGTCTTGTAGGAAATCACTTCTGCTAGATAATTTTATTGGAAGAATATCCTATAGAACTTATGGCCAAAGGAAATAGGGGAAAGAAGGACACCAAGGACAAAGGAAAGGCCAAAGTCTCGAATCCTCCAGCCAAGCATGGCAGGAGGTCCAACAAGGAAGTTATGGAAACCTTATTTCAGGAATATTCTGAGGAGACACCATGCTCTATCAAATATCTCATTCATGGATGGAATACCAATGCCAGAACTAAGATGGAGGAAGAGGAAGACACTTGGGAGGATGAACTTAAATCATCACTGACCCGGGTCAAACTCAAGGTAGAATTTCTATGTTTCATCATTCTATCAGAACCTATTGGCTGATGAAATTCCTTCTCGTTAAGGCAATAATGCTAGTACAGGAAGTTGGGGGGGGATCCCAAGGTTGCAACAAATCTATCTAATATCAACAAAAGCATTCACAAAATGAACCTTCGTCAGCACCATCAATATGCGCATCTCGACAAAATCAAGAAGGAATCACAATCCATGCGCCAAGTTGATATACCTGGCTCTAGTGTCAAGGACCCAGCTCATGTCGAGTGAGATGATGATTGATCGATGATTAGCCTAAGTTTACTTTTTGATAATGATAGCAGATAGATTTTATGTTTTTTCTATGTATATGATTGCAAATACTGATACCAATATTAGTTATTTGAAGACAATACAAAGTAGACTCAGGATGTATATGTTTTGGATGGCGTATAACTCATTTAGACAACCAACATACCTCGTTTCTTACAGGCAGGTTGAGGCCTAATGCTGTATTTTCAAACATGTTTCATGCTATAAATAGAAAATAGAGAGGAACTACTAATCTTACAAAAATATTGTAACAAACTACGTATTTAACTGTAAATTTAAACTCATCCTAGAAAAAAGAAATTCTATGGTAGTCTTGATAGCATTGCAAAGAATTTTAATGTAATAAAATATCTAATATAAAAAATTACAACATTTATTATATTAAAATAAAAAAATTAGTTACACAAAGGCCTAAGTGTGAGTGAAAAACATTCCTAAATTTTATTTTTTTAAATTGAGTTTTGTTTTGACTAGGTATTAGTTTGTCTTTGACCTAAACAATTTGAGCCTTATTCATAGTTTAACATTGGGAATACATTTTTTGTTATTTTTTTATTATTTAAATTTATTTATTTGTAAGGTGATTGGCTGCTGTCTTATTATGTTCTGTTTAGTAATTTTTATTCTTATTAGTTACTATTTTTATTGTTTTTAGTTTTATTTATTTTCTATTAAACATTTTGTTTTTATATTTTTTTTCCTTTTTTAGGAATATTGCTTCTGTGATCCATAAATTGTGAAAAATCTTTTGGTAAAAATCAAATCCAAATAAATTTGGTGGACGCGTTTCGAACTAGCCAGTGTGTTTTTTTTTCCTTTTTCTATTATTTCCATTTTCATGAATTATAGTTTTTTTTTTCTTATTTTCGATTTAAGATGACTTATTACTATATTAAATATAATTTAATATTTTTAATTATAAAAAATTATATATATATATATATATATATATATATATATATATAAACACAGATATCGATAAGCATATAGATTAAAGTGTATATACATTAATATAAACAATATGTGATAATTATATTTCATAATTTGTGGTGGAGTTTTTTAGTGAGACTTTTTATCTATGGATTCAGCACCCTCAAAAACCTCTAAGGCACTTGGATTATGCAAATTTAGCAATCAAACTTCTCTTTTCAATAAATTCCTACGGGAATTTAGAGAAATTACACCATAAAAAGTCACTGTAAAAACCTTCAAAAAGTCGCACTAAAGACTACTCCATTTGTGGTGATTGGAATTAAAAAATACAATATTTTATTAAGTGTTTTATTTTTGTGATGAAATCCTTGTATTTGTTATTTTATTTTATTTAAATTATATTTAAGCTAAGCCTTAGGTACTGGCTATTATGTAACCTTTGTTTATTGCAGTGTTGACTTAAATTCTATTGAACTTAGTCAATTCAATAATAAAAAATAGCAAGGAAATTAGTAAAAGTACAAAATGTAATGGATATTTTTTTTTTGGAAAATAAAATATTAAATATGGAGAAAAAAAAAGTCAATAATTAATCTATGGGATACTTGGCAATTAGAAGTTTTTTTTTTTAATTTTTTAAACAAATTTTAATTCTAATAATTTGTATAAAAGACATAAATTTAGTCATCCACCAATGAAAAATTAAAAATTCAAATTCTAAAAATTCTAAAAATAAACTTTAAATTTCTTAAAATTAAGTTTAATATTAAATTTTACCAAAAATTTAATAAAATTTAGAAGTAATTTTAAAAATTTATGATAGGCATGAAAAGAAAAAGTACACAATTAAAAAATAATAAATCTATAAAATTATTAATAAAATTTATAAAAAATAAATTTAATTTTTTTGATTAAAAAATTTAAATTAATATAAAAAATATAAGATAAAAATAAATGACGTACATAAAATTTAATAGAAATATTTAACTTGAGAGTTTAAATTTTGTGATCCATATCTAATTTAATGACAAATCTTCTAGAAAATCATATAATAGAAAATCACTGTGATCTATATCTAATTTAATGACAAATCTTCTAGAAAACCATATAATAGAAAATCACATAATCTATTGAGAAGTAGATGCGTTTACTGATGACCTACAGTTCATGAGAATGATGTTGACCTACACTCACTAATTCGAAACGTATTCGAAACATGCCATTAAATTAAAAATATTTAAATAAAAATATATTAAAAAAATGTATTTTTTTTTATTTTAACTAAATGATAAAAACATAAATAAAAAATAGATAAAATGAACACAGAATATAGGGCTGTTTTGAAGATGCATGAGGTCAAACATTGCCCGACTGCCTTCCCCTATGAGCTCCCCCAACATCTCGGATCACAATAGGGCTTGCTGCATGGAAGACTGGTGTCCTCAACCTGTGCCCTCGTTAGCTCGTGTGATAGTTGGGCCTATTGCATGAAGTACTGGCAGGCCTTGGATATTGGGGGGCATGCGTGGCTGCTCCACGCGATAAGCCTGACTATAGTGCACTTTGGAGGGCACACATCAGGAAAGCAGTTAAAGTTGAGGGGGATGCACCAGATTTTCTGGCTTCACAATAAACATGCGCATTTAGTGTTTATATATATATATATATATATATATATATATATATATATATTTTAAATAAACTTTATTTTTTATTTTTTAAAATAAATCATATATATATTTATCTATTTTTTTAGAAATATTTTAATATTTTTTATTTATCTATTTTATTAATTTTGTATGAAAAGAAAATTTAAATTGACTTAAAATTTAGTTTTGAGATATTTTCCTAATTTTTTTAAAGTTTATTTATTTTTAATAATTTTTAAAATAATTAATTTGTTTTTTCTTTTAAATTTTTCTGTTGAAATATTATATAAAATGTTTTAAACTTTCTCTTTTTCTTTTAAAAATAATTTGTTTTTTTTTTAATGATTTGTATTAATAATATTTTCTAGATTGTGACTAAAAAAACATTGCAATTTTAATGTGTCTTTCATATATATATAACCATTCTTTGATTTAGATGATTTTTTTAGTTTTTTCTTAGTTATTAATATTTTATTTTTAATGTTATTGTTTAAAATTTTGGAATTTCAAGGCGTTTCAAACTCGTTTTTTTGTCTTGTTTGAACAATGCTAGAATTTTAGGGTTTCTAGATCATAATTTTACATTTTAATTTTATGGTTGAAAAATATTGAAATTTTAACCCTTAAAAAAGGGATTATGCATTATGACTACTTTTTTTATTAGGGGCATTTTTCTCATGTTTTTTTACCCAAAGCTACCAACTTAAGCTTTGGGTAAAATCTAAGACTATTTATTCATTAAAATCTAAGTCTCGGGTTGAAAGTTATGATCATTTGAAGTTTGGTTAGTCTAACTTTTTTTTCCCTAATTTGAAAAGGAATTTTTTGGCTAATTCCTTAAGGATTATGATGAAAACGTTTCAAATATGATTCTTGATGGATTCTACCATCCAATAGATTTCCATAAACAATTTTTTTGTTCCACATTAACTTTGCGTAGGTATTTATGTCTCTGAAAGTAGATTTCTACCTAATTTATCCCATTCACCATCTCAAGTGTAAACTTATCATTAGCATTATGGTTTTTGTTAACAATACCCCATTAGAAAGGTCAAAATTCCTATTTAACGTCTAAGCACATCTTTTAGGGCCTAAAAAATGCCTAGAAGTTGAACTCTTGAAAATAGTATGAAAAATTATAGCAAATTCCAACTTATTTTAGCTATTTTGGGGACATCTAGGGTGTTGATCTAGTTTTTGAACCTTTAGACATGTTATTTTTTAAACCATTTCACTGAAATCTATTCTCATAGGTGAGTGCTATCCTTGTAATTTTATAGAACAGGATATCAAATAAACCTATCAATGGACCAATGTAGTATGTTTTTTTATTACAAAGATCTATCTACTAATCAGTACATTTGTTCAACTTCTAAAATGGGTCAACTAAACTACAAAATAGTTGACTAACATTGTGAGTGATGCAAATGGTAGAATTAGTAAACCATTGGGTCAACTCAAGCAATGTAAAATTTTATTCAATCATTGGTGAGGTCAATAAACTAATCAATTTTGTAGTCAATTTGTGTTCGAGTTGATTAATCGATTGATCATTGGTTGGGTTGTCTAAATAGTTTACCATTAGTCCATTCCACTAACTAGTCAAGCATTCATGAAGCCAACTAGCTAGTTGGTCATCAATCATATCAACTAACTAGTTGAACAAAAAGGAGAACTAACTAAAAAATCAACTCAATTAACAATTGGCTAGATCGACCAATAAAATCTGTTTGTTACCTACATAATTGAGTCAGTTAAGCACAATTTTAGGTTGAATAAACAGTGGCATAATCAACCATCTATTTGAATTAAGTAGTAAAATACACTAGTGAACCATGCAGAAAATTCAAAATGGTAGTTGAATCATTTGACCACTACTATAAAACCACTAAGAATTAGTTCAATCAATTAGGTAGTCAAATCAATCAACCATCCTTTTCTATAGTTCTTCAAGGTTGAATATGTAATTTCTAGTCTTTCACCCAATATATGTCCAACATTTGAACCATTGATCTTTGGTACTAAATTATAAGAACCCCATACCCACCCAACTATGTGATATTTCCACTCAAGTTCAACCTGGTTACCATGACTATCTAAGAAATTAAATATCTCAATAATCGATTAAGTCGACCTACTAGTTGACTAAATAACTAGTTCTATTGTCCTTCAATTGATCCAGCAACTAGTGCTCGAGTAATATTTTCGTTGACTACTAGTTGATTGCATAAGTAGATCTACTTCCCATGCAACACATACATAATTTACCGCCATCGAATATGTAGTCTCTTCTACTATTTGTTGAAAACATGTATAGAAATTTTATTTGTTGATTATAAGAAATAATTATGAGAGCCTAGCATCGATTCCATAATGTAACATCTAGTTCTTCAAATAAAAATTATATTCAACATTATGGTCATTAATTTGTAGGGCTACATTTCTCTTTGTTGTAGATAATTTAAATTTAAAAAAAATTCCAAATTTTCATATAACATTCACCCCATAACATCATATCATCATTATCAATTATGTAGAGATAATAATAACATCAACAATGCATCAAAATAGTAAGGAACAATAGAAGAAACAAATATACAATAGAGACATCGAGATTTAGGTAGGATACGAGGGGAAAAACCCACAAGGGGGGAAACCAAACCAAATTATTCTTCTATTATATATTCATTAAATTTTAAGTTGAGATACAAAGTACAATAAGTATGAGACACATCTTACGTCATATAATACATTAGGCCTCCTAGGTAAAACCTGGGAGCAGATAAGTTTACATAGGTCTCCATATAACTATCACAAGAGTATTGTAGACATATTATTATCAATGTCATGTAGATTATAGTTGTCACTGTGATATCAAGGTTAATATCATGTCAAGATCAATGCCATATAAAATATAGATTTCATTTGTTGAAATGTAATTAGTGTCGATCTTCATAAATTGTACTTGAGTCATTACCTGATGTAGTTATTAATGTACTTGTCAAAATAAAATAAAATATTTTTTTGTAAAAAAAAATTACTTTTATTGAAATGGGTTTCTTTCCCATAATGTTGTGGTCCTAGGTAAAAGTTCTCTATGAGTTCTCTATGGGTATTGTTGAAAATCCAAAAGATAAATTTCATGATGTACTATACCTTAGAGGCCCCATGTAATAATAAGTAAATCTATTTAATGTAAAATGGAATTTCTAGTAGCCTTCAAGTGATGGGTCAACCATCCCTCTTCACATCGACATAAAAAGGCCTAATTCACCTGCTAAGAAACCTATAAAAGGAACTCACTCTCCTCATTTAAGAGACACGCATCAAGTGATATCAATATGATCCACATGAAAAAGAGAGAAAATTTCATCCATCAAACTATATGGAAGTAGGATAAAATTTTGTAGAGGCCAATGAAGGAAGAAAACTTGTGTCTTTTCAACTCACACATGTGGATTTGTTGGAGGAACTAGGGTTTCCTCAATCATCATTTTACGAAGAATTGGTTTGGATTTATGGTTGGCTCATCACTTGGGGTTTGGTCTTGGTTCAAGGTCAAGGTATTGGGAGTCTTCATTGAAATCATATAAGAATATATTTTTGTGGGTTTTCCTCTCTAGGATAGGTTTTGGCCCTAGCTAACAACCTACATCTAATTTGATTGTGTTTTCATTGTGATCTTCTTATTGGTATTTATATTGATGATTAAAAAGAACTAAAGAATTATCACAATGTCCAAATATAAATCACAAGAAAATTTCAAGGATCAAGGAGAAATCAAATTAAATAAATACCCTAACTATTTGCCCTATATTTCTCAACATTGTTTCAAATATAGGGATTTGAATAGAAGGAAAAAAAGTAGATTAGTTTGGATTCATATCTTCACAAGATAACCAAATATCCTAGACCAAATTTGTGGAGGCATAAGATAATTTTTCTAGGCACAATTTATAGCTCTAATTGTAGATATCAAGTCATAGTATACATCACAAGAAAGAATTGATTTGGATGGTTTATAACCCCTTATCTAAGGAACCTAAAGGCTAATATAATAGTCCTCCCAAATTTTGCACCTCTTGACAAGCAGACCAAATATTTCTAGGCATGCATATTAGCCCTAATATTTTTCATATGATCACAAACCTACTTCATTGGAACAAGGTCATAAGGATTTAATTTGTGAAGGATGAGAGCCTTGCCAAGATACCTTAAGGAATACACATTCTTTGGTATAGTAGTGAAGTTGAAAATTTATACCACATGTTCTACAAAACCTCCAAACTTCTGAAGCTATCTCTAATATGTACAATCTATTTATGTTGCAAATTTTTTTTAGTATTGAAATACATCAAAAGGATATCTATTAACTTCTTCAAAAACCTTAGAAAAGGGAGAAAACCCTCTATCAAAAATTTAGGTTTCTATAATATAAATGTTGCAATCAAAAGGCCTATTAAAGAACTAAATCATCCGAAATTTCTATGGTATGGTTCTGTGCCTACATATAATTGGTAATACTTAAAAGAAGCATCAAAATTTTCACTCTACACATGTGAAAATAATTGGTCCAAGATCTCTTTTTTTAAGGGAATTTTGAACATATATAATATTTCTAGACCACTCTCATAAGTACCAAATGTCTGAAGCTAGAAGAAGCGAGATCCATTCTCTCTACCTATATACATTCGGTCAAATTATTGAGATCAATATTTTCAGCATATCAGTGGGAAGTCAAGTTTGTATTTTGTAGATCGAATAAATCCTCAAAGATGCATATTAAAGGCTATTTTCATGATATAGGGATAATCTGAAATCTCCTTCAAATTGGCTACAAGTATATTCTTTTGAGGAGACCTAAATTGATTTTCTTGAGGAATATCTTGAAAGAAGAGTCATCATCACTTAGATCTTACTAACCTGAATAAAGGGGAAAGTATAAGTGTCAAGGATATGTGCAATCAATAGTGATAATTTTGGAACATATATATAGACAGAGTTGGATTGCACATGAAGTAAGTAAGTTGACATGTGGTAACATTGATAACATACAATTATTTTTGAATTATAGTGGTATTATTGGCACTATCTTGGAATACCTAATTCAAGGGTCCAATCATTTACTTTAGCCACATATAGAGATAGGGAGAACCACAGGTAGTAGGTAAGGTCAAAAATTTTTGATAATGACACCATATGTATAAGGTAATTTTGGGATTGCTGACAAGCATTGCAAGTTCACATTTTGGAAGAAAACTTTTTGAAATATTGTTGCACCTATAGTAGTCATGTCTATGAAACATGTGCATATCAAGGTGGTTAGAAGAGAATAAAAGGTTTATTGATTTTAAAGAGATAATAGTCCAAAAGCAGGTCATGATGTTATGCCAATAATCTCTTTGAAGGAAATTTCTTGTTACATCAGTTGCTGACAGTAAAATATAAGTTATGTTGACAATCAATGTTGATATTTTGGAAAGTTTTAGAAGTTCTTGGGTAATTTATATATCAATATAGATATTCCTCTATAGCTTTGCATCACAGATAAAAAAGTAGAAGATAAATAATATCATGTTCATGAAAATATAAGCAAGTAAATACAGTGAAGATGCATGCCTTTAGGAAAAGAAATGAAGAAACCATGGCATCTATAATTCTAGGCTACTACGAAAAAGGTATATATGGTTTATTTTATTAAGGATCTAACATGAGATATTTTTCGGTTAGTGGTACTATAATTTTTTGTTAAAAATATTGGTATAGTTATTGATATATAAAAACCTTCAACAACATAAGTAAAATGCTAGTCATATGGAAACCCTAATTATGTTCCCTAAAAGAAACCCCAACCCTTGGTATTAATGGTTTGTGTACACTATAGGGCTCATGTCAAGTAGGCATGGATAAGGTTAATAAGTTGTATATGGAACCCTTGGCCTAGATTTGACACTTTAAAAATCTAGTAGTACAACCTCTAAGTCTCATCATAACTTAGATTGAGAGATTGACATCATGCTTTCGTTATTGTATACTTTTCTTGGGTGTACTTGTCAATGAATTTTTTAGGTACACACTATAAGGAAAATACCCTCTAGCGGATGTGTTTGAGGAACCCCTTATAAACATACCACATACATCTGTTTCTAGTGGAGGTTACTAGAGGAGGTTGGCGGGTGGAGGGTTTTGCGGATATTTTCCACTCAGTGTGCTTATCATCCAAAATCGCACCGGTGCTCTCTACAAGAGAAAGCACTGGTGCAAACATAAAAATTGGCACACCAGACACCATGCACTCTGTACACACCCCCTAGTGCGTTGTATTACTGTAGAGCACCGGTGCTTCACAAATCTTCCGCGCTAGTGCATCATAAAACACTGTGCCAAAACAGAAATCGCCCAGTGTGGTATTAAGAAACCGCACAGGTGGACCATAAAACACCGCGCCAAAATCGAAATCGACTGGTGCATTCATAAGAAACAACACCGATGCGCCTATAAACTAGGCGCACTGGAAAAGGGTTAAATAAAAAAGAATTACGGCCAAAAACCCACTTTTTTCACTTTTTCAGTGCTCCATAGCTCTCAATCACCGATGTGCTCTACAAGAGAAAGCACTGGTGCACACAAAACATTGGCACACCAGACACCGTGTGCTGCTTACACACCCACCATGTTAGTGATCAGTATTTTTACATGTTGTTGATGACTAGATTCCTTAGCTAAAGTTTTCTAGAAGCTAATCTCAATCTGTCAATTTGTCATCTAGAAAACATCCCAAACAAATTTTTGTCCTCCTAACCCTCCCTGTCAGTCTATGATGAGAACAAAATCCAGTTTTCAAGACCTATCTCGCTTCAACAAAGTATCTTCATCTATAGCTATAATATCTGTGATTATCTGCCTTCATTTACCCTTGTTTCTCATGCCATTCACTATCCAAAGGTTGAAAAAGTGTTTGCATCTCTATCCCTGGTCATCTTGTCATTTTAAAATATCATCATGCCTAAGAAAACACTCAGAAATGTGAAAGTTGTCCCTAAGTTAGACAGTGGTGTTTAGGGAGTTTTTCCTTGGCTAAGATATCCTAGGCCAAAAATCTCTGTCTAGTACCATTCAACCATGAATTAGTTCCTATTCTGCAAAACAAGCATTGTTCTATCCATAGGTCGCACACCACTAAGAGGTCACTTTGTCTCATTTCAAAATAAGTTCAACAAAGATCCAAATCAGGAAAAGAGAAGGTTTGTCACTGTCTGAAGAAATATGCTTAGATCAGGAAAAATCTCCATGAAACACCAAAATAGCTCTCCAAGGTTCCAAAACATTTGTTTTTACATCTCTGCAGGGGTGTAACGAATGATGATCAATGTGTATATAAGAGCAAAAAGACAAGTTCAAATAGGTCTCTCATGTTGAAATAAGTCTCTCAAGTTCAAACAAGTCTCTCATGAAGAGCTGTAAAGTAAAGAGCAGCAAGTGTACATGTTATAAATCTAAAGGCTGCCTGAGGAGCATAGATCATTCCTCATCAATGAAGCAAATGGAGTAAAATGAGATGCTGATCAGCAGTGCTCCATGATCTCCTCCAAAAAGTAGTGTTGCATAATCTTCCGAAGGGCATCATCATGTAGGGCATAAGAAGACAACTGCTTCTTATACTACCTTGAACCTGGGATGTGAACATTAGTCAAAGGCAATTTCAAGGTACCCTGAAAACATAGTCAAGGGAAAGTTAGTTCAAAGGTGTCTAACAGTGAGCATTATCTTTATACCAACCACTTTATTCACTCCCTAAAAACTTCACAGTGATATGATACCAAGAAAATAAATATATTGCAGAGAAATTACACCGTGTTGAAATAAATGAAATTTCATGTGTATGATGATAACCTCCTTCATGAAAAGAAGATAGTTAGAATCACAATGACAGAACCTCCTTCAAAAAGCAGAGGGTTAGGAAGACATTGTTGTGGCCTCCTTCACAAACAAGCAGAGGGCCAACATGTTCTTAAGTAACTTCAGAAGTTGTTGTGCGCCACCTCCTCCAAATATGAAAAGAGGATGCATAGTAGGATTAAAATTATGTTTAAGAAAGTTTTCTTTTGGAAATACAAGTTGAGGAATAGTGGTGATACGAATGAAATATGATAAGTTAAAGGGAATTTTTCATATCACAAGAAAAAGGTTGACATGCTGGTGTTAAGGGCCTCTGATCTTATGTTTATGAAAACCTCCTTCAAAGGATAAATCAGAGGTTATAATTTTAATTAAAACAGATTTTTCTGAATGGTGAAATTGATAGACCAAGCTCTGTTTCTAGTCATTTCTGCAAATTGGTATAAAGAAGCATTTACACTGAAGGTGTATGTGAAAAGGGCATTTTTGTTTTTACAGATCCATTATGGTTTATCAGAGACTAACTCCCTCCAAGCGATGAATGAAACGCAAGCATCAAGAGCTACTTTTTCAGATCATTCAAAAGGCAGAGGGCATATTTTTGAGATAGGTGAAACTTTCACTCTTTGAAGGCCTCCTCCACAAAAGCAAAGGATTAGCTCTCCAAAAGATTTACAATATGGTTCATCTTATTCAAAGGGTAAAGTAGACATATAGGAAACCAAGTCTTGGTCAATGCAAAGAATTTTCTTTTTAAGATATTCTAAAACAGAGGCTGCATTAGTGGTTTTAAAAGGATAATATCCTTGGTAAAAATCAGAGGATCAAATCATGGTTGGTAGGCCACCTTCATCATACTAGCAGAAGACCAAGTCATGGTTTAAGGACCTTTTTCATTTCATAAAACAATTAAGTTGTATTGTGGTGATTGAGAGGCTATAGTAGTGTTTTTATGAGCTTTTTTTCAAATGAAATACTCAGACACAATCATAGAGAAGACCATTGCAATCCATCCAAATACCTTTTTCCAATGGATAAAACAGAGAAAACTTTTTATAATCAAATTACATATTTCTTGTTTGGGTTTGCAAAGTGACATAATACTAAGGAAGGCAGGTATCACAGGTAAAGTTTTAATGAAGAAAAAAGGGATTTTTTGTAAGGAGATAATTCTAGAATGACAAGTGACAAATGGACAAAAACACAGCTTACCCCTAACAGTCTTTTCAAAGCAGCAGAGAAAAACACATCTGATAAGACCTCTTTCACTTCATAAACAAGTGGATTTGCATATTAGGTTTTCAGAAGCTGCAGTAATGGTTTGTATGTAATATTACTTCGGATGAAAAAGACAAGGTCTTAGTTTTAAGGAAAACCTCCTACAAACTGAAGACAAGGCCTCAAAGTTATAAAAAGTTGGAAATCTAAGTATGAAAGAAAAAGCCCAGAAGAGTATTTGGAAATAGGCCCCTTTGATCATAATAATAAGGCCTAACAGTGATTGTGAGAAACTTAGATAAATAAAATGACATGACCTTCTCCGTAATGAGAAGAGGGTCACAACCATCATTAGGAACGAAGGCATTCATATTTGCAAGGGACAGTTTACAAAGGCTTAAAAAGGGAAAAGTTTGATTTTTAAATTGAAAGGAGGGAAATGTTGTTTCAAAAGTATAAAGGGCACAACCAAACATATCCCCATATCATTTTTTTTTCAAAACCTCATGGGCAAGAAGATACAAGTTTGAATAATTTACACAGCATCCCCATCTTTTTGAACGCGCGGCACATCTGGAAAGTTGCGTAGCACACCTGTAGGTGCTTCTTGAATAAAATTGTTAAAGGCATGGCATGCCTATAGTGTTGCGCATCACGCTTGTGCCCAGCGTTCAACGAGCACCCAGGGCCAACTTGACAGCTTGAACGCGACGCATTCTTCCGTTCAAGCCTGCCTGGCCCATCTACCATTTATTAACGTGATTTATGCCAGCCTGGGCCAATACTCAAAGGAGCCTTCAAAGGTGTCAAAGATCAAACTTAGCACAACAAACTCATCTCCAAATACAACAAAAGAGATGTTTGAAAGGTATTTATGTCTCTAAGTCCATTTTTTGCTTGATTTAAGAGAAGGTTTGATATCAGAGTTTAAAGGAAAACAATGATAAGTGGAAAGGGCCCATTGACAGTTTTAAAGAGGTTTGAAAAGAACACATTTTACTCTTCCAACTTATCATATTTGCTAAATCACAGAGAAACAAGAATTAAGGGAGAAAGGTCTGCTTATTATCAATTTAAAGGCGTCCCATTAACAGTGATTTCAAAGGGACAGTGATTAAAAGAGGAAGGTCTGCCTGTTATCAGTTTGAAAGGAGCCTCATAAAAAATGTTTTCAAAGAAGCAGCGATTGAGAGGAAAAGGGTTTTAGTGTAAAAAAGAGAGGGTAATTTTCTTCAAAAAACAACAAATAGATCTTATTAAAGGCCTGATTTCTCACAAAATAGTTCTCAAAGAAGTGAATTTTTTTTCATTTAACAAATACTTGTTTTCCAACTAAAGAGAAAAGCAGTAGTCTATTTTTCAGTACATTTCAAGGTCTTGTTTGGTAAGTCAATGAAGGGTATCAAAAGCAAAGATGCCTCCAAAGAAGGACAACAGAAGTGGGTATCACAATAGGTATGAGCCTATTACAACTCAAGAGTTGAATGAATCTCCTTCAGTACTCTTCAATTTTCATGAAGTAGGGTGCTTGGATTTTTTCCAGAAAGTCCAAGAAGTAAAAAATCACCCTCCTTTGACACATTTTTTTTCTTTGAGGCTGAAAGGAAAGCATGTCCATCTAGTAGGTTTGGATTTCAAACTCTCTCCTAGGGATATCTCTAAAGCAACTAAGATCCCCTATATAGGAGAAAAGTGGTTCAAACAAACATACCTAGATCTGAAAAACTATAAACCCTTTCTAAAACCATACCATCAGGATGCTTGCCAAGATATTTTCCCTTCTTCTCACTTTTTGAGTAGCTATGCCCCCCTCATGAAAGTCATCATGAAGTATTTCACATGTGAACGGAGGTTTTCTCAGATTTATGCCTATCATATCAGGCTTCTTATGCATTTCACAAGAACTCAGTTTCTGAAACCCTTCTTCCTCTACAAAAGCATTGACAAGATGGCCTCTACTGTCCAAAAGAATCCCTCCGTTCAACAACAAGCTTGTTTATTTCATCATTCCCTTATCAAGATCATCATCCTCCATCAACTTGAGAAAAAGGGAGTTTCTTGGGACTCTTTCATCTCTCATCCTAATTTTTCCATTGCCTCTTCATCTCATGTGCCTTCCTCACCATCCACTCATCATGCTTCTCCTTCTTCTAGTAAATCCACTCCTAAAAGACCAAAATCCCCTATGATTAAGAGTGAAGAAGAGAAGAAGCAAACTAGTGATGAAGAAGGGCAAAGTAAAGACTCTAAGCATGACAGTGGGGATGAATGAAATGATGGTGAGCATGAACTAATTGATGGTGAGCATAGCAGTCATGAAGAGGAACATGATGGCAGCCAACACAGCAGTAAGCTTGAGGGTGATGAGGGACAAAACATTGAAGGAAAAGAACACAGTATTCATGAAGGAAGCGGAAACAGAGATGAACAAGACAATCATCGAGAAAAAAAAAAATTGGTAGCCAAAATAGTGATGATGAGGGTCATGACAGTCCTCAAAAAGGCACTTATGATGAGGGTCATGTTAGTCCTCAAAAATACACTTATGATGAGAAACAAGACAACCCTCAAGAAAGTAATGATGATGGCAAGAAAACACCAAACAATGAGCATTCCAAAGAGGGCAACATGGAGCAAAAAGATCAAAACAGTCCTAAGGTAAGCCAAGACCAAACGAAGGATCAAGTTGAGAAAGTGAAATTTATGAAACTATCTCTCCCCTCAACACAGCCAAGAGCATGTGCTAGCTTCCTAGGCAAGGGGCCATGACTCTTCCTCCAAAGGTGTCGAAGCCTAGAAACACTAGATCTGCAAAGAAGAAGATCACTCCAGCAGTGACTAGAAATGTCAGAAGAGCACTAAGAAGTAGAGGAAAACTGCCTAAGAAGAGTATTTTTGAATTTCCAAAGAGGAAGAGGACCAAGAAGTCTATCCAAGGAAAGGGGAAAGAAAAAGAGGAGAGTAGTCATGAAAAGGAAAGGGAGTTTGATATCATATAGATAGACAGTGATGATGGGGATAATGAAGCTATAATTCTTGAGGCTCTTTGAAAAAAAAGAGAAGCCCAAATTCATGACCTACAAGCTGATCTAGAAAGGTCCAATGACCTCATACATGTTCTACAGATGCAAAGCAAACAAATGAGTGGTGAAATGGTAGATTATGAGGCCCGGTATTTCAAATATCAAAGGGAAGCCTACAAAGCACAAATCAAGCTTGAAGAGATTATGGGTGAATTTGATGATCTTGAAGAACAAGAGTAGCCAATGAGAAAGAGGGCTAGGAATAATTGTCTCAAGAAAGCTTTGGATAAAAATAAGGAAGAAGAGACAACCCTTGTTCGATCTTATCCTCTTACTCAATTGCTCGCCCAAGAAATAGAAAACGATAGATAACCATGGCTTGAAAGGGCCAACAACAATTTGGAGGATACGTTATAGAAAGCTAACAGAGACTTGAGTCTACAAAATAAGATGACCGGGCACTATAAGAAGTTGGTTCAAGGCTAGAAGACAGAGTAGAAAAAGTAGAGAAAGGCACATCAGGGCTTGAAATCTTGGCCTCATCTTCCTTACATGCTTCTAAGAACCCATAAGGGGCTTGCTCGCCAAAATTGAGAAAATTTTGACATGATTTTGTTTGTTGTTTTTTTTGGCCATAATTGCACATTTTTCAAGGCGTTGACATGGGTGCTAGGAGCATCCTTAGCTCATGAAAGTCATTTTTTTGGATGGAATAAATTTAGGGGCAGATACTCACAAATTTTTAGATCCAAAGGAGGTGTTTTGGTTCCCCAAAGAGGCGAAAAACAGTGATTTTTTAACTTTCTGCCTCACATATCAGAAAGGGTTACCTTTTTGGTTGTTTCCACTCAGTCCACCATGTGACATACTTCTAGGGATATGTTTGGGAAAAATCAAATAGTTCTAGAAACTAGACATATAAGGCTTTCCAACGAGCCATCATGGGCCTCGTTTTGACATCAGGAGGTCCCTCAAACGTTGTCTACAAGACAGGGAATTTTGTACTGCTACATTCCTGTAGCATTTTGGCAAAAAAGTTAGTTTTCTGAAGTGGCTTATCCAAATGTGCGTTAAGCCTTTTTTGGCCATTGTCAGTCATGAAAAGTCAATTTTGTTTCCTTTTTTATCATTTTAATTTATTTTTAAAGATATTTTGTGCCTTTGGATTTGCAAAGCCTCAAGGATAGAATCATATATTTGTAATAGGCCAATGGCCTTCTAGATACTCCTGGACAGTTTCTTACTCTTTAGCCTATATATTCCAAGAGATTTCATTGTATCAAAAGGCTAAACTTGATGATATAGAGTAATACATGATATTACAAGCTTTGAAGAAACACTTTGTCTCATGATGTGGATGATTTCTTGTTTGTCTTGGATGGTGGAAGAGGATTGTTTGTTGGATTCCTTGGCTTGGTAAATGGTATAGTATTCCTATATATATATTTTCCTTAGTTTTTAATACATGTTTTCATACTTCTTGCTTGCTGTAGGTCAGTAAATAATAGATTTGAGACATGCCCATGGAGGCACCTCAAGTTTCCTGATTTCATTACAGCTTCTATGTTTTTCTTCTTTCTCAGTTACGTCAAAGAATTCTTAACTGCTCTTTGATACCCTAACAACTTGTTATCAATTTCATTAATGTTTATTATGTATGCTATCTATTATGATTCACGGTAAGCCTTGTTTACTCATAGCTAACCAAAACTCCATTACTGAAACCTTTCTCTGAATGTTTGATTGTCCTAGTTGAACCAAAGAGGTCTTGTGTCGATCTTACCCTTTGCCTATGCTCTGCAATCTTAGTTCAAAGTTCCCCATAATTCAAAATTTGATGTCTAGGACTTCCATCTTCGTAGATTGAGTTATTTTTTTGACTCATTTGTTTTCCCCAAATTCTGAAGGTGATTTTCCCAATGTTAGAGGGTCTTATACTTCTATGTATCGCTTGAATGTTTATTTTATGCATCTATCATTTTGAGTTTCATCTATAGTGATTAATGGTTAGCCCTACCACATGGATGTCTCTTGTAAGACTATTTATGCTTAAACCTCTCTATCCTTTCAAAAATTTAGTGTCCATCTCATTTCACTCCACCTAAATAATCCATTTTACCTCGACCAAATCAGCCCTGCAATATACCTTGTCCACCCTTTGAGGCAGTCTCGACCTTATCGACCCCATAGCCCAGTTGATCTGACAATATTTTTATCTATCTATCCTTTGATCAGTTCTCCCTCAAAAACCTAAAACAAACCAAAACATACTTAACAACTAGCCTAAAATCAGATACATAGAAAGCAAATAATTTTACATCTTTTGCACAAATAGAGAGAGCCCTCTATGAGTCCAGAAAGGCTAGGTCCTTGGGCTCTAAAGTTGGTTTGATGTTACCCTGTCACTTGACTTTCCAATCTGCTAAATCACGAGACCCTAACATAATGGCAATCATCGTGGGACTCTGAGTGAATAAACAAACTCAGACTTCCCTAAACATTTTAGCATCCCTTAAGAAGATTATCTTGTCGACTTACCCCACTGCTCACGCTTAACGGCGATCACGGTGGGAATTTTCTGAGTTAGTGACAAACTAAGTACACCTTAGGACTCCAGAAATCCCTTCTCTTCAAGAATATCTAGTGAATCTGCCACCTCATCGCCACACTAACATAATGGCGATCACGGTGGGACCTACTGAGTACATGACAGTCTAGCAAACTCTTGTAGACTCATTAGTCCTTCAAATTTTAAAACTAGACAAACAACCTATAGAACCATTTAGAGTAAACTCTTTTTGCTTCACCACCTTAGCTAAGTGATGAATCAGGTTTAGAATACTCTTACAAACTAGGCTGCATATAAAAACTCAGAAAACCCCAAAAACATCCCTAGATTGGATTTTTCTTAGTTATTGGTGGTGGACCATAACTACATATCTCTAAAAGCAACAAAACATCCACCTCGCGACTCCACTAGCCTCCAATAGGCCTAATACTCCATAAAAAACCAAAAATTCCATAAGCCATACTATTCTGTTGACTCATCTTTCCCAAAAACTCAAAGTTCATGATGTAGCCTTTGAAATCAGTGACAAACTAAGTACAACTTAGAGATTCAGAAATCTTCATCTAAACATAGGAAATCAATAGAATAAACTTGCAAATAGAACCATAGCTTTCTCAACAATCTAGAAAACTGTTGAAACTAAGTTTTAAGTCATTCTTGCAAGTTTCCACATAAAAATTTTCTAGAAAACATTTTCCTAAAAAACATCTTTGTCAATATTGGTGGTGGACCATAAATATTAAGAAAATCCACTTGGCGACTCCACTAGCCTTCATTTTGTTTTGACCATTCTTCACATTAACAAAACCCCTAGAGAGGACATCCATCCAAAAATAATCACAACTATCATGCTCTCTAAACTTTGACTTTGAAATCTAGCTCCACGAAGAATTAATACCAGATCTCACCCGGACCCAAATCCCACTATCATAGTTGATAACCCAAAAAATATTTTGTGGCAAACTTCTGAAACTGGTAACTTAGCTACAGATAGGACCATCCACAAAACAAGCTCTGTACCTGAAAAGCTTACATCCTTGCAATATTCCCAGTTTTACTTGAGTTCAGCAAAAACCCTTTTTATAAGAAAGTCGCAAAGTAAAATCAACCTTAACAATCTTGAGCCCTTAGATTTGCAACAGAGTCATAACAGAGAAGCCTCACCCACTACACCTCCTAATTTTCAGCTTCTCCACCATTTTGGTTCTTACCACCCCAAATATTCTTAGAATCATTCCACAAGTCCAAGTACTTCTGCCACACCTTTTCAAACCACCACTGTGAAAATCACCTCATCCCATACCACAAACCCTCATACTGTAAATCTACCATTCGCTCACATCATGGTAGCTTGGTATGCACCTTTATTGCTACCATTTCCTTTGGTGCCTTTGCAAAATGATTACCAATCCCCAATCCCACACTTCACCAGAACTGAGGCCACTACCGCTCAACAACATGTAGATAGGATCACTGATGCTTTTGACTACATGGAACTAGAAGATGAAACCATAAAGATGAGAATGTTTTCCCAAAGCCTAGGCAAGGAACCCAAGAAATAGTTTAAAAACTTAGCACCTAACAGTATACATGATCTCCCAACACTTTACCAAACTTTCATAAACAGGTGGGAAATCAGGAAAAACCCCATCCAAATCCTTTCTGAATATAAAAATATTAAAAGGAATATGGGGGAAAGTGTTCAGGACTATTGCAATATATTCAATAGTGTCTATAATGCCCTCTCGCCTCACATGAAACCTCCACTTAGCTTAGCATTAGCAAAATTTCCCTAAGGTTTCGATCCAGATATGACATACCAACTAAGAGAAAGAGACCCCCAAACTTTCGAAGAAATGAAAAAATTAGCTATTAGTGCCGAAGCCAACCTAGCTGAGAAAAGAGCTAGGATAAGATCAGAAAATAAAGTCACATACTGTGATAAGGTCATGCCTTCAGTTTCCTCCTCAGATCCTAGAATAGAAAACCTAGTTAGATCCATGGAAAAAATGTGGGAAAGAATAAATCTGAATGAAAAAGCACCTCTTAAGGACAACCATTCAAACCCTCAAAAAAGAAACTGGAACCAAAATTTTAGAAGAGACATGCCTCAGAACAAGCCAAGGGAAAATGACCAACAGATCAGGCCAATTTTCAATAAAAACTATGTTGATGAGGTAGAAAGAGATATAGAACCCCTTGATGAAAATCACTTAAGCTTGATAGGTTCTGATAACAAGGGTGAGGTTTTTCTCACAGAAGGAGAACAAGTTTTCTTCACCTCAAATCAAAATGAAGAAAATTATGGGGATCCCGAAGATCTTGAGGTAGGATTAGAAAATGCTATAATGGAAGTCCACAGGCAATATGATCTTAGGAGTAAGAAAAACCAAGACAAATCTAAGAAAGGTATCTCAAACACTGCTATTACTAAAACCCCCAATACCATTCTTAAAAGAACAATAGATAGTAACAAAATCATGGCTAAAAAAGCTGATCAAAACAAAGACAAAGCTAGTCAAGCAAGCCTTGATCCAAACTGTCCTAGTACCTCTACTAAGATCCCCAAAATAGCTATATTGAAAAAAACCCAAATCAAAGTCAGCAAATTAAAAATATAGAGAAAGTCATGGGTAAAAAAACTGAAGCAAATCTATCTAAACTACAAGCACCCTTTAGTTTTGAAGGGGAAATTGCCAAAATTAAGATCGCCATGCCTCTCACTAAAATTATTTCCCAAAGATCATACAAATATCAAGTGCTAAACGTCCTAAACATAGGAAATGATGCAGATACTTTACACCTAGCTGATGATGCCCCTAAGGTGTTGTTTGGACCAAAAATATAAGGAAAATATCAAGAGGGAACCACTATTCCTTTTTACATTAGTCTGAATATACATGACCAAATCCTACATAATGCCATGCTAGATTCTGGGGCCTCTCACAATCTCATGCCGAAAGTAGTAATGGAAAGATTATGCCTAGAAATAACAAAACCTTATAAAGACTTATATTCATTTGATTCGAGCAGAGTCAAGTGTCTAGGCCTGATAAAAGATCTTTGTGTCAGTTTGGCCCAAGTACCCACAAAACACCTAGTCATGGACATAGTGGTAGCAGACATCCCTCCAAAGTACGGAATGCTTTTATCCAGATCTTGGGGGGCCAAGCTTCAAGAAAGTATTCAACTAGATATGTCTTACGCCACCATTCTCGTGTTTAATAAAACGAGAATACTTTATTGGGAATCAAAAATGAAATATATGGTCAGCAGCCAAGAAAGGCCAAATAACATCCCTATGTATTCCATGCATTCAGATCTAAATTCCTTCATTTTACACACTGATGAAGACATTGATAAACAGGTAGGAGAAATTGAAACAAATCTAGGCACACCACATCAGCCACCCCAGATTCTCTATGATCAGCTGGATACTCAAAACTATCATGACCCTAAACAATTATGTCTTGAAGAGATTGAATTTGATTTTCTAGAAACAGAGATAGATCAGAAAACAAAAAACATTATACACCCTCAAGAAAATTGCTCAAACCGAGGACAAACATCAAAAGTACAATCAGGAACCTTTTTCAAACAAAAGCACTAGAGGACTTACATATTACAAACCTCTTTGGAAATCAAGGGCAGGGGAGCCTAATGTTCTTGCCATACTTAAATGCTTCACCATCCCAAAAATTTACCTCCCCGAATGAAACCTTGACTATTGCCACAACTGTTAAAGATTTGCGAAGAATGTCCGATAAACTTGATATGAAGGGATGTGATAGCTGTAGTCCAAAAACACCTGAGATGATTGAACTAGATAAAATTCTAACATTACACCAAACATTAAGGACTGTTAGAATATGCAAAAATTTTCAAGAGACTAGTACATGTCGGGAAAACTGTTTAAAACACTGTGACACTGCCTTCAATTCAAGAAACAACTTTGACAAAAGGAAATACAAAAATATTGATCAAACATTAACAATCAAAGACAAGACAGCTGGACATAGGATATGTATTGATTTTAGAAACAAAGATACACACCCTCGGAACAGAAATTATATTCTTCCTAAACAAGACCATACTATAAAAATGCTAGGTGCTTCTAATCATATGTCTTTACAAAGTAATGTTTCAGGGTATCATCAATTAATTCCTTTTCAAAACAAATAGCTCAAAGATTTTTTCAAATATACTGGAAGCAGTTCCATCTTCAAACCCAGAATTGCAAAACCTCTAGACACCAAAAACATGTTCCTGAAGGCCATGTTTCCAGTTCTGAATTTCTTCATTATGATGTACCTTAACAATGTCATCATCTGTTTTAAAAATGACAAAGAGTATCTACATTATTTGAAAAAGTTGTACAACAAAAGGAGAAGTGGAAATCAAAGGTATTAAGAAGCACAGCAGGAAGACACAGGGTTGTTTAGAGATTCATCCATGAATCCTTATGTTATGCTTACAAGAGAAAATTTCCAAACTTTTCTTTTCAAGAGCTGAGTGGAACAAGAGCATCAGGAGATCCTTATGAAGATAAGATGCTCAAGTTTCACCGTTTTTAGGAGCTCTAGTTTTAGATTTTTCAATCATTCTACATACCATTTCTTGAAGAAATAAATCAAAAAATAGAAAATACAAAAGCAGTAGAAAAGTTGAAAAGAGGGCAATTTTAGAAAATAGCAGAAAAGCCCCATGTTGAAAAAATAGTCATGCTGAAAGTGCAGAAGTCTAAATGCCACTACTAGTGCTCAAAAGATGTCTTGTTTAGTTATCTAGCCTAATCATAACTGGACATGTTTTAAATTTACTGTTGATAATTTAGTGAAAGAAGTGATAGTCAAATTGTGTAAGCTTGACTTGTCAAAGAAAGTAGATTAGGAAAAGATACTGGTTCCACACGCTCAAAATAGAACCAAAGAGGAAAACAGGGATGAAAAAAAAACTATGTATCTTACCCCTGATTTTTCTAAATCTTGTTTTCATGCAAAATAATATTTGTGTGCATCTTTTCTTTTATGCCACAAACACATGACTAATTAGACCGTCTAATCCTGATTTGGTCATTTTTCAATTTCATGTTTTAGTATAGTAAATGAAATCCTGTGAAATAGCTTAATCTTGACAGGTGATCTAGCATAGGTAGAGAATCAAAGGAGTTCGTCAGTCTAATCTGAACTCCTGGAAGATATAAGTGTAGAAGTAGACAGTTTTCCTTTTTTTTTATAAAAAATCATGTCAAAGGATTTCTAGTCCAAATGCACCAAAAGAAGAAAAAAATGATAGGAAATATAGCTAGGTAGGTAGAGATGACTTTGATGCTAATCATGCTGTCAATTTTTAGAAATAGCATCAAGAAAGAAATAAATTTGCACCAATGGATAAGGCACTGGTCTTCACAAGCCAGAGATCTGTAGTTTTGGACACCTCCTGAAAAGGAGCTTCCCTCCCCAAATTGAGCCACTATTAGTCATCAGTATTTTTACATGTTGTTGATGACTAGATTCCTTAGCTAAAGTTTTCTAGAAGCTAATCTCAATCTGTCAAATTTTCATCTAGAAAACACCCCAAACAAATTTTTGTCCTCCTACCCCTCCCTGTCAGTCTATGATGAGAACAAACTCCAATTTTCAATACCTATCTCGCTTCAGCAAAGTATCTTCGTCTATATATGTCATAACTGTGATTATCTGCTGTCATTTACCCTTGTTTCTCATGGCATTCACTATCCAAAGGTTGACAAAGTGTCTGCAACTCTATCCCTGGTCATCTTGTCATTTGAAAATCTCATCATGCCTAAGAAAACTCTCAAAATATGTGAAAGTTGTCCCTAAGTTAGACAGTGGTGTTTAGGGAGTTTTTCCTTGGCTAATTTATCCTAGGCCAAAAATATTTGTCTAGTACCAGTAAACCATGAATTAGTTCCTATTCTGCAAAACAAGCATTGTTCTATCCATAGGTCGCACACCACTAAGAGGTCACTTTGTCTCATTTCAGAAGAAGTTCAACAAAGATCCAAATTAGGAAAAGAGAAGGTTTGTCACTGTCTGAAGAAATATGCTTGGATCGGGAAAAATCTACATGAAACACCAAAAGAGCTCTCCAAGGTTCCAAAGCATCTGTTTTTACATCTCTACAGGGGTGTAAGTGAATGATGATTAGTGTGCATATAAGAGAAAAAATCCAATTTCAAATAGGTCTCTCATGTTGAAAAGGTTTGCCATCAATGACTAGATGAAGAGCTGTAAAGTAAAGAGCAGCAAGTGTACATGTTATAAATCTAAAGGCTGCCTAAGGAGCAGTGATCATTCCTCATCAATGAAGCAAATGAAGTAAAATGAGATATTGATCAACAGTGCTCCATGATCTCCTCCAAAAAGTAGTGCTGCATAATATTCCGAAGGGCATCAACATGTATGGTAGAAGAAGAAAACTGCTTCTTATGCTACCTTGAACCTAGGATGTGAACATTATTCAAAGGCAATTTCAAGGTACCTTGAAAACATAGTCAATGGAAAGTTAGTTCAAAGGTGTCTAAAAGTGAGCATTATTCTTATACCAACAACTTTATTCACTCCCTAAGAACTTCACAGTGATATGATACCAAGCAAAGACATATATTATAGAGCAGTGACACCGTGTTGAAATAAATGAAATTTCATGTGTATGATGATAACCTCCTTCATGAAAATCAGATGGTTAGAATCACAATGATAGAACGTCCTTCAAAAAGCAAAGGGTTAGGAAGACATTCCTGCAGCCTCCTTCACAAACAAGCAAAGGGCCAACATGTTCTTAAGTGACTTCAGAAGCTATTGTGCGCCACCTCCTCCAAATATGAAAAGAGGATGCATAGTAGGATTAAAATTATGTTTAAGAAAGTTTTCTGTTGGAAAGACAAGTTGAGGAATAGTGGTGACACGAATGAGGGATGATAAGTTAAAGGGCATTTTCCATATCACAAGAAAAAGGTTGACATGCTGGTGTTATGGGCCTCTGATCTTGTGTTTATGAAAACCTCCTTCAAAGGATAAATCAGAGGTTATAATTTTGATTAAAACAGCCTTTTCTGAATGGTGAAATTGATAGACCAAGCTCTGTTTATAGTCATTTCTACAAACTGGTATAAAGAAGCATTCACACATAAGGTGTACATGAAAAGGGAATTTTATTTTTACAAATCCCTTATGATTTATCATAGACTAACTCCCTTCAAGTCATGAATGAAAGGCAAGCATCAAGAGCTACTTTTTCAGATCATTCAAAAGGGAGAGGGCATATTGTTGAGATAGCTGAAACTTTCACTATTTGAAGGCCTCCTTCACAAAATAAAAGGATCAGCTCTCCAAAATATTTACAATATGGTTCATCTTATTCAAAGGGTAAAGCAGACATATAGGAAACCAAGTCTTGGTCAATGCAAAGAATTTTCTTTTTAAGATATTATAAAACAGAGGCTACATTAGTGGTTTTAAAGGGATAATCTCCTTGGTAAAAATCAGAGGATCACATCATGGTCGGTAGGCCACCTTCATCATACTAGCAAAAGACCAAGTCATGGTTTAAGGACCTTTTTCATTTAATAAAACAATTAAGTTGTATTGTGGTGATTGAGATGCTATAGTAGTGTTTTTATGAGCTTTTTTTCAAATGACATACTCAGCCACAGTCATAGAGAAGACCATTGCGATCCATTCAAATACCTTTTTCCAATGGATAAAACAGAGAACACTTTTCATAATCAAATTAAATGTTTCTTGTTTGGGTTTGCAAAGTGACATAATACTGAGGAAGGTAGTTATCACAGGTAAAGTTTTAATGAAGAACAAAGGGACTATTTGTAAGGAGATAATTCAAGAATGACAAGTGACAAATGGACAAAAACACAGCTTACCTCTAACGGTCTTTTCAAAGCAGCAGAGAAAAACACATTTGATAAGACCTATTTCACTTCATAAACAAGTGGATTTGCATATTAGGTTTTCAGAAGCTGTAGTAATGGTTTTTATGTAATCTTATTTCAGATGAAAAGGACAAGGTGTTAGTTTTAAGGAAAGCCTCCTACAAACTGAAGACAAGGATTCAAAGTTATAAAAAGTTGGAAATATAAGTATGAAAGCAAAAGCCTAGAAGTGTATTTGGAAAGAGGCCCCTTTCATCATAAGCATAAGGCCTAACCATGATTATGAGCAACTTATATATATAAAATGACACGACCTCCTCCATAATGAGCAGAGGGTCACAACCATCATTAGGAGTGAAGGCATTCATATTTGCAAGGGATAGTTTACAAAGGCTTAAAAAGGGAGAAGTTTGATTTTTATATTGAAAGGAGGGAAATTTTGTTTCAAAAGTATAAATGGCATGGAAAAATGTATCCCCATATCATTGTTTTTCAAAACCTTGTGGGAAATAAGATACAAGTTCTAAGAATTTACACAACATCCCCAACTTTTTGAATGCGCAGCATGCCTGGAAAGTTGCGCGGCACGCCTGTAGGCGATTATTGAAGAAAATTGTTAAAGGCATGGCACGCATGTAGTGTTCCGCGGCATGCCTGTGCCCAACGTTCAACGCGTGCCCAGGGCTGACCCGATAGCTTGAACGTGGCACGTTCTTCCGTTCAAGCCTGCGCGGCCCATTAACCATTTTTGAACGTTGTTTATGCCAGCCGGAGCCAATACTCAAAGGAGCCTTCAAAGGTGTAAAAGATAAAATTTAGCACAACAAAATCATCTCCAAATACAACAAAATACATGTTTGAAAGGTATTTATGTCTCTAAGTCCATTTTTTATTTGATTTAAGAGAAGGTTTGATATCAGAGTTTAAAGGAAAACAGTGATAAGTGGAAAGGGACCATTGACAGTTTTAAAGAGGTTTCAAAAGAACATAGTTTACTCTTCCAAATTATCATATTTTTTAAATCACAGAGAAACAGTAATTAAGGGAGAAAGTTCTGCTTATTATTAGTTTAAAGGAGTCCCATTAACAGTGATTTCAAAGGGACAGTGATTAAAAGAGGAAGGTCTGCTTGTTATCAATTTGATAGGAGTCTCATAAACAATGCTTTCAAATAGGCAGTGATTGAGAGGAAAAGTGTTTTAGTGTAAAAAAGAGAGGGGAATTGTCTTCAAAAAACAACAAATAGATCTTATTAAAGGCCTGATTGCTCACAAAACACTGCTCAAAGAAGTGAATTTGTTTTCATTTAACAAATACTTGTTTGCCAACTAAAGAGAAAAGCAGTAGTCTATTTTTTAGTGCATTTCAAGGTCTTGTTTGGTAATTCACTGAAGGGTATCAAAAGAAAAAATTCCTCCAAATAAGGACAGCAGAAGTGGGTATCACAATAGGTATGAGCCTATTACAACTCATGAGGTGAATGAATCTCCTTCAGTACTCTTCAATTTTCATGAAGTAGGGTGCTTGGATTTTTTCCAAAAAGTCCAAGAACTAAAAAATCACCCTCCTTTGACACATTTGTTTTCTTTGAGAATGCAAGGAAATCATGTCCATCTAGCAGCTCTGGATTTCAAACTCTCTCCTAGGGCTATCTCTAAAGCAACTAAGATCCCCTATATAGGGGAAAAGTGGTTCAAACAAACATACCTAGATCTGAATAACTATAAACCCTTTCTAAAACTAGACCATCAGGATGCTTTCCAAGCTATTTTCCCTTTTTCTCACTTGTTAAGTAGCTATGCCCCCCTCATGAAAGTCATCATGAAGTATTTCACATGTGAAGGGAGGTTTTCCCGGATTTATGCCTATCATATCAGGCTTCTTATGCATTTCACAAGAACTCAGTTGTTGAACCTACCCTTCTTCCTCTATAGAAGCATTGAAAATATGGCCTCTACTGTCCAAAAGAAGCCCTTCGTTCAACAACAAGCTTGTTTATTTCATCATTCCCTTATCAAGATCATCATCCTCCATCAAATTGAGAAAAAGGGAGTTTCTTGGGACTCTTTCATCTCTCATCCTGATTTTTCCATTGCCTCTTCATCTCATGCGCCTTCCTCACCATCCACTCATCATGGTTCTCCTTCTTCTAGTAAATCCACTCCTAAAATACCAAAATCCTCTATTATTGAGAGTGAATAAGAGAAGAAACAAACTAGTGATTAAGAAGGGAAAAGTAAAGACTCTAAGCATGACAGTGGGGAAGAAGGAAATGATGGTGAGCATGAAGTAATTGATGGTGAGCATGGCAGTCATGAAGAGGAACATGATGGAAGCCAACATAAAAATAAGCTTGAGGGTGATGAGAGACAAAACATTAAAGGAAAAGAACACAACAGTCATGAAGGAAGCAGAAACAAAGATTAACAAGACAGTCATCGAGAAAACAAACAAAGTGGCAGCCAAAACAGTGATGATGAGGGTCATGACAGTCCTCAAAAAGACATTTATGATGAGGGTCATGATAGTCCTCAAAAAGACACTTATGATGAGAAACAAGACAGCCCTCAAGAAAGTAATGATGATGGCAAGAAAACACCAAACAGTGAGCATTTTGAAGAGTGAAACATGGAGCAAAAATATCAAAACAGTCCTAAGGGAAGCCAAGACCAAACCAAGGATCAAGTTGAGCAAGTGCAAGTTATGAAACTATCTCTCCCTTCTCCTTAACAGAACCAGGAGGATGTGCTAGATGCCTCTCCTAGGAAAGGTGCCATGACTCTTCCTGCAAAGGTGGCGAAGCCTAGAAACACTAGATCTGCAAAGAAGAATATCACTTCAGCAGCGACTAGCAATATCACAAGAGCGCTAAGAAGTAGAGGCAAACTGCCTAAGAAGAGTATTTTTGAATTTCCAAAGAGGAAGAGGAACAAGAAGTCTATCCAAGGCAAGGGGAAAGAAAAAGAGGAGAGTAGTCATGAAAAGGAAAGGGAGTTTGATATCATACAGATAGACAACGATGATGGGGACAATGAAGCTAGAATTATTAAGGCTCTTTTGAAAAACAAAGAAGCCCAAATTCATGACCTACAAGCTGATATAGAAAGGTCCAAGGACCTCATACATGTTCTACAGATGCAAAACAAAAAAATGAGGGTCAAATGGTAGTTTATGAGGCTCGAGGTTTCAAATATCAAAGGGAAGCCTACAAAGCACAAATCAAGATTGAAGAGCTTATGGGAAAATTTGATGATACTAAAGAAGAAGAGAAACCAATGAGAAAGAGGCCTAGGAATATTGGTCTCAAGAAAGCTTTGGAGAAAAAGAAGAAAGAAGAGGCAACCCTTGTTCGATCTTATCCTCTTACTCAATTTCTCACCCAAGAAATAGAAAACGATAGAGAACCATGGCTTGAAAGGGCCAACAAGCATTCGGAGGATAAGTTAGAGAAAGCTAATAGAGACTTGAGTCTACAAAAGAAGATGATCGGGCACTACAAGAAGTTGAACCAATTTGCCCGAAGAAAGCTCAAACTTGCTCGAGAAAAGCTCAAGGTTGCTCGGAAGAGGTGCTCGGTAGAAAAAGTGGAGAAAGGAACATCGGGGCTTGAAATATTGGCCTCAACTTCCTTACAAGCTTCTAAGAACCCATAACGGGCTTTCTCGCCAAAATTGAAAAAAATTTTACATGATTTTGTTTTTTGTGTTTTTTGGCCATAATTGCACATTTTTCAAGGCACTGTCATGGGTGCTAGGAGCATCCTCAGCTCATGAAAGTCATCTTTTTGAATCGAATAATTTTAGGGGCAGCTACTCACAAATTTTCAGATCCAAAGGAGGTGTTTTGGTCCCCCAAAGAGGCGAAAAACAATGATTTTTTAACTTTCTGCCTCACACATCAGCAAGGGTTACATTTTTTGTTTTTGTTTTTCACTCAATCCACCTTTTGAAATACTTAGAGGGATCATTTTGGGAAATATCAAATAGTTCCAGAAACTAGACATCCAGGGCTTTCCAACGAGCCATCACGAGCCTTGTTTTGACAATAGGAGGTCCCTCAAAAGGTGTCTACAAGACAGGGAATTTTCTGCAGCTACGTTCCTGGAGCATTTTGGCAAAAAAGGCAGTTTTCTAAAGTGGCTTATCCAATTGTATGTTAAGAATTTATTGGCCATTTTCAGTCATGAAAAGCCAATTTTATTTCATTTTTTAGCATTTTAAGATATTTTTAAAGATATTTTGTGGCTTGGGATTTGCAAAGCCTCAAGGACAAAATCAGATATTTGTAATAGACCAATGGCCTTCTCGATACTCTTGGATAGTTTCTTACTCTTTAGCCTATATATTCCAAGAGATTTAATTGTATAAAGAGGCTAAACTTGATGATATATAGAAATACATGATATTACAATATTTGAAGAAACACTTTGTCTCATGACGTGGATGGTTTCTTGTTTGTCTTGGATGGTGGAAGATAATTGTTTGTTGGATTCCCTGGCTTGGTAAATGGTATAGTGTTCCTATCTGTATTTTTTCATTATTTTATCATACAAGTTTTCATGCTTCTTTCTTGCTGTAGGTAAGTAAATAATAGATTTGAGACATGCCCATGGAGGCACCCTAAGTTTCCTGATTTCATTACAGCTTCTATGTTTTTCTTCTTTCTTAGTTATGTCAAAGAATTCTCAACTGCTCTTTGATACCCGAAGAACTTGTTATCAATTTAATTAATGGTTATTATGTATGATGTCTTGTATGATTCATGGTAAGCCCTATTTAATCATAGCTAACCAAAACCCCATCACTGAAACCTTTCTCTGATTGTCCTAGTTGAACCAAAGAGGTCTTGTGTCGATCTTGCCCTTTGCCTATGCTCTGCAATCTTAGTTCAAAGTTCCTGATAGTTCAAAATATGACGTCTAGGAGTTCCCTCTTCGTAGATTGACTTGTTTGTTTGACTTATTTGTTTTCCCCAAAGTCTGAAGGTGATTTTCCCAAAGTTATAGGGTCTTATACTTCTATGTATCGCTTGAATGTTTATTTTATGCATCTATCAGTTTGAGTTTCATCTATAGTGATTAATAGTTAGCCCTACCACATGGATGTCTGCTGTAAAAATATTTATGCTTAAACCTCTTTCTCCTTTCACAAATTTAGTGTCCATCTCATTTCATTCCACCTAAAGAATCCATTTTACCTTGACCAAATCGGCCCTGCAATATACCTTGTCCACCCTTTGAGGCAATCTCGACCTTATCGACCCCATAGCCCAATTCATCTGACAATATTTTTATCTATCTATAGTTTGATCAGTTCTCCCTCAAAAACCTAAAACAAACGAAAACATACTTAAAAACTAGCCTAAAATCAGATACATATAAAGCAAACAAGTTTACATCTTTTGCACAAATAGAGAGATTCCTCTCTGAGTCTAGGAAGGCTAGGTCCTTGGGCTCCAAAGTTGGTTTGATGTTACCCTGTCATTTGGCTTGCCAATCTGCCGAATCACGGGACCCTAACACACCGGGTGCATCCTATAACTGTAGAGCACTGGTGCTTCACAACTCTTCCGTGTCGGTGCATCATAAAACACTGTGCCAAAAAAAAAACCACCAGTGCAGTGTTAGGAAACCGCAACAGTGCATCATAAAAACACCACACCAAAATAGAAACTGACTAGTGTGTTCGTAAGAAATAGCACCAGTGCACCTATAAAACCCACGCATCGGAACAGGTTTAAATAAATCCGTGTCGGTGCATGACAGGTTTAAAACCGCATTTTTCACTTTTCTCATTGCTCCAGGGCTCTCAATCACCGGTGCGCTCTACAAGAGAAACCACTAGTCACACAAAAATTTGGCACATCGGAAACTGTGTCGACCATACACACCCGCCCATTAAGTCCTATTACTGTAGAGCACCTGTGCTTCACAACTACCGCCCCAGTGGATCATAAAACACCACGCCAAAATATAAACCACCCAGGGTGGTGTTACGAAGCCGCATTGGTGTATCATAAAACACTGCACCAAAACTGAAACTGCCCGGTGCGGTCTTAAGAAACCACACTGGGCACCTATAAAATCCCACACACTGGAACAGGGTTAAATAAAAAAAATTACAGCCAAAAAACCCATTTTTCACTTTTCCCAGTGCTCTAGAGCTCTCAAGCACCGGTATAATTAGTTTTTGTTTGAGCCACCCTGACATTGGTGCTCCCATTGCACCCATTGCACACACTGCTATTGTGCATTGCCCACCAATCCCTAGCTTGCATTTTGCAAAATGGTGGGAAAATTTTCTTTTGCAAATTATACAACCAATATGCCTCCTCAACGATGAAATGTACAGGTATTTTTCTTGTTTTTCCATAATTAAGATTTTTAGCAGATTAGAATTTAAAATAACCTTAAAATTAACCATTTAAAAGAAAAGAAAAAAAATTTCACGCGGTGCGCATGATCCGTTCGACTTGCATTGGTAAGCGGTGCTACCTGGTAAAATTTACAGGTCGCACCGCAACTGGTGCTATTAGTATCTGCACTGTGTCTGGGATGATACTGAAAGGTGCCCCACGTTATTTTAAAATTTAAAAAAAAAGCGTGGTGAGTTCATTTAGCCAGTCACATTGTTGACCATGGGAATAGCAACACAGTGTGTTAACAGAAATATCTGCGCCAGTGTCTATCAGTGCATCACATTCGGCATTCTGACCAAGTCAACAGTGCGGCCTGGTAAAAGACTGCACCGTTGACTATGTAATTTGTCAGGAAGTCAGTGCGGTGACATAACTACATGCATCAGGGCATATATTTTAGTCAGTGCGCCGCTCTTCTGACACCATATACAGTGAACGGTGCTTTAAAAAGTTTCAGGTGCATCGCATACGGTGCATTGTACGTCTTTTGGGGCACCGCCTCCAGTGCGCTACAAACAAATGCCACACCAGAACCGGTGCATGACTATTTTTGTGGTGCACCGATTGTTACTTTTTTTTTTCCAAAAAACATTATATATGTATACTCCTAAATACACGTCTGATTCGCTAAAAAAAAAAATTTAATATGTCAATGATTTAGATAGAAGAGGAGGAACAACAACAACAACAGGCGGAGTAGTATGACATAGTTCGCCTATGGGAGGCACAAGAGAGGGAGAGATATGCGTACCCTCGCCCTATTAGAACAGATACCCAAGGGCTCCTAAGGCAGGTAGGACTCGTCAAGTTCTATGAGGAGGCTACCTCCCTAAAGGCCCATAGTGTGTTTTTGAGACATCTTATCCACAGGTGCAATGCCCACCGACAGGCTTTCCAGGTTGGTCCTGACTAGTGGTACACACCTACTAAGGAGGATATATATTTCATTACAAGGCTATTGAGGAGAGGGGTATATTTTTCCTCATTCCCAGAGGTTCCAGATGGTTTTGTAGTAGGGAGTCATCTAGTTTACTCCCAAAGATACATTAGAGCATCAGTACTATCTCCTGCACAGTTTCAGGTCGCTGGAGTTCAGTTACGTATTGGTGCATTTGGTAGTGAGGACATGCAATACCTCTCACTTATCATTTCGAAAATTTCACACAACACCAGTGATGGGAAATGAATTAGTTGCTCTCTTATATATTATGTTGATTCTTTTGTACATGAGCCATGACTTGTTAGGTGGTCTCTCATTTTTTTATGGCAGTTCTGTATAGCCTTATATAGATTTCATGCTCATGCACAAGGGAGGGTCAACTTCCCTTTTTCTTTAGATATTTTTTGTTTATTTTTTGAGAGGTTTCCAGAGATGAGGCCTACTTTTGTTCGGCAGCCTCCTAGGCCGATGCTAGAGGCACATGTGCACATGTGGGGGAAGATGATGCCTAAGAGGGGAGAGACTATGTTTCCAACTAGGATATCGCATGATACACTGGACTTACTAGCCAGTGTTGATGAGCTGCATCCCTTCATTATGGTCCCGTGTCCTTATCCTGGATTGGATTGGAGAGGGTGTGCCAACATCCTCTTCAAATATGATGAGCCGCCAGATGATAGAGGTAATATTACTGTTTTATTTATATTTATTCTAACATATTATTTAACTTATTTTTATTAATTGTGTAATGAAATTGTCTAATTATTGTTGTGTATTTGTATATATTTTGCAGACATTGGCTCTTTTGATGGCGAGGATATGTCAGCACCACCACATGATCCAGGTGTGGATTCTGATGATGATCAGGGCATCCCAGATGCCGAGGATCATCAGGAGGCTAGTGCTGAGAGACATGCTCATGCTGGTGCGCCGGTACCGCCTTTTGTCGGGTGCGATAAACCTGATACTAGATACAGGATGGAGTTGGGTGACCAACTTAGTGCATTGATTGTTGAGGCAGGCATCAGGCCCACTCATTATAGAGACATATAGGCCAATGATAGGCTATTACAGAGGTGGAGAGGCATGCCGCGTGACATGTACAACCTAATGGAGCATGTCGTAGGAGCTACAACAACTGTTACATGACTGAGGAGGATTGTTGCACACTATAAGCGTGGTCGAGCTACAACACGTGATGGGCAATCTGCGAACAATGACTCATCATCTCATGATCGTTCACCTCACGCCGCGCCAGATGAGCATAGGGATCCACTATCATCTAGTAGTCATCATGGAGATGAGGCTAGGCCATTTTCCACGTCTAGTGAGCAGCCTGCAGCATCCATCGGTACTAGTCATGATCATGAGTAGGCTGGACCATCGACCGTCAAGGTATTTCTATGTTCATGTTGTAGTTGTACTTAATTTACATGTTGGTGATCATCATGATGTGTATATTGTTAGGTCATGTTAGATATGTTCATTTAGTGTGCAGCTTACAGATAGACGTGTATGTGATAGCATGATTTATTTGACATGAGATGTATATTTGATGTTTGTGTTGTGATGATGTTAATATATAATGTTAATTTTATTTTTGAATGTGTTTTTTAGTCGAATATGATGTTTGTACGATGGTTATCATGATTGCGATGTTTATTAATTAATTTAATATTAAATGACCATGATATTTATTAAATATTATGTCATGATTGTAATTGAAATTGAAATTTTAATTGTATGTAAAATTGTAAAATTGTATTTGTATTTGTAATTGTAATTGTAATTTTAACTGTAATTGTATGTAAAATATTTAATGTGAAATTTTAATTGTAATTGTAATATTTAATTTATTGTGAAATGATTGTAATTGTAATTTAAATTTTAATTGTATATATGACAAATTGAAAAATTGTAATTGTAATTGTAATTGTAATTGTAATTCTAATTGTATGTAAAATATTTGTAAAATTTTAATTGTATTACTATGAAATATTGATTGTAATTGCAAAATTTAAATTGTAAATGTAATTATATGTAAAATTAAAATTCTAATTCTAGTTCTAATCATAATTGTATGTGAAATTGTAAAATTGTAATTGTAATTTTCATTGTAATTGTATGTAAAATATTTGTAAAATTTGAATTGTATTAATGTGAAAATTTTAATTGTATTAATGTGAAATGATTTCATTAAAATGTTTAAATTTGTAAATTTGTAAGTAATTGTAAAATAAAAAATCTAGAATAATATGAATTTTTGTAACATAATAAATTTTATAAAATAATGCAAATAAATTCATGTACTTTAGAATTATCATTATTTTATTATGATCTTACAAAAAACTTAAAATAACTTTATACAGTTCGGTGAACTTATCTTCATAACACACACTAGTGCGTCTTAGTACTCAGATGCACCGGTACTTCACAAATATTCTGCAATGGTGTGTCATAAAACACCACGCCAAAACATAAACCTGAATCTTAACAACCACATCAGTGCGCCTATAAAACCCCACATACCGAAACAAGGTTATTCTGTAAAGTGCAGTATTGGAGCAGTGGAGGGTTGGAATAGCGGGCAAGAATTTTTCTGAGGAGATGAGGGTTTGAAAAGATGAGAGTTCAAATTTCAGCTAAGAAGCTTATAGTAGAGAAAATGAGTGATTCAAATAAAAATACAGACAAAGATGCTTACAAGGATGCAGACGGCTATAGAGCTCGACAGAGTACAAAAGGAGAAAAGGAGTACAAGTTGAGACTGGAAGATAGCATTCAATTTAGGCCGAAGATATGGTTAAGAGGTCCCATGATGGAGAAATGGAGAGCAGAGTTGATGGCAGAGAAAGATCAATCGAGGCAGTCGATAAATCTGAGAGGCACCATGAAGTTAAGGATTCTCATTCCCTTAAGGACAACAAAGAAAGATCAATTGACGTTGTTGATCGGGCTGGTAGGTCCCATGAAGGGAAAAATTCTCCAAAATTCATTTAAAAGTGGTTGGGAGTATTTTCCAAGCTTCGATTGGCTTACTGGTAAAGCTGATATCACATAAAATCACATCTTGGGCTTTCAATTGAACCTGAATGGAATATCTAACTTGTCTAAGCTATGATCCTATGGATGAAAGCAGTAAAAAGTCTGATTGTATTATAAATGGAAATCTAGTGACCATTTTGTGGGAAGAAAAGCATAGATACCTGCAGCTACCATATTTCCACTTGCAAATTGGTTTTCCATTGGAAAAGCTAATTTAATAGCCCATTTTGCAATGTCTTTCCTCCGCTCAACCCTAGACTCATTTTCTATGGGAAACCATTGCCTCCACATCTAATAACTGCATCGTCTAGCCGAAATTCAGTCTTCTTCTGCTAACAAATGCAGAATGAAGGACTCGTTGTCATTGGTCTAAGAACATTCAAGATCAGTTTCTCGTAAAATAGAGATTGTATAAATTTTGTAAAGATCAAGATAGAAAGCACAAAGGAGAAAATAGGAAATTGGATGCCAAGATGGATGAGGAACTTACAAATGAGCAAGCAGATCATGAGGCATATTTTCTTTTTGTATCTTATGGAAAGGTTAAAGTTTCTTTTTCTGAAAGAAGAAGAGGTGTAGCTTTGAAAATAAATGGCCCAAATATTTTCACAGCAAAATTTACATTTCCAACATGTCTAAAAGCTAAAATATCTCCAACTTCAATAAAATACTCAGAAACAAAAATTTCCCAACCATTTGTGAAAACTGCCCATGTATTAGCATAGCACAGGTTCACATGCCACAATTTCCCAATGGGCCCTGTAGTATTGCATCTTCACACGCCCCATATTGTATTCTCTCCACATAATTAGTGGGGACCTCCTGCAATAAACAAAATTCATTGGAAGAATAGTTATTTCCATCAATAATTTATCCAATTCCAATTCTCAATTCTAATTTCCAAGAATAAACAAAATTATAATTCTCAAGTTCTATGGTTGGAGTTCACTAAATTTCGGTGTACACACCTAAAAGTAATTTCGATGCCTTAACCATAAATCGGTGCTACTGTACATATAAATACACTGGTGTGTTTTAGTTACTATGCACCATTTCCAGTGTTAGCAAAAGACACACTAGTGTGGTGATATTAAGTGATGCATCGGTGATGAATAAAAGCAAATAAAAAAAGCGCAACTCTATTTTCCTTATGTGAAATTTTTTTTTTCTAAAAATGGACGAAAAAATATTTTCGAAAATCTAATTTCATAAAATAATTCTTTAAATACTAAACACTTCTCATTATTTCACTATTTCTACTAAAATTTTTATCCAGAGATTTGTAGGAGACATTCTTGGAGCAAGAGAGCACGCCACTGTGGAGAAGTGAAATATGTTTGAACAAAAGTATTCATAAAATCAGAAACCAAACCTCTGGTGATTCAAACCCTGTATCATAGAACTTCAAACCATCTCGTGATTAAATTTGATTATTTTTTTACTTTTTCTACAATTTTATCCATTTTTACCCTAAACCCTTAATTTTTTTTGTTTTTTACCTTTCTTCTTCCTGTTTCTGTGATTTTATAATAAGGGCTTCTCATTTTAGATTGATATCCAACCCACGGGAGGACTTGCATAGTCAGATCACAATCCATTAGGCAATTGCATGAATTTTTGGAAAAAATGGATTTGTTTTTATCGAGGTGCCTTGCGTAACCTAGTGCACCGCACAAGTACTATGTAGTAAAAAAAATTGAAAGAATTTTTTTTAAATCAGTGCGCCATATCTGAAATAGGGCATTGGTGCTCCATGTTACAAGAATAGCACCGTACAGTCTATTACACTATTTGTAAGGTGCATTTATAATACCACCACCCACCATATGGTCTATTATACTGTTTTTACGGAGTGTTTTTAATACCACCACGCACTGACAACGGTGTGTACATCATGAAAGGCACACTGGTTTCTTGAGATTTATTTTTTACTTGAAAAGTTGACAATTTATTTATAAATATATTAATGAATGATATGGTATAGTTTTCATATTGATAAAGAAATGACTGACAAGAGATCAAGTAACAAAATTACTGATAACACTCAAGAAAATAAAAAGAAGCAAGTTCTTTGTAAATTATTTATAAAAAATACTATTTTTGAACTATATGTAAGTTTAACTAATATGTATTTTTTACTGTGTATCATGCAGAGCCACAAAATGACGAAGCTCGATAAGATTATTTCTGATCTAGGACCAGAAGAGCGTAAGATCTTGATGGAAAAATTGCAAAAGGATGAATCAGGTGGATGAAAAAATACTATCGATCCAATATGAGTTTCTTTTTTTAATTATCATTAATAATATACTTAAAATTATTAGATAACATGTGTCAAACAGTCTATTAATTCACATATGTTTAATGTTCTACAGGGACCAACAACTCAGAAAAGGAATGTTTTTCTAATAAAAGAAAAAAATTAGAACATGAAAAAGAAAATGAATTTCTCCTTAGCTCATTTGGAGTGGTGCTGGAGGTTAACGAAAGGGGGAAAAACTTTTACAAAAGTTTGAGGGATGTAGTGGAATGAATGTATAGACATTATTTCCACTTACAATATAAAAATCAATCCAATGATTCTAAGAACAAAATTTTATCTAAACTACAGGAAGAGTTTCCAAAGAATTGGTCAATGAGACATGTCAGAATTTTAATACCAAAAACATACAACAACAAAAAAGAAGGAATGAAAAAGTAATATTCCTTTAAATATTTGTCTAGAATTATTTATAAATATCACTTTTGTTATGTTTACTTTTCATATATCAATATAAAATTGAACATTTTATTGTCATGTTACATTTTTAGGAATATTATGAAAATATCAAAAGATGAATGAGCTGATATCAAAAATATGCCAGTAGGAATGTCCAAAAAGGTTTACAAGGAGATGGTCAAAGAAATGGACAAAATTGCATTGTAGGAGGAGCCATCTCAACAACAACGTGGTTCAAATGTAAGATGTAATCATTGAATTTTTCGATCATCAGGTACAATAAATAAACAATTTAGCATTAAATATTATTTTTCAAGAATTTTCTTACAAAAAAGAAAAGAAAATGGAAATCATTCAACACATAAAATAGGACGACAAGGAAGAAAAGGGTTGATATCTACATTTGTGAGTAATTGTTACTTCCTTATAACAACTTAACTAGATTTCATTTTTGTATTTTTTAAGTTGTTTTACAAAAATCATCATTGAATGTATTCAATCAGGTGTTAACATACAAAGAAGAACCATCAGACGAATTGGTTGAAATTGGGTTAAATATGGGTTGTCAATATATGTTGGCATATCAAAAATTAATTGTGGAATTTGTAAGCATCTATCGGTCTTGTTTTACTTAGCTGCGTCTATAATTAATAGAACAAAAAAATCTTTTATATTAAATATATGATTTGTTATGGGGTATAAACTTGTAGGAAAAAAAGTATGGAACTACGCAAACAAAAGAAGTTTTGAAAGATGGCATGGTACATGGTTTTGAAAGAATGTGTGTATTTTATGAGTCAATTGTTACTATGGTACGTCATTTTTCTTTTTTATTTACATTGATGTATATTGTTTAATATTTCAATTTTCATTATTATCACCAATGTATATACACTGATTTCAGTTTATTTTTTATGTTTGTAGATGGAAGGTGAGGAAGAAGAAAACAATTAACACCATGAACAAAACATTCCTGAAAATAACCCAAGTCCTGGAAGTAGCTCTGGCAGTGACAGTAGTTCAAGCGAAGAATGATGATCACTATGTTTGGATATCAAAGAAAGGCGTTGTATTTTTTGAAATATGTAGCACACTATTTAATGTAATGGACATAGTGTCCCAATTGAAAGACAAAGGGATACCAATAACTATCCCATTTTGTATGAAAAATATTGTCTTATTCATATATATATACATTTTAATTTATTCTATTACATTCTCCATTGTCGTTCTCAAACACACGAGTAAAAATTTAATTCATATGAATATTGTTATAAGATATATATGTGTCGACTTTTGATGAATAATGAATTTAAAAAAATCACGGTAATTGCACTATCACAGGTCGATGTTTCTAAAAAATACAAAATGAAAAACGGTGTGTATCAGTTACTGTATACTGATGAATTTTTATTCTGAAGCACATAGGTGCGTTTCTACAACCTATGGGCACCGCACAAATACCAAAACCAATTAAAAATATCTATGCGCTTGTGCGCTACGGTGCACCGGTGCATTTATGTGTCTATATGCACCAGCGCCATTGTACGACCTATGAGCACCGCACAAATATCGATACCAATTATAAATATCAGTGAATTTGTGTGATACTGCGCATCGGGGAGTTTATTTGTCTATAAGCACCGGTGAATTTGTACAACCTATAGGCACAACACCAATACCAATACCAATTATAAATATCAGTGCATTTGTGTGATAATGCACACCAGTGCGTTTCTATAAGTCTACGCACCGCTACGTTGATACGACCTATGGGCACCGCACAAATCCCATGAACAATTAGAATGCCCTCATGAATTGTATCACCAAAACTACACCCAGTGTGTTTTTATACCTTAACGGCCCAATGCATTCTCCTTCGACTACCCCAGGGCACCTTCTACATGTACACAATGGTGCGTTAAATCTAGAGTAGTGCACTGATGAAAAAAAACATCAGTAATAACCTCTGACCGCCCATTTTTTTTTAGTTGTGTTGAATTTCTATTAAAAGCTCTACAAAAACCTCTGTAACCATAAACGAATATTGTAGAAAATGATTTTTTGACAATTTTGGCCAATTTTATAACACTAAAAAACTCCTTTATAACCTCTGCTAGAGGGTCTTTTCCTTGTAGTGACAGGAAGTAAAGGAATAAGGATGAGTAGATCCTCTATTTTGGAAATCATGATGGAAGGAGGGAACTCTAGGGACCCTTGTATCCTTTGGCACTCTCATAGATTCATGATATAATTTTCCAACTATGGATTCTTGGAAGACTTAAACATATAGAATAATTCATGAACATGATATGGTAGTCAGCTAGATGATATAAATATTTTGTTGCAAGATCATAATAAGGATCATTTATGGATCTTCATTTGATATTCCATGAAACTAGTTCTTCATATTGGGAATAATTACAATGATGATATCATTTTTATAGTATACTCTCTCTGTTTTTGGAGAAAGCCTATTAAGAAGCTTGCTAGTTTAGTTGTAGCAAGATGGATCTCATTCTAGAAATGAGAGTTGGTCTAGATTACTTTCTCAGATGTGTTCCACTAAAAAAATTGATAAAAATTGAAGTAAGAACATGATATACTGTCGGGTTTTGCATGATCATGATAAATGAAGAATATTCACTTTAAGAAGGATATGGTGACACCATTGGGTTTTTTCCTTGGTACTTGGTCTGAGGAGTTGATGTACACCATGATGACAGATATGATAGCATGTTGCAGATGGCTCAATGATAATTTTGGATCAATTTTTGGATGTTTAGAGGGAGACATGTTTGAGCTCAATAATTATTAGTTCGTAAAGATGCATATGATGAAGATTGATGATATGGAAACTAATGGCTAGTCCCTATGAGAAGTTGTGAAAGTGGAAGCCTCCATGATGAAAAAGTTGAAGTTTATTTATAACAAGATGATGCTATATATACAGGGATCTATGAGGTTGAAATAAAGTTTGCAAAAAATCACACGTGTGATGTGACGATAGAGTCATGACTGCTAATACCATACTAGCTGATGACTAACACTTCTCCCTAGTTGAGAGGGATCTCCTCCCTGGTTGAGAGGGAGTTACGAATATGGTTATATGATTCATGTGTCATGCACTATACTAGGACTAATAGTCATAAGTATTAGTTAAGTCCATGAATATAGAATGGTATCCAAAGGATTTGTTAAGAATACGAGATAAATACTCCTTCCAGATTTGGAATCCAAGATAGGAAGTAGTCTAGTAACTCATACTCTTTGAGCATGAGGTAGGGAATACAATAGGTAAGAGTAGTTGAAGAGAAAATTCCTTTAGGATGTGTAAATAAAATATAAGAATGGTGCTAGAAGGATATCCCTTGTGAAAATATCTATGCAATATGTTCCTTAAGAGGTGGTGTGGTGTCCTGCATAAAATTTCCCAACATTTTGCTCAAATATATGGAGAGATAGATATTGTTAGTCAAGGCATTACTATGTTGACAATGATGGTTGTATATTAATAATAATGTTGATGCTTATGATGGATTTCCGATACAAATATTCTTATGACAATGATTCAATGGAAGAATTGTCCTTGTACTTGCGGTCAATTATGAATACCTCCCAAGTTAAGAGGGAGTGTTGAAATGTAACTAGCACCGGTCTTAATAAATTGTACTTGAGTCGTGAATCGATGTAATTATTAATGTACATGTGAAAATAATTTTTTTTTTTTTTGTAAAATAAATTTACTTTTATTGAAATGGGATTCTTTCCCATCATGTTGTGGCCTAGGTCAAAGCACACATTGAGTTCTCTACGAGTCTTGTTGACAAGTTAGAAGGTCATGGACATGATGTACTAGCGCTTTGAGGGCCCATGTAACAAGAAGGAAAAATATTCAATGTAAAATATCATGTCTAATAGCCTCCAAGTGATGGGTCAACCAACCCTGTTCATGTCGGCCTAGAGAAGCCTAACTAACCTCCTAAAAAGCCTATAAAAGTAACTCACTCTCATTATTTGGTCGATTATAGGGATATCAATAAAGTGTGTCCAAAAGGCAATTATCCTACACCCTATATCGACCAAATCATTGATGATTCTGCCAGAAATGAAATGTTTTCATTTATGGAAAGATTTTCTGAATATAATCAAATAAACATACTCCTTGATTATCAACCAAAAACAACATTCGTTTGTCCTTGGGGAACATTCGCTTACTACAAATTACCTTTTGGATTAAGGAATGCTAGTGCACCTTTTCAAAGGGAAATGTGTTATAATTTTCATGACATAAAACACATTGTGAATGTTGGGTGTGGAGCTTGATTATCTTGTTCACTTTGTATCACAGCATTGGAACCCTGTACCTTAAAAAGGGGCAGCAACGCCACCCAAAATTTAATCGTTGTTGCGGGGGGTCCAGGGGGGGCGGCAGCGCTTTTCGGAGCCCCCCCGAAGCTAAAAACAGATGTAAAATTGCCTTGTAAAAGTATAGTAATTTCTAGTCAATCTGGGCCGTTCATCAGGCAAATGATCTGACAGTAGAAGTTATGTTTAGATTAGGGTTTTTTTGCCCTAGAAGGCAACCCCTTGTATATATGAGGGTATTGTATTGCGGCTGTGGATGATGAGTGTATTCTCGGAGCGAGAAACAGAGAGGGAGACTGTGAGAGAGAACAGAGGATATTACAGCGGATCTGCTGTAGGTCTTGTCTCTTCAATTTTTGTTGGATAATATAAAGGAAGGACTGGCTGTTCGGGGTGGACATAGCCCAAACTGGGTGAACCACGTATATCTGTGTCTCTTTGGATTTATGTGTTTTGTGTGCTTGTATTTTCTGCATATTTTATGTGTTTCATTGCTATGTAATATTTAATTTTCTAACAACTGGTATCAGAGCCGAAGGTATATTTGGCTGATAAAATCAACAAAGAAGCCGACGACCATGACAGACGCGGAATGGAACATTCTCGATAGAAGGGCACTCGGAACAGTACGGTTGTGTCTTGCGGCGTCAGTCGCCTTCAATATTTCGAAGGAAACAACAACAGAGGGTTTGATGTAGATGTTGGCGAAACTGTATGAAAAGCCCTCGGCCTCAGACAAGGTATTTCTTATGAAAAGACTATTTAATATGAAGATGTCGGAAGGTGGATCTCGTGCAGACCATTTAAATGAATTTAATACAGTTACCAGTCAGCTAAGTTCTGTAGGGGTAAACTTTGATGATGAAATTAGAGCTCTGTTATTCTTGTGCTCATTTCCAGAGAGTTGGAATGGTTTAGTAATGGCCATTAGTAACTCTGTCTCTAGATATAGTACTTTAAAGTTTGATGATGTTGTTGGTGCTATCCTTAGCGAGGAAATGCGACGGAAAACCTCCGATGAGACATCAGGTAATACTTTGAGTGCAGAGTCTAGGGGAAGAAGAATGGAAAGAGGAAAGAGCTCAGGATATCACAGTAAATCAAGGAAAGGCAGATCCAAGTCTAGGTCAGGGATAGTGTTCTGGAATTGCGGAAAGAAAGGACACCTAAAGAAAGACTGTAGATCTCGGAAGGGAAAAGAAGGAGACACACAGCAAGAAAACAATCATGAATCAAATGTGACAGGTGATGTGTTACAATATGTTTTGATTCTTTCTTTCGAAAATGTTACTGATTCTTGGGTTGTAGATTCAGGGGCTTCATTCCATGCCACACCTGATAAGAAATATTTTCATGACTATGTTCAAGGAGATTTTGAACAAGTTCGTTTGGGTGATGATAAACCCTGTAAAATTGTTGGAATGGGTAAAGTTCTTGTAAAACAACAGAATGGAAACCAATGGCTACTAAAGGAGGTAAGGCATGTTCCAGATCTGAAGAAAAATATGATTTCAACGGGGCAATTAGGCAGTGAAGGTTGTGTGACAACTTTCACAGATAAAACTTGGAAGGTCACCAAAGGAGCGCTGGTAATAGCAAAAGGTGAAAAGGTTGGTACATTGTATTTATGAAATGGTATTTCTAACTCTGTTAATGCTTTAACTTCCAAAGGAGCAGATGCAACATTATGGCATCATAGGCTCGGACACATGAGTGAGAAGGGAATGAAGATTCTCCACTCAAGAAATTTGTTGCCAGGTTTGAAGAATGTTGATTTGGATTTCTGTGAGAATTGCATTTATGGAAAACAGAAGAGAGTCAGATTTCTCAGATTTGGGAAAGAAAAGAAGAGCGAAAAATTGGAGCTTGTGCATATAGATGTATGGGGACCTGCTCAGGTATCATCTCTCGGTGGCTCTCGTTATTATGTTACTTTTATTGATGATGAAACTAGAAAAACATGGATTTATTGTATTCAGAATAAATCTGATGTATTTGATACTTTCAAGAAATGGAAAACTTTGGTTGAGATTGAGACAGGAAAGAAGTTGAAGTGTCTCGGATCAGACAATGGAGGTGAATATTGCAGCAAAGAGTTTGATAGGTACTGTTCAGAGCATGGAATTCGTAGAGAGAAGACAGTTCCAAGAACACCACAAGAAAATGGTGTGTCAGAAAGGATGAACAGAACAATCATGGAGTGTGCAAGGTGCATGAGATTGCATGCAGGATTGCCTTTACAATTTTGGGCAGATGCTGTAGATACTGTTGTTTATCTAATAAACAGAGGGCCTTCAAGTTCTTTGGATGGTGGTATTCTAGAGGAAGAATGGACAGGTAAAAAGGTAAACTACTCTTTTTTAAAGCCTTTTGGTTGTGAGGCCTTTTTCCATATTAATAAAGAAAATAGAACAAAGCTTGAGGCAAAATCAAAGAAATGTACCTTTATTGGATATGGTGCTAATGATTTGGTTATCGCTTATATGATTATGAAAATCACAAAATCATTAGGAGCAGAGACGTAATATTCAATGAAAAGGTCTTGTATAAGAATCAGCTGCAGGAAAAGAAACGGGAAAAAGAAAGCAAGGAATACACGGTTCTTGATGAGATAACTGAAAAAGTAAAGGTGCCTGAAAATAATAATAATCAACAACCACAGCAGCAGCAACCACCACAACACCAACAGGCACCTCAAACACCTAAAAGTGGTGTTAGAAGATCTACCAGGATAAGTAGACCCCCTGAACGATACTCTCCTTCATTATATTATTTATTGTTGACTGATTCTGGTGAACCTGAATGTTATGAAGAAACAATGCAGGTTGAAAGTAGGAAGAAGTGGGAGCTAGCCATGGAAGAAGAGATGGACTCCTTAATGCATAACCAGACTTGGGACTTAGTCAGGTTGCTTGTAGGTAAAACTACATTGCAGAATAAATGGGTTTACAGGCTGAAGGAAGAAGATGGAGGAAAACAGAGGTACAAAGCTAGACTTGTGGTGAGGGGATTTGAACAGAAGAAAGGTAATTGATTTTGATGAAATATTTTCTCCTGTTGTTAAAATGAATTCAATCAGAACTATTTTAAGTTTTGTAGCAGCGGAAGATTTACATCTTGAACAGTTATATGTAAAGACAACATTTCTCCATGGAGATTTGGAGGAAGAGATATACATGCATCAACCAGAAGGATATGAGGTAAAAGGGAAAGAAAAATTGGTGTGCAGGTTAAAGAAGAGCTTGTATGGCTTAAAACAGGCCCCAAGGCAGTGGTATCTAAAATTTGACAAGTTTATGTCTGAACAAGGTTATACTAGATGTCACTATGATCATTGTGTTTATCTGAAAAGGAAAAATGATGGCAGCTATATTATATTGTTATTGTATGTAGATGACATGCTTGTTGCAGGGTCTAACATGCAGGAAATAAATGTGCTCAAAGGAAAATTGGCAAATTCATTTGCAATGAAGGATTTGGGAGCTACAAAACAAATCCTTGGTATGAGGATAACTAGAGACAGGAAAAATCGTAAATTAACACTGTCTCAGAATGAGTACATAGAAAAGGTGTTGAAAAGATTTAATATGCACAATGCAAAACCAGTTAGTACACCTTTTGCTATCCATTTCAAACTTAGTAAGGAGATGTGCCCAAAGACCCAAGAAGACATGGATTATATGTATAAAGTTCCATATGCATCAGCAGTTGGAAGCTTAATGTATGCAATGGTCTGCACAAGGCCTGATATTGCACATGCAGTGGGAGTTGTAAGCAGGTATATGAACAATCCAGGAAAAGAACATTGGATGGCAGTAAAATGGATTCTCGGATATTTGAGAGGTACCACAAATCAAGCATTATGCTTTGGTGGTTCAAACATTGCTCTACAGGGATATGTTGATGCAGATATGGCAGGTGACAGAGATAATAGGAGGAGCACTACAGGATATGTATTTACTGTAGGTGGAACAACTGTCAGTTGGGTTTCAAAAGTCCAAAGTGTTGTTGCACTTTCAACAACAGAAGCCGAGTTGTTGCTGCTACAGAGGCTAGTAAAGAAATGATTTGGTTACAAAGTTTTATGGATGAATTGGGTAAGAAGCATGATATGGGCACTCTATACAGTGATAGCCAAAGTTCTATTAATCTTGCAAAGAACTCAGCATTTCATTCCAGGACTAAATACATACATCTCAAGTACCATTTCATATGGTCAGTATTGGAACATGGAGAGTTGAAGATGGAAAAGATACACACTAGCCAGAATCCTGCAGATATGCTAACAAAAGTTGTAACCAGGGAGAAACTGAGAACATGCTCAGTTTCAATTGGTCTTCAAGGATGACGATGAAGATGAGGAACATCCATGTCCAAAGAGGAGTCATTGTCCAGCAAATGAAGCAGTGATGGAGTTGCTACAATCAGTCTCCAAGTGGGAGATTGTTGGGTGGGGAGCCTGATTATCTTGTTTACTTTGTATCATAGCATTGGACCCCTGTACCTTAAAAAGGGGCGGCAACGCCACCCGAAATTTAATCGCTGCCGTGGGGGGTCCAGGGGGGGCGGCAGCGCTTTTCGGAGCCCCCCCAAAGCTAAAAACAGATGTAAAATTTCCTTATAAAAGTATAGTAATTTCTAGTCAATCTGGGATGTTCATTAGGCAAATGATCTGATGGTAGAAGTTATGTTTAGATTAGGGTTTTTTTGCCCTAGAAGGCAACCCCTTGTATATATGAGGGTATTGTATTGCGGCTGTGGATGATGAGTGTATTCTCGGAGTGAGAAACAGAGAGGGAGACTGTGAGAGAGAACATAGGATATTACAGCGGATCTGCTGTAGGTTTTGTCTCTTCAATTTTTGTTGGATAATATAAAGGAAGGACTGGCTGTTCAGGGTGGACGTAGCCCAAACTGGGTGAACCACCTATATCTGTGTCTCTCTAGATTTATGTGTTTTGTGTGCTTGTATTTTCCGCATATTTTATGTGTTTCATTGCTCTGTAATATTTAATTTTCTAACAGTGAAGCCTTATCTGGATGATTTACCTACTCACTCATTGCACAGAGAAGATCTTCCTACTCATTTAAAAGAAATTTTTATGAGTTTTAGGCATTACATGATTCGTTTGAATCCACACAAGTGTATTTTTTGTGTGCAATATGGACAATAATTGGGATTAATTGTTTATAAATATGACATTCGTGTCGATCCCTCAAAGGTTGAGGCCATCATAAATTTACCTCCTCCTTCCACACTTCACCAACTCCAAAGTTTGTAGGGGAAAATAAACTTTCTACGTAGATTTATCCCAAACTATGCTGAGTTAACAAAAGGTTTTACCAGTTTGTTAAAACATAATGTTCCTTTTATTTGGTATGAGATTTCTGATTGATCTTTTGATGCTCTAAAACAAACGTTAACCCATGCACCATTATTGCATCCACCCAATTACAACTAGGACTACTTTTATAGCTAGCAGCCTCTGATTCCACCATTGGAATGGTTTTAGTTAAAGATGATGAATTTCACAATGAGCATGTGATTTATTATCTAAGTCAGAATTTGACTTTGACTGAAATTAAGTATTCACATGTGGAAAAATTGGCCTCGGTAGCAGTTCAAGTTGTCCAAATATTTTGTCATTACATACTATTATGAAATACAACTGTAATTTCTAATTGCAACCCAATGATGTACATTTTGACAAGATAATTACTTGGGGTCAAATACTCTAAATGGATTGTTATCTTACAAGAGTTTGATTTAGAATTCGAAAAATCTAAATCAAATAAATCACTAGTGCTTGCAGAACTCATGTGTGACTTTCCCAATACTGAGATGGAAACTATGGTAGAGAATTCCATTGTAGATGAATCTTTGATTCTTATCAGTACATTAGATCCATGGTATGGAGATATCATCATTTATCTTCAAACCTGAACCTTTCGACCTGAGATTTCTCGTTCAAATTGATGGAGGATCCGTTACCAATCTCAACAATACAATATTGTTGGGGATACACTTTATCATCACGGTGTGGATTATGTTTTTCGATGTTCCATAACTAATGAAGAGGTTGAAAGGGTTCTGAATGACTGCTACTCTGGAGTGTGTGGTGGTCATAGGTCTGGGTATGCCACAACCCAAAAGATATTGCGTGCTGGCTATTTTTGGTTTCTTTATTCAAATATTGCATTCTTGCAGTCTGAAAATGCCACAACTTTCAAATATTTGATCGAAAGATGCATGCACGACCAAATCATCTTCACCCCATAATTGTTGTCGGTCCTTTTGCGAAATGGGGCATTGATTTCATTACATGTAACCCGCACTCAACTGGGGGGCATGGGTATATTATTCTCGTTGTATATTACTTTACCAAATGGGTCAAGGTGATGCCTACATTCGTGGTAGATGGAAAAACTACAGCTATGTTCATATTCAATCATGTGATTTCTCGTTTCGGTGTACCCCAAGCTATTGTCACTGACCATGGGAGTAATTTTCGAAATACAATGATGACCAAAATTTCTGATCAACTTTGCCTATGCCATGATAATTCTACTCCATATTACCTACAGGCTAATGGTCAGGTTGAAGCCGTTAATAAAGTTTTAACTCACAAATCGAATTGGAATACCATTCTTTTTTCGGCACTATGGGCATACCGAATGTCAGCAAAATCTACTATAGGGTTCACTCCTTTCCAATTGGTTTACGGTTTAGAAGTTGCGTTACCTATTGAATGTGAAATACCATCACTCCAATTAGCCATAGAGTTACTACCAGCCACCTCTGAGGAGGAAAAATTATTTTTTTACTCAGCACAATTAGATGAAACTTGGTGCACCATTGCATTAGCTGTCAAGGCTCATAAAAAATGTGTGAAAGCTCAATATGATCAAAGTGTTACACCTCGTGTTTTTTCAGAAGGAGACCTAGTCTTAGTATATGATCAAGCTAACAATAAGCTAGGTGCTGGGAAATTTGAACCAATGTGGCATGGTCCTTACATTGTCAAGTGAGTGCTTGCCAAAGGGCCCTATGAATTGATTCATTATGATGGGGTCTCTTTAGATAAGCCCTAAAATGGTCTTTATCTGAAGAGATTTTATGATTGATTCTTGTGTGGAGATCTCACTTATATATTAGTCATTTTTCTAGTTAGTATGCCATAGATTAGATAATTTTTCCTAGTTTAAGTTTATTTTTACTACTATTACTACTTATCTTGATTACTCTTGATATTGTAGATGTTGACATCCCTTCAAACATACATTGGTTTTACTGATGGTGCCTGTCGTAGTACACGTAATATTTCTTCCATAGGCTAGGTTATTTATTCACCCACTGATGAGTTATTTTCTATGCATGGGATAAGCCTTGGTCAAATGAAGAACAATATTACAGAATATAGCATAATGATTGAGTTATTATCAGATGCCATTTCATTTGGTATTTGAAGTTTGATCATTAGGTTAGATTCGAAACTCATTGTGTTACATTTAAACAAAGTGTATGCAATTAAAAATCCAATGTTATTAACATTACTTTTGAAGCCTCGTCTCTTGGAAAGACAATTTGATTACATCAAATATCAAAAAATTTCAAGGAATTTAAATACATTGGCTGATTCATTAGCTAATCATGTTTTAAATAGACATTTGCAACTTTAAAATAAAAAACCAAAACAACATTCAATACATGTTGAACAAGATAGTCAGAGAAAGTAGTAATATCATAGATAGGAGTTTTTTTTTCAAAAAATATTACATCCTATGTGATCATAGGTTTAAAACACCTTATGATATGAAATATTATGATACAAAAAAAAAAATATGTCAATCCACGATGATCATCCACTATCCGTGGTGATGATCATGATAGTAGACTATAGCACTCACCACCTTGTGTAAGAATCTCCTAAACTATCCTGGTACACTTGTAACATGTCTTTGAAGATGGAGAGGAATTTCATCTGTTGATTTCTCAAGAATATCTATAATCAATCTCTCTAGGTTGTGTTCCATATCAGTTAGGATCTCTACTGCCTGATCTTGTGGTTGTCCTATAGGCTCTTCTTTCTACCTTTCAAAGAGGCGAAGTGTAGCTCGCCGTTGTGGACCAACATCTGCATTTAATTTTTTTTATCAGTATTAGATGATTAAAAAACAAATAAAAATTATATTTAACACACATAAAAATGATTCTCTTACCCGATTCTTCCCATTATGCCCCTGGAGGTAAGGACATCTCGAGATCACCTCTGAAATCTATACCCGCATAAGGGAAATATTCAATTGTGAATATTTGATTCTGAAACCACATAAAGTACACCAGAGTAAACCGAACCACCACACTGTTGTCACCACCATGGTGAGCCATTACTGCAACCCAATGTACCATACAAGGTTCTCTAAGTTCACCGCAATCTACAGGAATAAGCTAAGCAGCAAGGAATGAAATTCTCTCCAATGAAAAAGAAGTCAGGATGGTGCCATAGCCAACGTTTTTTAACTTTTAATTTTTTTCTTTGGTCAGTTGGCCTTTCATGTTGGCCAATACCCCTTCGCATCAGTTGAAAATGGTGCCTCTGAAACACTCTACAGCGGTATGCATCTTAGATTTGGTGGCTACATGTGGAGCCGCACTTCCACACAACCTAGTTATTGTGAATGAAATAACTTTAAGATCAAGTCACAATATAGTCCTTATGTCTATGAGATTATTCTTTGGATCTGTTGCATCACTGAAAAACTCTTGTTTGTAACTAGAGACGGGTAGGCCATCCTACCTAGCTCCAAACTGAGAAATTTTTTCTCCTCTTTTACACAATCCAGTGAGAAAACAAATATATTTGAGCTCGATTTCGAGCCAATGATCGCCAATGATAAAGCATTGATCTTGAAAATCCAACTTGTTCCCTAACCATGTCATCAGTTCCACCTGTGCCCTCATACCTTGAATTGCCAATAATTTATACAAACCACAGTTTCTAAGTGCACACATTGTGGTTGGATAATTCATAACTGCATCTTCTGTACCTTCATGCTAAAGTTCTGTCCACTCTAGCATCGTGAAATAATCTACAAATGGACACATTTGAAGGTTAGAAACTTCTAGAGTGGGAAAATTTAACCATTTTAGAGATAATTTATTATTTTTCAACTGTTCACAGTGCCTCCATAGTTTTTGTGTAGAGACAGTGCAGACATCCGCACGCGCTCCACATGAAAACTGTGGTAGCCTGATAATTTTCCTTTAAGAAAATTATCGGGGTCCGCAGGTAACGCATGTATGACCTGCGGACCTCCGAGCAAAAAAATTTAAACATAATTTATCCTCAAAAAATCAATTTAGGGCTAAAAAATAGACTTTAATTGGATATAAATGAAGAGAATAGTGTTGTGGATTACCTGGTTTCGATGAATCTTGATTTGAGCGATCGGCTGTCCCGCTATCAGCTCCAGAAACTTTTTTCCAAAAGCTCTGATTTTACAACTCTGAGGACAAAAGGTAAAAATGACTTTGTTAAACTCATTTTTATAAGTTTTTTAAATTAATAAAATATTTTATTTTATTTATTTTCAACTTTAGAAAGTAATTTTTCGATGTTTTTACTTATTGGAAACAAGTATGTTTAATCTTTTGAGCTTTTGTGCAGAATACATATTTTTCGGTGAAAAGAATTATTTTGATGATGATTACACTTTTATCAGTTTTTTGGGCTCTTGAAAATTACGAAAAAGCAAAACCCTGGATTTCTCTTTTAAGCGCTTTTCAGACTCTCTAAACATGAAAATATCGGTGAGTAATTGACTATTCGAACTTGTTAAAGGAAATGAACAGTCATCCTTTCAGTATAAGTTTACCCCTTTTCTGGACTGAGTTCTCTCCTGTATTATTTTATCCTTTTACAGGCTTGAGAGACTAAATTTATGAAAAAGTACAACCATAGAGTTTTCTTATGTTTTTCTTCTGACTCCCTAAAATTGAAAAACACCGAGTTTCACCTATATTGGACTCGTTAGAACTTAATAGTAAAGGACCTATCGATTACAAATGAGAATGAACCACTCCTTTTTAGGGTTCAATTTTAATACTAAGTTGGACTCGTCCGAAGGAGGAGCTTACATAACAAGAAAATGTTATCCTTCTCAAGCTTGTCAAAAATAAAGAGGTGCTTGCTAGAAATGGTGGGGGGGAAAGAGAAAAGGAATCTAGTTGTCACCCTTGTTTTAAAAGTAGTATACCACTCTTAAACGTGACACTTTTGTCACACTTTTACCTGGGTTGGGAAAATCCTTTGTCTAATAGTTAATCAGACCGCATTGAAAGTCTTCAGTCAATTTTTGGGTATTAGCTTTAGATCAACTATTACCAAACCAGTTGTAGTGTTGTTATGTTTTCAAGAGACAGTTCAAATAAACCATTCATTGCAAAAAAAAATTCTCCATTTGCGTTGACCATCCCTGAGTCATTCCTTGCAAATATTTCTTCAAAACTTGATCTAATGGTTTCGTGTCATAGATTTTCCTGTGATGGGTCGCTTTCTATATATGACAACTCATCATCTAGAAAGTTGATCTAGAATCCTATCAATACATTTGGATCTCCATGCCCTAATGGCAAGTTTCTCGCCTTTGACAATAGGTTGCATCATTGACCTTCGATAAAAATTATTCCGTGAAGTGTTCAACTGCAAATCATTCATACACACTTCATGGATTGTACTAAGTACACTGAGATCCATTGTCATTATTGGTGGTTTCTCTCACACTTTTTAAAAATTCACATCATTGACTGGTAATCAAGTGGTTTCTACCATGTTCAACTTCGACACAATCAATCACATGGATAGAATAGTACTAGTTCAGGAAGTGGAAATCAAGACTCTGGATCTAGTTTCCACCATCTAGGTTGTGAGGATTTTTATTATTCATGATAAAGTAGAATACATATGACAGATGGTTGTGTCCATGCTGTGTCTACTATTGATGTAATTTTAAAATCATTTATGTACCAGAACATGTAGATAGTTTTGATCTGAGTATGGGAATTCCTACCTCAGCGATGATATACATATATATGTTTTCTTTGAATGTTTTTATGGGTTTTCGGCTGGTGTGTCCACAATCCAATCCTTGAAATGATAAAGCACTTCACTCTTCAGAACTACCTCAGACTTCGCACTTTAGGGGGAAATCTGTTACACGTAATTTTCTCACCATGACATTTCACTATCTATATAGGTTCATCACTACCTATATTATTCTCCCTTAGATGTCAAAAACCCAAATGTTCCTAAACCAAGTCTTGGAATTGGAGAAAAGCTCATTAAAACCCTAAAAGGTCTAACTCTGCACTTTTCCTAGCTCTTTCCTTCGGATCCACAGATATTTGTACTATAGCTTGCGGCACATCCCACAAGTTTTTCTTATAAAACTTATGAAATCCCGTAAACAGAAAAATAAGCGAAAAATTAAGTTCTAGAAGCCCAGTTGGATAAATATTCTCCCAGCTGGAAGATTATAGAAGTGCATTTAGTTCGAGCTTTATCCTCTACTCATGAGCCCTATCCCTTCACTCATGGAGTTTATCCCTTGGTATATGGAGCTCAAATCCCTTCATGAGAGGAATCGATCCCCCTCTTCATGGAATAGAAACTACCTCCATTTCCCTATAAATTGAGGTCATGTTTCAATCTCAAGGGTAGACACACATGTGGTAATTGCTGAAGAAATTCTTAAGAAAGCATACTCTCTATACTAGCCATTTTTTATATGAGAATGATCACACACTCATGTCCATAACTTCATGCTAGTTCAGAGAGAAGAAAGCTTGTCAATCTGAGAGAGGGCGATGGTTTAGGACCCTGGAAGAACTTGTATAACATCAACATGACAGGTTATAAGGTTACTTCTTATTATGCAGGTTAATAGAAATGGATTCCATTTTCTCATCAAATTATTCATATATCTATTTGAGTAATTCAATTCTTAGATTCCTTAATCACTGAGATAGATTAATGTTTTCTCAATTATTATATCTTGTAGATACTTTTAATCCTTTTATCTAACTTTGATTGAAGGTTTCACATACTGAAGTGACCTCTTTTGGAGCGACTGGATAAAATATTCCGACAAGCATTGGAATTTCAGTAGGGGCATGTCCTCGTAATTTGTTATTAATAATTTTGAATCACAAATGATCTAGAGAAAATGTTTTGCATTTGGTTGTTTGTTTCTAGATATCCTTAGAATACTAGGGAGATCGTTCTTACCCACAAGAAGGATTTATCCTTATAACACACTCCTAGGGACAACATTAACACTAGGGTCCTCCTCGTGCAGCTCCACCCTGACCATATGAATGTTGTGTGTTGGAGTCTGCGTATTTTTCTCCTGCATATTAGCAATTAAAACATGATACTCTTCTATGAAATGATCAAACTACCTATAGTACATGCATGATTGATGCATAGGGTTCAGAAAATCATGCTCATAATGATGAAAATCTCTGTAATTACCAGAAATGACATGTCCACTTCCTCGACCAGCTAATCCTCCTCCTCTTCCTCTTCCTCTAGTAAGGAATCCACCGTGCCCATATGGGGATACTCATGAGATAGGTTTGGTCTGCATACTATACACCTCAAATTTTTCAATAATCTACTCAATACTTTGGGAGTGCTACTCATCATGTCCTAGTGACGAACCTAAAAAAAAAAAAACTGCTTCAAGTTAGGCATGTATTTTATGATCCTTGGAGAGAAATGTGTCGCATGTAAACCCGTATTTTGATAGATTGCGCACCATACTGGAGGTAGTCCATTTGGACCTACCAGGCTCTTCTGTGGGCTTGGTCCTCCAGCATGCAGATAATCACTGAAGACTATACATTGATCTTTATGATGCCCCGCAGCTTTACATTGTATGCACCAAACCTCTACGCATACCTCCTTGCCCTTATATTTACGGAAATTATGAATTTTCAAATGCATTGCTTCTAACAAACACTGAATCTGTTGAGTTCCAATCATAGTAGGCACCGGTGCAACTTTTAATTTCATCACATTTTCCACAACTTCGACCTGTATGGAAATATTTTGTTGACTCAATAGTTGACGCAGGTGTGGGAGCAACATTAAAATAAACCACTCCTTGTGTAATTAGGGGAATTTTGAGGTCTAAAATGAGCCTCCTAAGGAAATTATAAAATAATAGTGGAAATAATAAAATAATATTAAATTACATCATCAAATTTTAGAGGGAAAAAAGAAAAAAATATTTTTTCAACTCGTATTTTCAAATTATCTCCATATGGGTTTACTCAAATTTCGAGTGGAAAGACTCATTTGATGCATAATTTTATTATTCATCCAAGGAGTACCCATGTTCCATACTTTTGATGCACCCTAATACATGAAATTTTAGAAATACATGAAAAAATGGATTGCAATCACGATTTTTCATGTATTTCTCATTTTCGGTGTAGGAGGGTCCATCGAAAGTATACAACATGGGTACTAATTGGATGATTAATATGATTTTTCATCCAAAGAGTAATCCCACTCTAAATTTTAGGAAAAACTTAGGGAGATAAGTTGAAAATAGGAGTTGAAAAGTAGTTTTATTATTTTATTATTTTTAAATCATTTTACTTTTTTACTCCAAAAGTGGTGAATCATCCACCATGGTTGAAATCATCATATTGAATCCTATGGGTTATTATAAAGTTTATTTTAGTTGTACATTTTTCTTAGGAGGACCATTTTAGACCTCAAAATTCCCCTAATGTTGGTATCATCAATAGTGAATCCACCATCCTTGATAGTGCACTCCAATGCCTCATCTGCCTCCCATACAGATTCATTTATCCCTTGGTGAATCTCTTTCAACTCGGTTACACCTTGCGCGAATGACTTCGAAGTTTTGAACTATTATTTTAGAGCGTCCTTCAAATCATCCATATTTGCGTTAGGGTTTTATAATACATATCTTATATACTAGTCCAATGCGCGATCTTAAAAAGTAGTGGCTAACTACACTTTCTTACCATCATCACTATTAACCTGTTGTGCTCTCCATACAACATCAATGAGAAACCTAAATTTCTCATTATATTAATTTCCAATAACTCTGAAAATATGTATCTTCATAGATGTGGCCATATTTGTACCTAGGGGAGGTGGAGGTGTTGTGGATGACTTGTGAGATGAGTGTCGAAGTGCAGTGGATGGGATCTAAACAATGGCCAATAATCCCTTGATTGTTCTGATCTTGTGAGACTTCTTCTTGGGAAACTTCCTCTTATTTAGAGTGCATAGATTCATTATAGATACTAGTTTTTGGCATTTCATCACTATCAGATCTACCCTTTAGAGGACTGTAAATAAACCCTTCTTCTAGTCTTGTGCGGTAAATTCTTCCACTGCACGTATTCAGTCCTATTCAAAACATTCAGGCAATGTGCTTGCTTAGAGAACCCTGTTCACACAATATAATCTTAATCCACAACTTCAAAAAGCATAGGAACTTACCTTTGTGACCCTTAATAAATCTCCTTTCTACTTCAGAATAAGACATGAACTGATCGATGGAAAATTAAGTTACAAATCCACCCAAAACATGATCAATCTAATGATATATCATGTGGGTGATAATATTGATTTTCTTTTCTAACTGATGTACCAACTCACAATTCCACTAAGTGACTGTGTCGTCCTTCACACAAGTATTAAATTTGGTTAATCGTGACAACCACTCATGCAGCTTAGTTGCGAAGGATGCAAAGAATATTTCATGAACTTCTGTATAAATGTACTTATGAACCAACTCTTAAATAGATAATTTATAACTTTGATTCTCTTGGATTGCGAATTCAAGGATATTTCTATCTAGCCAATATTGCAATTCATTTTACGTAGGATGCCAATACATCAATTCTCCCTCAAAATGATCTTGGTCCCAGCAACGGAACCATTTTTTGGCTTGAGGGGTCCTAACCTAGGTTCATATTTATTGCGCAACCAAAAAACCCTCCAAATACTAGCCCTTTCAGAAATTACCTACTTGTATAGATCAATGTCTCACCCGAAGAAGTCTAGGGGGGTGTTGGAAAAATGTTTCTGCACACTGAGGAAGAAATTGAAGTGACTACCTGTAGTCAGGCCTCTTCAGTACATTCAGGAAATGTATTCGCATAGAGAACCCTGTTCACACAATAGCATCTCAATCCACAACTTCAAAGAGCATAGGAAATTACCTCTAGGACCCTTGAAAAATCTTCTTTTTGCTTCATAATAGGATATGAACTAATCGATCAAAAAATTAGTTATAAATCCTCTCAAAACATGGTCAATCTAATGATATATTGCATGGGTGGTCGTATTGCTTGTCTTTTCTAACTTCTATACCAACTCTGGAGTCTTCTGAGTGACTGCATCATCCTTCGTGCAAGTATTAAATTCGGTCAATCACGACAATCACTCATGCATCTCAGTTGAGAAGGATGAAAAGAATATTTCATGAAATTCTGTATAAATTTACTTATGAAACCACTCTTAAATAGATAATTTATAACTTCGATTCTCTTGGATTTTGAGTTAATGGATCTTTCTATCTATCCAATATTGCAATTTATTTTGTGTAGGATGCCAATACATTAATTCTCCCTCAAAATGATCATGGTCTCAGTAATGGAACCATTTTTTGGCTTGAGGGGTCCTGACCTAGGTTCAGATTTATTGCGCAACCAATAAACCCTCCAACTACAAGCCCTTTCAGAAATGAGTTTCTTACGCAGATCAAAGTCTCACCCGTAGCGGTATGGGGCGGGGTGTTGGAACAAGGTTTCCGCACACTAAGGAAGAAATTGAAGCGGTGGCCCTAAACAGATGTATAACAGAAATTATTGTATATTATAAATAGATGCGTGCATAACACACCAATGAACTATCATAATATCTTCGTCGCAAACACATGAAATTGTGAGTAACAGATAACAGTTACCAGATCGGATCTTCCTAGACTATTCCAACACACAGACTATATATATTCATGCAATAACAGAGATACTTTAAGCTAATATAGTCATATACTAAACCATCAACATATATTCACGCATAAAATATAATATATAATCACACATATGCATCTGATCATAACAGAAGTAAAGTAATATCAAAGCAATAAATCGAATCAGATTCACAGTAATCAAATAACTCAGATATCAAACACATAACATATTTGGTTCACTAAAAAAATATTCGTATTAAGATCCAATTATTCTAGTAAATTAAGATTTTCCCTTACAATTACCCTTCCGAGTACACAACCAGCAAAGTCTTCACAAAGCCGGGACTAGGTCTTCGCACACAAAGAAAACAGGAGCCTTTCCACCCAACATAGACTTAGACTAAAAACCTTACAAATTATTATCACATAAGCTTGAATCACTTCGATATTAGCTATGTTACTAGACTCGATCTATCTATATTTATATCCATTCAGTGTGTAGATACTATGGCATCAAACCATGGTTTGAGACCCACATATATGGACTTTGACTCGCCCCAAAGCCCCTTTGTCCTTTCCGCGCAGTGCGCATAACCAAAAACAATTTCCCCAAGGGACCCCGCTCAATCATGACCTTTAATGTTTGTGATGTCCTATCTTATACTCTTGTCTAGATTATTATTTCATGTAGTGTTTCTATTTTTTTCACTATTTACTATGGTGGTTTTCCATTTCTCTTTGAAGTATCTCCTTCATCTCCTGTTGCTATTTCTTTATATGAAATTTCCCCCCACAATTCCACTCTAAATTATTCATCATCGTACATTTATCCTTCATATTCTTCCTATTTTCGCTCCACTTTCCCTACAGGGGACATCTCATATTTTATTTTAGGTCTAGGTGTCTCTTCCATACGAAGTACTATTTCATAAAGCTTTTTCCATTGAATAGGGAAATTTATCATTGGTATATGTCCTTTTAATCTCCAATGCTCACACTATACTTTTCATTTTCTTTTTTACATCGATTTCTTTTATTTGGGAGGTGTTTGCTTCTTAGAAGGGCTTACCAAATCAAATAGATTGGATGCAATTTCCCTCTACATTGGTTCCAATATAGGATCATTATTCTAATAAGTTCAATTGTAGGAAATGGCCTTAACTTTTCCTTTGTAAACTATGGTGAACCCCTACTCTACAAAGGAACTGTGGTTTTCCATAAATGAATTCCTATCCATGTCCACAAATATAGCCCATGGATCAAGATGATCAAGTATCTCTAGTGCATCAAAGGTTATCAAATTAATTATGACATGGCGGGCCTGGGATTATTTCTCCCCTTCCTTTACTTTCTCACTCATTTCATTAAAATATTTTAAAAACAAGGTATGCTTATTACTTGGGATGTTGGTAGGTAAGCTTGGTCTCATAACTCATAAATTAGGCTAAGTTGGTAGTCATTAACCACATTGAGTCTTCCTTCATAGGATATATACTTAAAAATATTTTAGGAAGCCTCATTTCATGAGGGTGGTAGGATTTCCCTTTTAATCCCATTGATTTCTTTAGTAAACTTCACATACTAAAGGAAGAAAAATTTCTTAGCAAGGGTGGCCTCTTGGCTTTCCTCTTTATCCCAGGATAGGCCTGTAGGAATCCTTGTTACCATGTTTATGACCTATTCATTTATATATATCTCCAATCCCTTCATTATCATTACATACTCCTATCCTCCAAAAAATTGAAAATTTTAGGGAACTTCTAAGGCCATGTTATCATTATAACCACTTAATCTCTCAAAGAACACCAACCACTTGCTTCTTTGAAATATACTCACCATAATATTATTTTAATAAAACCTATAATTAAAGGTTCTCTATAATTAAATGCATCCCCCATCATGGAAACTTTTCTAGGTTTTGTCTATTACACAAGCCTGTCATGAATGATGAATATGGTGACTAAAAATTTTTGAGTATATTCGAAGAAATTTTGTGACTTTGATGCAGGAAACAAATAGGTGCTCAGTCAAGGGATACTAAAGTGGTTCTAAAGGTGACCAATCATGATGAAAGGGGGTGTATATCATGTTCAATTTAAGTTATTTCTTCTTTAATCTTTCTAAGAAACTATTTTATTGGAAAATTACATTTTAGGTGCAGTCCCTATGGGATTTTTGGTGTATATCCTATAGAAAAAAATTCCAATAGTATTATTGTGTAAGAGACATTGTAGCATAGATATGGTGCTATGTTTTTAGGAATTTTTTTTTTTATTTTCATGCATATTAGAGTGAATTCCGGTTAATTAACTCTATGTGAGTTAGAGTTGACATGCAATGGTTCTTATTTCAAAATTAGGTAGAAAACAAACCAATTACTTTGGATGTGATGGCCTTCTTAACTGGGTTAATATGTGATCATTCACATGCATGGGAGATCTTGTTGGAAATATGTACCTGATGGGACTACCATTGTCTTTATAAGTTTGGGGTATTTTGGAGGTTTCTACCATTATCACTTCATTCTAACATATTATTGTGTTTTGATATCATTATCATGAATATTGTAATATTCATGTAAACGATATGAAAATGGTGGCTTAAGGATTGATACGTAATAGTTAGATGATGTTTCTATCTTGAATCGTGATTTCATGAAGCATGTTTCAAAGGAGGTGCTCTGAAATTTTGTCTACAAAGAATCCTATAGGTGAAAAAAGTATCATGTGGATGTTGTAGTCTAACATTATGTTATTTTTATGGTTTGAGCTTTTCTAGAAAGAGATATCCTTTGAATTTTTATGTCCAAAGTGTGCATTTTTTTTATTTGTGCATTTTAATGAATGGTAATACTTCTTACAGATTTACAAAATGGGTTGTTTCGTTCCTATATAATCTTGTTGATTATGCAAGGTGTGATTTTCGGTGAGGTTTGGAAGGTAGAAAGTGGTACTTATGGATGGATGTGGATCCTCTAAGGGAAGGAGTTAAATGTGATTGTGGAACATGGTACTATTTAGCATCCAACTATGATAGGTATATAGAATCTCTAGTTAATATAGAAGATAGGTCTAGGTGTCTATTGCACAACAATTTCTATTGATTTCCTCCTATGGATTGGTCATCTAATCTATTATTTTCTTTGTTGAAGGCGGGCCTTCGCAATATCCATAGAAATACGAATAATATTAGTTTAAACATATTATTTTATTTCTTTCTTTCTTTTTGTTTCTTTATTTTTCATAGAGGGAAATGGTGTCATTTCTAGTTTCCACCATTTCCCTTCCATACGAAGCCTATAAATTTTTTAATGGAAGAGGATTTTATTTTAAAAACTTAGAAGCTATATCATATAGGTTTTCAATTTTTTTATTTTGTTCTAGATGCCTAAAATGACATTTTCACTAAATAAGTTTTATTTATTTTTTTTCTTTTCCTCTTTTTCTCTTTATTTATTTATTTATTTTTCTATTTTTCTCTCTTTTTTGCATTCATTAGATGCATTTGCGAGTATTCATACTCTCAAACAAATCAAAGTAATGATTCCTAATTTTTCATATGAATTCTTCGTTTGATAAAGATACCTTATATATTGTAAGCCTTGAAGCCATTGCTTAATAAAGGGATTTACTCTTCATCAATAGTTTTGATCTATACAAACCCATTGTCCTAGAAATTTCCCACTAGGTATGGCCCTAACCATCTAGTCATGTTTTTTTTCTTGAAATATTTATATTTGGATGCATAAAGTAGGGTGAAAACACCTTCCTTAAATTCCATGGTTCTGATATATGTTTCATTCCATATTTTTCTTTTCATATAGATCGTATCAATGTGAAAGACAATGTACATCCTATGTTATTCTATTGCATTCAATCATTTTCTTCATTCTTCCTGAGCATATTTCAGATGCATTTCTAGCTATGAATTCATCCTTAATGTGGTGATCTTAATATTAATGGGCATCATGTCATATTATCTAAAGACCAATAGAAATAGGGTGAACCCTATATTAGTATCTAGCATAGTGTTGTACATCCATCTTGCTTCAATGATCCTATAAGCCCAATCTTTCATGTTCATGATGATTATTTTTTTACGATTTTTTCCAATTATCTATATATAACCTCAACTTGTCCATTGGCCTGAGGATTATATGGAGTATCCTTCCTATGATGGATGTGATGTTGCTCCATAATCCTTTTGATCATATTTTAAGTGAACTATGTCCCTTAATCTATGACTACCTCCTTTAGAAATCCACACTCATAAAATATTTTATCTCATAAAAACTATACTGCCTTCCACTCTTCGACAAATTTTACTGGTCCTATGAATTCCATCCCCCATTTCTAAAATGGTTCAAAATAAACTTGTTCTTTTACAAGAATTCTATTTCCTATAGTATGAATTCCTATCCTTTGACATTCATCACAAGGAGAAGAGTATTGATGGGAATCCTTATGAAGTGTAGGCGAAAAGTGTCAAATATGTAAGTTATGTAGGGAGTTATTTTGGTTGTGAAATTCCCTCCACAATGCCCATAATGGAAGGCCTATAGAGTGTTGTATACTCCATGTTACCTTACACACCTTCTATGGACCAAATTAGGTCCAAAATTGAACAAAAAAATCTAAATCCATGTATTATAAAAGCCACTTTGCTTGAAGATCTTGATTTTTTCTGTATAGAAGAGACGATGGGGTAGTTTTCCCGTAGTTGGAAATTATAATACAATATAAAAATAGGGATTTTATGTCAATATGGAAGAGAGGTGCTCATCTAATAAAATATCATTTACCATGTCTTCATCCACAAGAAGATTTAATATAGACAAAAAATATACAATAAAATTCTCTTTTCTATATTTATCAATTATTGTTAAGTCAAATTGTTGCAATAACAAAGTCCATCTAAGAATTATATAATTGATATAAAGTTTTTTCATTAAATATTTAATGGTGGCATGGTTAGTGTGTAAAAAACCATGGTAACCAATAATTTAATGCTTAATATTTTTCAGAGAAGGAACAATGGTAAAACCCCTTTTTTGAGTCACAATATAACTTAATTTATCACTAGATAAGTTTATATTAATGAAATATACATTGGATAAGGAATTTCATATATTTACCACCCAATAACTACACCTACAACTTTTCTTGAGTAATCAATGTGAATATGACAAGGTAAATTCCAGTTGGGGCCTTGTAGGAAAGGTATCGATACAAAAATTTCCTTAATGATTTTAAATGGATATTAACATTTGGTTGACCAACAAATGTATGAGTTTTTAATGAAAATATTTTAGTACCCTACATGGCCAAGTAAAATTATAACATTATTTTGTTTATGAGGGAAATGAAGATGTTTAAATACTTCTACCATGTTTGGATATAATTCAATCCCTTTAGAGGATAAGTAATGTCCTAGAGAAATACCCTACCTCATAAGAGGGCAACATTTTTCATTAATAAATATGGGGTTCATTGCTTCACACCTATGAAGGAGCTTATAAATATCGATGAGAACTTCTTGAAAGGTGTTTCAATAAAGTGTATGTTCATTAATATAAATCTACTAAATCATGAACAATATCAAAAAATATAACAAGTATTCCCCTTTGATAATTGGTTGAGCCATTACATAGGCCAAAGGGAAGAAATTTATAAAGTAATTCCTTGTGGGGATAAGTTAAATTGGTATTATCCTAATTGTATACACTAAATTAAATTTGGTTATACCCACTAGAACCATATACAAATGAGAATAATTTCTTCCATGCAAAAACATCTAGGATTTGATAAATGAAAAATAAAGGTAAATTATTATTTTTACTAGTTTCATTTAAGTCCCTATTGTCCACACATATTCTACACTTTCCTCTCCTTCTCTGAAAAACAACCAAAGAATACACCCATCCATGATTATAAATAGGATAAATGAAACTAACATCTAAGAGTTTATGTTGTTCCTCCTTGACAATGTCCTCTAGTGCAACGTTCATACTTCTATGGGGATACCGAATGGGATTGTGGCATTCCTCAATGTATGTGTGATGGGTGTAGATGGATGGATGGATCCCCTTCATCACCTTATAGCTTTGGGAAAAGAGCATCAATTTTAATCCCCAAAATAGTGATTATCTTGTGTTCTTGAAGAATATTAAGGGAAACATTGATTTTCAATAGTTTGGAGGGGGAATTTTTAATTCATTTAGTCTTATCATTACTAGATATATCAATGAATATTTTTCCCATTCATTTTCCTCTAGAATGCTAATTTTTCTAATTTGTTGACCATATCTTAGGACATTAATTTACATATCAGCATGATTTTATAGAAAATTTTCAATCAAATCATCTTAGTTAGATCTCTTGTTACTAAGGGCATTTTTAATGGTACAAACATGATAGGATGAGGAGAGGATCGAATTATATTATTTTTCTTATAAAAAGAGAGGTATATATTCCTCAACTAGTGGTTGAGTACGAGGATACACTAGAAATTTTATTATGGGTTTCCCGTTAGTCTTCCTAAAATTAGTGGATATCCACTGAACTTGGTATTTGGTAGTAAAATAAGGAAACCATATGGGTACTTTCAATAGTGTCTAGAAACCATGACATCTTCCATTTTAGCTCTAGATTCATTATAGATATATAAGCTAGTTGAAACATGATAATGTTCTATCTTAGGGACTCCCAAAGAGTGTGTTTGACCATGGTGACCATAACAATGATGGTATCTGAAACTCCTAGGTCAATTTAGGTGTTTGGAACTTCTATTTTATTGATACGCATATCCACATACAAGCTACTAAGATCCAAGTACTTAGAAAAAATCATCTTCCCAAGAATTAGATTTTCAATTTGTCCTATGACATTCATTGTAGCGGTATCCCATTTTCTTCTTACAATCCTTTTGAGACATTATTCCTTAATAAAAATGTTGCATATTATAACATACTTGGTGGCATATAATAGAGGTATCCTAACACATAAATTATTCAATTCCCGTAAGAGTTAAATATATTTAGGTGCTTGTGTCTTTCTAGTGGTAAATCTCCCAGCAAAATTATCTTCTTCCCTACTGGGATATTTCTATGGGGAAGGTTAATGAGGTTCTTATAGGACCTTACCTTATTTGAGCTTTATCTTTCAATATTCGAAGGAATAATTCTAGTAAGGAGTCTCACCATTATAAACAAGTTTTTATTTCTTATTATTGGGATTTAGGTAAAATGAGTAGGAATCTAAGGTTTTATTAGTGGAGTATAATTTTGAGGCATGCTAGATATTGAAGAGGATAAATTAAGCTTGGTGGATGAGCCATGAGAGGCTTCCATCCTTTTTAATACTTATTCCATTAAGGAGTCTAATTCTAGAATGGTTAGTAAGGACGGATGAAATTTTGGCTTGGGTACTAACATGGGGTAGGTATAGACCAAACTGAAAAAACATGTGGGAGCTAAGGTTGAGGATGAAATTTTGCAAGGTAATTATTGAAATATTAGGAAACATATAAACTGAATGCCCACTTCATCTCCTTGGTAGATAACTTTCAATTACCGCCATGCATGAAAATTTTGAGTGTTTTTCTTCACAAAGTGCACATATTTTTATATTATTAAGTGGGATCTTATTCAGAGGGTTTATTATGGTGTACATGTGATAAACTACAACTAATTCCATTTATACCTCTCTTTTTTTTTTCTTATCCTACAATTCCTCCATCTAAAAAGCTAGTGAGTGCAAGATTTTTGTCTTCATTTCCTATAATATTCAACAAATTTCATTTTTTGTAAGAATATGGGAAGAAGTAAAAGTACTTACCAAGTTTTAACTAGATATCACTTTCTTCTTATTAGCCTTGGAATGAATTTTTAAAATGTACTTCACCATAGCATATTCCAGCTAATAAATGTGTCCAATAGCTAAGAGATTCCATATTTCCATCAAATATTCCCTTACTCCTCCTAGTAGAACAAGTGTCATAAAGTCATCGTATAGGATGTAGCGGTGTGCTCTCTTGTAGCTCAATTAAAAAATTTATTCATAATCCTTGAAGGATTCATTATCTCATTGTCTCAATAAAAATATCATATCCCTTGTGTCATGGGCTCAACAATAATATCTATACTTGTTTCTCAAGGCTTGTTTTATTTTCTCCCGTGTGGTAAATTTTTCCCCTTAAAGACTCATGAAATTACTTAAAATTTAATTATTCACAGTAGAATGAAATATAATTAATTTACATTCATCTCTAAGATAATAATAAGCCCTACATACCACAACAAAATCAAATATAAAAGGTCCAAAATTCCCAATGGTTAGTACATACAAGTGAGGAAGTACAAATGGATTGATGTTTCTCATTCTAGCTTGTCCATTGGTTTCCGTAATGCGAAACTCAAAGACCTAAATTAGGTATCCATTTTTAGACATCGTATAATAATATTAGGAGTTACGTCCTTCTAAAAGGGTTTCACATTCTCTACATTTATGTTATAGATAAGTCTCAAAGATCCCTATTACAAAAGTAAATGTTATACAATCAACAAGATGATGTTGATTGCTACTTAGACAGTTTTTTGACCTTGAGAGAATGAATAAAAATTATGAACCTTGATACCTCATTGGCCATGATGTGAAAAAGTGACAACGCTCAAAATTCTAGCAACAATGTTATATCCCTGAGGATCTCAAGTTTAATATGTTAATTTTGGGTTCATATAAACTTAAGAGGTATTATGCATTGAATATGTGATTTTCAATTCTTTCTTTTCCTCAATGACTACTAATCTATGGAATCAAATTCTTACTTGATCAGTTGAGGACAATGATCGTGCTAATTAGTACTCAGTTTGGTTGGTCTAGTCTATTAGGATTTGAGAACTGTAGAACCAAAGTGCAAACATTCAAATTGTTGAATTAAAGTGACGAGAAAGAAAGGAAATAAGGTTATAGAAGTAAAAATTATGGAAATTAAAGCTACAATAAGTCAAACTATAGGAACTATAATCAAGGACCTACATAATGTTTCAAGGAAAAAAAACATATGGTATTTTTGTAGAAACAAAAACCAATCCACTTATAAAACTAGAAATAGGGCAATATATGATCTAGCAATAAATCTTGTAGTTGTGGAAAATTATTCCATAATTCCTCATCTTTCACTTAATCATGTTAAATTGACTAACTATGGTATTTTGAAAAAAAAAAATATCAAGGAATTATGCAAAGGAATAACCTTTGGGTTTGCTCTACAGGATACATTGTATTTCTAGAAGAAGAGGTGTAACTCTACTGAGAAACTCTAGAAATGATATGTGTAGTTATATAATAAAATAAATATGAAATAAGGGAAAAAAATATAATTATAACTCATGGAAACTATAATCATAACTTAGAAACTAAGAAATGACATATTATTCCAAGCATATACAAGGACATCGAAATATGTTAATGTTATTTTATTACAAGTATAAATGATAACAAATTAAGTAAACATGTGAAATTAAAATACACAAATTATAAGGGTTCTAGAGTGGTTATGGGCTACCCATGACGTGCTTAAAAACCTTGAATAATATCAAATTATAATACTTGAAAAAAGGATTTGTCTTTTCATTAATGAAAAAATGTCATTATGGAAATTGAAAGGTACAGGACTATAGCATAACCATATTATTATTTTTCTCTCCAAAAAAAATTTTCACTTGCTCAAGATCCCCCTCTTGTCATAAATGTTGAGGGAGTAGCCTCCTTGATAAAGGTGTTTATTTTCCCACCAAAAATCCCTAGAAACGTGGTAAATAGCTCCCTAGGGTCACGGGGGCTTCTGTTGGAAATAGGATGCAGAGTGTTGTCCTTGATGGCAACCCACTGAATGAAGATGAAGACATGTGACAGTTGACATGTGTTGTCCTTGATGGCAATACACCTGATGAAGTTATGCTTGACTTGATGGTCTTGGTAATCGATGTAAATCTGATGTGATATGATGCTAGTTAGCAAGATGATGCTAAGTGTTTTCATTGAATGACAACTCACTCGATGAAGTTGTGATTGATAGAATATGTTCTTGATGAAGTAAATTTGATGTATCAGCAGTGTGTACAGAAGGCAGTGAAGAAAAGAAGTCAGCAAGTGCTAAATCTATGTTGAAAAAGAGTATGTCTCTTGGTATACGCGGATTGGCCTAGGTGAAGTCGCGTATACACGCGGAAAATAACGTTTCAAGTCGCGTATGGGCAAAAGCGCTCAAAAGTGCAAACCCAAGGGTAACCACCATGGTATTAATCCATTGTATTGGGTAATGATCCACCTAATTGACCCCGTCCAAGTAGTTTTGGGCTTATGGTATTGTTTTGGTCCATGGTATTGAAAAAGGGGCTCATGGTATTGACAAAGGGTAATCATATAAAAGGAGAAGAAATTCATTGTGCAAAAAGGGAGTGTGGGTGCAAGATGTCTGAGCTTGAATGAATACTTCTCTCTGAAGTAGATCTGAATGAAAGGGTTACACTTGAAGATAAATCTGATTGGATGATGCACCAATGATGAAGAAAGGGATCGAGATCTGAAATGTATCTACTAGATCTGCTTATGGAAGGCTTAGATCTATGATGAGGCGAACATCTAGGCGAACATCTGTTGGAAGTGAAAGGGTAAATCTGAACTGAATATCTGATCTGAAGAAGTATCCTGCTCTATACTAATTGAAGATCTATACGCTACTTCAACGCGGAGGAAGCGCGTATATACGCAGCTTCAGCGAAGAGAAAGCGCGTATGCGCAATAAAATATACACCGAGTTATACGCTGGTTTGTATGGACGGAAGCGCGTATACACGCGACATCAGTGAAGGGAAAGCGCGTATGCAAACTAGGGCTTGCTGAAGCAAGGGGTATGAAATATCTGATCTGTTCTGCTGTGTTTCTGCTATCTGATCTGTGTTGATATGTATCTGTGGATGATGTATGTTCGTGCTTAAAAATATGGAAAGGGTTCCGTCTGGAAATATGATGAATTGCGGTCTGCAAGTTGTGTTCTATTGAAGTGGTTGGATCCAGTGTGAAAATGATGAAACGTGGTCCAAGGTGGTGCTGAAGGTTGTAGCCTTCAGTCAGGGGGTTGTAGCTCCCTTCCAGGTGAGGCTGGTAAACGAGATTAGGGGGTAGTAGCTCCCTTCCAGGAGAGGCTGGTAAACGAGTCAGGGGGTCGTAGCTCCCTTCCAGGAGAGGCTGGTAAACGAGCGCAGGTGGGTGCCTGCGTGCTGGTCAAGTCTGCGCCAGCACATATGTTGTAAGATGTTTTCTCTATAATAAAATATTGAAGGCCGAGCAACTGCAGCGGTGGTTTTCTCCCGATTTGGGTTTCCACCTAAAAATCCTGGTGTTCATGTGTGATGCTTTGTGTGATGGTTTATTCTGTTCTTACTGCACCTGTTTACTGCTTATTGAATATTTGATGAATAAATGATGGAATGGTTTAAGTGAAGATTTAATGACATATCTAAATCTCTGTGTATACGCTAGTTTCATAAATGGGATCCGCGTATATACGCTGGTTTACTGTAGTAAAGTAGCGTATGGGTTTTAAGGAATGAAAAAGTAAAAAGTTTGAATATGCAGTAAATACTGATTCACCCCCCCCCCTCTCAGTATTTTTCCCAACAATTGGTATCCGAGCGGGTCCTTGTGCAGAAGCTTGATCGCTTAAAGGAGATCCGTCGCAATGGGAAGTCAAGAAGGAGTAATGTCTATAAAGCCACCTCTATTCAATGGAAGCAATCTGATCTTCTGGAAGGTACGTACAAAAGCTTATCTGCAAAGTCTTGGTGCATATGTATGGGCAATCGTGGAAGAAGGTTATCAATACCCGGCAAGTATTCCTACCGATGCAGCAGAAAGGAAGAAGTATGAAACCAATGCCAAAGCAGTGAATGTCTTATTGGGATGCATGTCTGAATCAGAATTTGCTAAAGTAATGCAGCTACATTCAGCAAAAGAAATATGGGACAAAATCATTCTAAGCTATGAAGGAGACACAAAGGTAAAAGTGCAAAACTCCAAACTCTTAGAATTGAATATGAAAATTTGAAGATGCATAGTGATGAAAGTGTTGCCAGTTTCTTTCTTCGTCTAGATGATATTGTAAATCGGATGAGAAATTTGGGTGAAACCATGGCTGATACTACTCCGGTGGAAAAGGTCTTGAGATCTTTGACTTCAAAATTTGACTCTAAAGTTTCTGCTATTGAAGAAAGGCAAGATCTGCAAACTCTTTCTGTTGTTCAATTACATGGTACTCTGACTGCTTTTGAAATGAGACAAGGAGGTCCTTCTCAAATAAGAGAAGCTGCTTTTAAGGCATCTACAAAAGGAAAGGAAAAGGAAGTTGTCAAAGAATCCAGCTATATATCCGATGAAGAAGAAGCGAATTTCGTGAGAAAGATCCAACTAGGTACTGGAAGATTCAAAGGTAAGCTTCCCTTCAAATGTTTTGAGTGTGGAAAAGTTGGTCATTATGCTGCTAAATGTCCTTATAAAGAAAAGCATGGTAAAGGGAAACAATTTGAAAAGAGAAAGAGTTATTATGCAAAAAAAGATGATGATGAAGGGTCCAGTGAAGATGAAGAAGATTCTGACCAAGATCTGAAAGTGCTCATGGCTAAGAAGCAAAAGAAGAAGGTTACTCGAGGAAAGGAGATATCTCAGAAATCATGTATAGCAAAAATTGAAGAAGATGAAACAGATTCTGACGAAGATCTACAAGCACTCATGGAAAAGAAGAAAAAGGAGAAGGCCACTTGTAATACTCTTCTTTGTGAAAACAATAGTAAAGATAGTGAAAGTAAAGTTGTGGATCTAGAAGAAGCTCTCAAGATTCAAGAAGAAGAACTACAAAGTTCATACAATAAGCAAGAAACTATCTATAAAGAGATGATCTCACAAATGAAAGATCAAATAGAAATGCTAAATGAACAGGTGGACAATTATCAAAGGTTTCATACTTATGCATCCAATCGAATTAAATATCTAGAAGCAGATCTGGAAAAATCAAGCAAGAAGAATGAAGGACTTGAAGCTGCTATCATCTTTCTGCAAGCAGAGCTAGAAGCATCAAGTAAGGAGAATAAGGAACCTCTACAATCCTTTGAAAAGGAAGGCTTTGAAGCAGAAATTATCTCTCTCAAAGAAGATCTGGAAAAATCAAACAAGAAGAATGAAGAGCTGCAACAAACTTGTGAAGGAAATGAAGATTGGTTGAAAGAAGAGATTCTAAATCAGAAGAATCAAGTTGAAGATGGAAGAAGAAAAGAAGAAAGCATGACAAAGCAATGTCAAGCCTTGGAGGTTGAGGTAAATATTCTCAAAGGTAAATTAGAAGAAAAGGTTAAACTTTTGAGGTTTCATGATAGTACTAACATTTTGGACAATATTCTGAGTAATCAAAGGTCTCAAGCTATCAAACATGGTCTTGGTTTCCATGAAACTGTTAAAGGAGAATCTAGCTCACAAGGAAGTGCCAAAAATTCAGAGGATGTCAATGCAAAACCTGAAGTGTTGAAAGAGACAAAAGCTCAACCAACAATCATGAATTCTCAAAGGAATTCATTCAAGAATGTTGAATGTTTTAAATGTCATAATTATGGACATGTTGCAGCAAATTGCAGGAGCAGATCATTTCAGCCTCAAACAAACAGTTCCTACACAGAAAGGTACTTTGGTTTCTTCAAGGGATATTGTTTTTCATGTAACAAGTATGGACACAAAGCAGCTGATTGTAAAAGGAGGAAGAATAGAAATACTCATTATGATTCTGGACACATGAGATGTTATTCTTGTAACAAGTATGGACATATAAGAAAGGAATGCAGGTCGAACAGATATGAGAAATTTCAGCACACAAATAAGAAACAATCTAGAGAAGAAAAGGATGTTTTTGTTGATGCTCTAGAAAACAATGATTTTCTTGAAGAAAACACTCAATTCAAGATGAAGGACCGATCAGAAACGTAGGGAATTATGACCCTACTGCAGCCATCCGCTTCTGAAGCTGACTTTTCTTGTTGACTGCAGGAATGATGTGAGATACATTATGAGATCTAGTAATGTATCGTCACAAGAGGAGCAATGCATGATGACTCTCATGGTTGATTTGATTATACTGGTTATGTTTACTTCTGACATCGCATCTGATGTGAAAAGGACAGGTACAGGAGGTACAAGCTCTGGAAGAAATGAAGGAAGATGGAAATTTTCTATGCTTCACTTTCCATACGCAGGTTCCATTAACTAAAGTCGCGTATACACGCGAGTTCCAGAAGACGCAGTCGCATATGCATTGATGATAAGAAAATTTATCTGATAGCTGAAGATCTGAAGCAGAGGTCCAGGGGGAGCATCAGTCTGACTGCTGATGATTGCACTGTTAGCATCATTCTAGTTATACTCATGATAATGAAATGATGCATGGGTTCTTGGGTTGAATATTATGGATGAAGCCTGGTTGCTTTATGATGAAGAGCATTCATTGTTGAGATGAAAGTCTTATAGTTCAGAGATGAGGACAGATCATGCAGAGATTGTTATTGATGACTTGTTGTTGAAGGTATCTCAGATTGCAGAAGTTAAGGAAGAAGCACTGGTTTAGGGGGAGTAGCAGGTTGAATTCTAATGGTTGCATTGTTGGAAATATGACTGCTTATTCTTTTGTCTTGGTGATACTCATGCTCAAATGATGATGATTTGGTACATGGATTATTATGATAAGATTTTGAGCCCTAGTTGCTGATAAGTATCTTTGTGTGGATGAGTTTGATATCATTTGTTTCAGATCATATAGAGTTTGGTTGCTATGGTTGAGATCTTTTGCCTACATATGTTACTTCATGTTACCTCTTGAAGATCATGGTGATTTTGGACCACATGCATGATTGCTTGACACATATCTGAAGATGCTGTTCTGATATGATAATCTCTTTTGGAAAGAATGTATTGATGCTGCAAAGGATCCGAAGGCTTAGTTACTAATGGGCTTATGCTACAACCAATGGATGACGCTTGAAGACACAACTACACTATTCGGTTATATCTGTAGTCCAGGGAAGCAGTCAAATATCTCAGAAAGAAGCTGAACACTGTCTTTGCCTTACAAAGAATCAGATCTGGTTGAAATTTAGAAGGTGTCTTAGGATACGCGGGTTTCCTGAAACACAGTTGCGTATGTACGCTAGTTACTGCACATAAAACCGCGTATGGTTGGTTTCTGACAATTCTTGGTTGGTTCAGCTCTCTTCAGCACAACTGCAGTGCTGTTTGGTATCTCTGGTGGTGTTCCAGTTCTCATAAATCTGTTTCTAATGTTTTGATGAAGATGCCTTGATGATTTGTTGGTGAAAATGTTCAGGTTGCACAAACTAAGGGGGAGCCTTAGTCATATGAAAAGGATGCATGGTAGCACAGATTCAGGGGGAGCATTAGCTTTGCTGACTATAATGCAGTGTTGGCATTATTATGGTTCTGAAATATGTCCTCTTTCTTGAGGACTTTCTGGTGTTGGTCATAAATGATCATATTTATATTTTGGTGAAAAGGTCTTGTTGAGACCCATGATGTAAAAAATTGTAATATTCAGTCATGTAAGGACTTGTCATTTTTGTAAACCCACTTGGTTGGGTAGCTGAGTCAAATTTTGTAAACCCACTTGGTTGGGTACTTGAGTCTTATATGTAAATCCACTTGGATGGATAATTGATGTAAGTATGAGTCTTTGGTGATAGGAAGTTCATAGAGTCATGTACTTCTTTGACAAATATGTTTGAAGATTCAGCATGAACTCAGGGGGAGTTTTGGCCACTTCAGCACATTTCAGATCTGCGGAATGTTTCTTCCACATGAGGAGAAAAGGAGGAGAGTGTTGGTTTTTGATCCGCCCTTTGCCCTTGATGTCAAAGGGGGAGAGTGACATGGTGTTTTAATGAAGAGAAGTGTTTTAATGAAGAGAAGATAATGATGTCAAATATTTGGGAGAGTGACATATTTGGGAGAGTGATATGGTACCTAAACTATCTGTTGTAGTAACCAAACACCATCATAGTTGCCATCAAGTCCAAAGGGGGAGATTGTTGGAAATAGGATGCAGAGTGTTGTCCTTGATGGAAACCCACTGAATGAAGATGAAGACATGTGACAGTTGACATGTGTTGTCCTTGATGGCAATACACCTGATGAAGTTATGCTTGACTTGATGGTCTTGGTAATCAATGTAAATCTGATGTGATATGATGCTAGTTAGCAAGATGATGCTAAGTGTTGTCATTGAATGACAACTCACTTGATGAAGTTGTGATTGATAGAATATGTTCTTGATGAAGTAAATTTGATGTATCAACAGTGTGTACAGAAGGCAGTGAAGAAAAGAAGTCAGCAAGTGCTAAATCTATGTTGAAAAAGAGTATGTCTCTTGGTATACGCGGATTGGACTAGGTGAAGTCGCGTATACACTCGGAAAATAACGTTTCAAGTCGCGTATGGGCAAAAGCGCTCAAAAGTGCAAACCCAAGGGTAACCACCATGGTATTAATCCATTGTATTGGGTAATGATCCGCCTAATTGACCCCGTCCAAGTAGTTTTGGGCTTATGGTATTGTTTTGGTCCATGGTATTGAAAAAGGGGCTCATGGTATTGACAAAGGGTAATCATATAAAAGGAGAAGAAATTCATTGTGCAAACATGGAGTGAGGGTGCAAGATGTCTGAGCTTGAATGAATACTTCTCTGAAGTAGATCTGAATGAAAGGGTTACACTTGAAGATAAATCTGATTGGATGATGCACCAATGATGAAGAAAGGGATCTAGATCTGAAATGTATGTACTAGATCTGCTTATGGAAGGCTTAGATCTATGATGAGGCGAACATCTAGGCGAACATCTGTTTGAAGTGAAAGGGTAAATCTGAACTGAATATCTGATCTGAAGAAGTATCCTTCTCTGTAATAATTGAAGATCTATACGCTACTTCAACGCGGAGGAAGCGCGTATATACGCATCTTCAGCGAAGAAAAAGCGCGTATGCGCAATAAAATATACACTGAGTTACATTTTTTCAAAGGGACCAGCGTATACACGAGACATCAAAGGAAGGAAGGTATAAATTCAGGCTTGCTGAAGCAAGGGTATGAAATATCTGATCTGTTCTGGCCGTGTTTCGCTATCCGCATCCGTGTTGATATGTATCTCGTTGATGAAGATTGTTCGTGCTTAAAAATATGGAAAGGGTTCCGTCCGAGTTTATGATGAATTGCGGTCCGCAAGTTGTGTTCAGCTGGGGCGGTTGATCCAAGCAGTGGAAATTGATGTGAAAACGTGGCCCGGCGGTGGTGGCTGGTGGTTGTGGCCTTCTGGCTGTGGGGTTGTAGCTCCCTTCCACGTGAGGCTGGTAAACGAGATCGGGGGGTCGTAGCTCCCTTCCAGGAGAGGCTGGTAAACGAGTCAGGGGGTTGGAGCTCCCTTCCAGGAGAGGCCGGTAAACGAGCGCAGGTGGGTGCCTGCGTGCTGGTCAAGTCTGCGCCAGCACATATGTTGTAAGATGTTTTCTCTATAATAAAATATTGAAGGCTGAGCAACCGCAGCGGTGGTTTTCTCCCGATTTGGGTTTCCACCTAAAAATCCTGGTGTTCATGTGTGATGCTTTGTGTGATGGTTTATTCTGTTCTTACTGCACCTGTTTAGTGCTTATTGAATATCTGATGAATAAATGATGGAATGGTTTAAGTGAAGATTTAATGACATATCTAAATCTCTGTGTATACGCTAGTTTCATAAATGGGATCCGCGTATATACGCTGGTTTACTGTAGTAAAGTAGCGTATGGGTTTTAAGGAATGAAAAAGTAAAAAGTTTGAATATGCAGTAAATACTGATTCACCCCCCCCCCTCTCAGTATTTTTCCCAACAGCTTCACTGCGGGAGCAATGCTATAGAACATGGGTTCATATTGGGGGATATATAATGAGGAAAAAATGACGTAATATATTGGGGGATATATAGGGGGTAAAGGGTTTTTATATTGGTAGGAATAAAAAATGGAGCTCAAAGCTAATGAAAAAATAAAAAGGGGTATACAAAATGCTAATGAAAAAATGGATACCTACAATATATAGTGAAAGTAGGGGCTTTTTAAATTGGGAAGGTGTATTGGGTTTATATTGGTAGGGGGTTAAATAATGCAATTTTTAAAGGCATTTTCCAATATGTACTAAAATTAAGGGTATTGTTTAATATGCTATGATCGCACATGATATGTTAGAGGTTCATTCAGTGAAGCCCCTATGCCTAGGGCTTGGTGCACAACCATGTTGTCTCTAACTACTAATAGATATGATATTTTAGTGGTCCAATAACTGTATGTTGATGATGGAAATGAAAAGGCCCCTATCTTCATTCTAGGCTTCCAAGGGGTTCTTAGAGGAGTTTTTTTGCCTTCAAAAACTTATCCAAAGTACGATGCTAAAACTACCAATGGTCACAAAAGTCATTAGTATGATTGAATCTCTTAAGCACACACTTGACATAAGGAATAACATGTAAAAAAAAAAAAAACATAATAATCAATGCTAGAAATGCATGTTATTCCTAGGCGATAGAGGTTATATATGTTCATTTAAATGTAGAATTCAAGGGACCATCAACACATCAAATATCCTTATCAACGAGAGGATTTTATGGGCTAAACATTGATAGCAGAAATTGATACTTGAATTTTTCACAATTAAAAAAGAAAACAAATTTTCCCCTGAGTGAGAATTGATTATATTGGTCGATGATTTGGAAATGTCTTTGAATGCTAATATAGTACTATCATATTCAATCACCACGATAGGAAACCAGGATTCAGTTGAATTTAGATCTATGAAGCACTTAGAGGGATAAAATCTTTATATGTGAAAAACTTTCGTTAATTGTTGCAATAAAAGAATGGATTTTAGATTGTTAAGAAATTTTATCCTTAATATTTCATGATAAATGTCTAGTCCAAGTTATGCATAGGAACAGATTTCCTCTACCTAATAATAAACTTTTATATGCACATGAAGATCCAATGAGAGAAATTCATAACTTATGAATACCTTTTGTGACTCGCACATTACTTAGGAACGACAGAAAAAATCAATGATAATAATTTTTTTGGATAAGATTGAATATTATGTAATATATATGAATTTTTTTTTCTTCATACTATATGGGAATTGCATTGTCTAGATGTTCTATGGCTTTTATCTTTTTGAGGAATATATGATTTTTGTCCAAAATATTGTTAAACATTGTCAAAATGGTAAACTTGAGTTATTAAATTTATATACGCTAATCACCCCGAGGATTTTTTAGGGATATGAATCCATTTATGTGCTAAAATATGCATTGTAAATAATGAGAAGTGATGATCGCACCGAAAAATTTATCACCTCATTCCAACGAAAACAAGATAAAGTTAAAATAGTTAAACTTCACCTATAGAATTTGATCTCTCTATATACTTCAGATAGATTAGATAATATAAATATAAGAAATTTAATGTTACATTTTTGACTTACCAACCTAAATCCATTCTAAATCTAGACTTTTAGATCGACCAAGTACCTAAGGGGATCAAATTTCTTGAGATGCAAACCAATTTTAGAGTGAACATAAATTTGATCCCTCTCAACACTTGGTAGATCGAGAATTAAGATAAACATAGGAAAGTATAATTATTAAATAAAATTTATATATAATATTCAAAGAACCGAATGTAACGACCATTTACATTGAGACTTACTAATGTAACAATCTAATAATCACTTATATAATTATTAGATATACACTTATATGACTATTAAATATACAATGTAGAATTATTAAGGAATAAAATTATTTATAATAATTATTTATAATTAAATCTAATTCGTTATAATGAATACAAAATTAATAATAATTAAATATAAATAATTATGATTAAATTTATCAAAAAAAATTAGAGTAATGTAACTATTCAATAATCAATTATGCAATTATTAGTCGCTGCCAAGGTATGAATCTCATAACCAATTTTCTTTTTGACCACTATTAGTCTCACATTGACCAATGAAAGTTATAATGTTTAACTTTGAAAAACAAGTATTTAATTTTCAATATTGTTGAAAAATGTATTTTTGGGACTCTAGAAATTCATTTGCTTTGTGAACCACTATTAGTCTCGCATTGACCAATGCAAGTTCTAATGTTTAACTTTGAAAAACAAGTATTTAATTTTCAATATTATTTACAAAGGTATTTTTCATACATTTGATTGGACTATAATTTGAAGGTATTATTGTAGTCTTTACACAATACAATTCGATGTGCATAATTGACTCTGACTTTTCTGCCATGATTTATAGATAACATTGCAGTATTTATGCTATGATTTTTAGATACTTATGCAATTACTACCCACTATAATTTAAGAAACTATTTGTATAAAAAATGGATAGGAACAATATGTCAATAAATATACTTACTAAGTTACTACCCACCATTATTTATGTGTACTTGAGAACTTTAATAGGTAGGAGTAAATTTGTAAATGTCGAGACTTTCTAGTGGTCACTACCCACTAAAATTTATGCAAATATTTGCCCCTTAGTATGTAATTAATTTTTCCACTTTATGGAGATATTTTCCCTTGTCCCTCACTGTTTACTCGGCAGAATATCCATGTGGTGAAAGTGGTTTTGCGTTAAAAAAAACATTATTCTCAAGCAGCATTACCATTCAATCAATCAATCAATTAATGAGTCGTTGTAAGATGGAGGTAACCTAGTGTTGGATATAGCCTTGATCGGGTTTAATAATAGTTTTCTTGAGTTTAGTGGGATGATTTCTAATTATTCACCATAAAAAATGGACTCTAAAATGCGAGAAGGTGTTGGGTGATTTAATTATGAGTTAAATCCCTGTCATTTAATTTGTCAACCTGGGGTTCATGAACTAATGCAGTATATGCGTATTATATGTACTAGTTGATTATTAATCAGAATAGATTAATATAATGCAATTTAAATAAAGTAATTAGATCAATTTAATCCAATCCAATCCAAACCAAACATAAAGAAACTTAAATCACAGTAGCATAAATGAAATCACACTTGCTCGAAAAAAAATAAAACCTACTATAAATAAATGAAATAACATAAATGTTACCAATATGTAAAAAGATGTGTAAACTATGGTTGATGACGGCCCTCCATTCCTCATCAAGCACGTCAAAGAATTATCACATATTGGATGTAGAAATTATACAAGATGCATGTGTATTACCGAACTCCCCTGATCTAACAAATTAATCTTATGTTAAATACAAAATCCTTCCACTTAATTCTTTGTGGAAATTAAATCGCCAATTGCAAAACACATATGAAGAAAAATCAATCGCACATAAACACAGTTGTTTAACGGGAAAGCTTAAAGCTAAAAACCCCAACTATCATATATTATGTATATCAATGGATCATGTAATAATCTCATACAAAGCTTAGTACATCAAGCTCTCAGTATAATCAACAATCATTACACATTTTCATGCAAAAATTTGCATATCTATGCACCAGTTTCTTGCCTCTTGATAGCCTGCCTCCACTCCACAATCCCTTCTAAAGAAGACCCCTGAATGAATTCGAATTGGCCTTGCCTTGACTGCACAATCCTCATTGGCATCTCCAATGTGTGTCAGATGCATTGAATGCATAACTATAGTCACAACGGACAGTCCAACTCACCCTTTCACCTATCTCACCACTGGGTCTCCACTGGAATTGACATGCAAGTAGTTAACTGTTGTATTTCATCAGTTGCAAGTGAGTGTATATTTATGAATTAATTAAATAATTAATTCAATAAACTCTCACTAGTGTAGCTTTAGTTAGAACTATATACAACTAGAAAAACTGAGTTTAACTCACTTAACTGAGTTAAACTAAATAAGAAATCCCATAACTACTCTTCCAACTCTGTCACAACTCAGCCACTTCAGTTCTAACTAAGTCCTGAATGCATGAGTCACCAACCACCCTAGGAATTGTGTAATTCCTTCAGCCCACTGATTTGCTAAATATTTTCACTTAAATAATGTGCTCAAAGAGAATAAGTTGATATTTATTGTTGGATTATTATTAAGCACTAATAATAATCGACATGCATCTATTTCTAGATTAGCGATCTATAAACAGACTTTGCCCAATCTTATAAAAATAGAATCTCATCAATTTTTCCAACTTGATCAACTATCTACAAATAGCATCTTGCAACTTATAGAATATGATCACCATGTCTAAAAATATACATACACCTAAAAATAGCCTGCGGGCCCCACTTAGTGAATGTACTTAATTTTCACTAAGCTCATCATCTTCTTGAATCTTGACACTCCCTCTCAACAAGATATGGATTATCCTTCACCCTGATCCTACCTTTATGGTATTCGAATTTTCTCCTGGTGAGCGCCGTCATCAGAATATCTGCATCATGATCTTTCGTAGGAATGTACTGAAGCAACATGATATTCCGCTGCACATAATATATGATATGTTGATACCTGATATCTATATTCTTAGATCTATCATGAAATATAGGATTAATCGAGAGTTTAATGCAACTCTGATTATCACAATGTATCACTATAGGATCTAAATGAGAACCGAATAAATCGACAAGGATCTTCCTCATCCAGATAGCCTCACATGCATCTTGACTTGCTGCCATGTATTCTGCTTACGCTGAACTGAGTGCCACAGATCTTTGTTTCCTGTTGTACCAAGAAACTGCAGTAGATAGGATACTGAAAACCCCTCTTGATGTGCTTTTTCTGTCTGTTGGGCTACCTACCCATTCTGCATATGTGAAGCCATGCAACTTCACCTCATCCATCTGTCTGTACCATAAGCCATACTCAGATGTGCCTTGAGATATCTTAGGACATTCTTGCCTGCGTTCCAAAAGAGCTTGGTAGGATTAACCATTGCTTGACTAATTTGGTTGACCACATAGCATATGTTCAGTCTTGTATTAGCTAACTATATGAGCAAACTCACCAATTGTCGATAGATAGTAGCATCCACTACCTCTGCCAATGTAGCATCCTATTTCCTCCAATTTCTTGGAATAGGAGTATCCATGGGCTTGCAATCCTGCATGTAAAAATTAGCAAGTATCTCTCGAGCATACTTTCCTTGAGACAGAAATAGTTCACCTTCTTGCTGCCATATTTCCAATCCAAGGAATTAATGAAGGAGGCCCAAAATCCTTCATCTCAAACTCCTTTGCAAGGTCTTCCCTGCATGAGTGTATCAACTGCTCATCACCCGTTAGTATTAAATCATCAAAATAAAGAACAATGATTAAAAGCTTACCCTCCACCACAATTTGGTATACGTTTGCATCTGCCTCACTCTTGGTGAAGCCAAGTTCAGTGAAATAGCTTTCAATCCATGTACACCAACCACGGGGTGCTTGCTTCAGCCCATACAACTCTCTTTTGAATCTACACACATGCAACTCGATGTTGAAGATCTCAAAGCCTCCAGGCTACTCAATGTACACTTCTTCCTCAATGATCCCATTCAGGAATGCAGTCTTCACATCCATCTGATGAATGTGCCAACCCATTTGCGGTGAGAGAGCAAGTATGGTCCTTATGGAAGGACATCGTGCGATAGGTGAAAAAGTTTCTTCATAATCAATCCCCTCGATCTGTGAAAATCCTCGGGCAACAAATATTGCCTTATACTTCTTTATGCTCCAATCAACAACTTGCTTTACCTTCTAGATCCATCTCGAACCTACCACTGATTTACCAATCGGCCTTGGAACAATCTCCCAAGCATTGTTTGTGAAAATGGAGTCATACTCCTCCACCATGGCATCTACCCATGTGGGCTCCTGCACTTCTTCCTGAAAGGAAGATGGTTCTGTCATGATATGCCTACTCATGAGAGCCATGTATCCAGTGAATCGGTCAGGTGACTATCTCTATCTGTGATGTGATGAAGGGACTCCTACATTCTATGCCGCATCAAGCTTCAGCCTCTTAGCTTCTGTGGTACACCTTCTACCTTTTTGGATGTTTGGCTCTATGTGAGTGGACTCCTCCACTCCATGAATCTCCTCCTATTGCTGTTCCACATCTTGAGGCTCATATTTGGGAACAAGAAGTTCCTCCTCTACATGCAAGTGTACCTCCCTCTCAAACGACAACTTCATGGCTTTCTCCTCATTGAATTTTATATCCCATCACACCACAGTCATCCGACTATTTGGAAAATAAAAACGATAATTATGGGGTGTTTCTGTGTACCTAGAAATGTCCCAACTTCTACAGATGGATCTAGCTTCTTCCTGTTATCCTTTGTCACATGAATGTAAACAGATGAGCCAAAAATCTTCAAATGAGAAATATCAAGCTTCTTACTAGTAAAAGCTTCTTCAGGTTTACTCATGCCAATTACTCTATGAAGACAACGATTTTTCACATAAACCACAGTGTTGCATGCTTCCACCCACAAGTGCATTGGTAGGCCCTGGTCATGTAGCATAGCTCGTGCAACACCCACAATCATTCTATTCTTCCTCTCTGTGACACCATTCTACTATGGGTTATGAGGTGCTATGGGTTCTCTTCGAATTAATTCTTTGCTACCGAAGTCTTTGAATTTTTTCAAGATATATTCACCACCATTATCACCCCACAGAGCCTTCACTTGCTTCCCCGAATCCTTCTCCACCAATGTTCTAAAATCACAGAACTTTGAGAATGTTTAACTCTTCTTCTGCATGAAGAATATCGAGCATCTGCGAGAATAGTCATCAAAATATATAACATAATACCTGTGTTTTGTTGTTGAAGCAACCGAGAAATATCCACACATGTCTGTGTGAATTCTCTCTAGGATCACTTAAGCATTGTTCTCCTTCTCATGAAAAGTTGTCTTCACAAACTTACCCATATTACATCCCTTGCATTGATCTAACTATGCAAGAGTACCCTTGGGAAGTCTAGTATAAATCTTCTGCAAAATATTTAAGGTGCCATGGTGAAGATGGCCCAATCTCCTATGCCATGATTTTCCCTCATCCCGACTCACCAATTCTTCTGCTTTTCCCATCATTGCACTGGAGCCATCTACCGTTATCTTGTAGAGATTCTTAACTTGAACCCCTATCCTCTTGGTTTGACTTGTTGTTTTATTTCACAGGAAAGATTTTCCCTCACTAAAAACAATGTCATAGCCTCCATCCTCCAATATCGCGACCGAGACCAAGTTCTTTTTTAGACTTAAAACATGTATAACATCTTTCAACAGAAATGGTTTACCTAACTCCCTCTCAAAGGGAATGGTTCCAATTCCAGTCTCACCATATATACCATCGTCACCCATCTCTATATGCATTTGGAGATATTTCTCCTCCAAGTGACTAAACAACTCCTTGTCTCCCATCATGTGGAAGGAAGCACCACTATCAAGATACCACACCGATCCCATTGCACTTGAAAAAAAGCATGTGATCAAAGAGAAATCAAGTTAAAATGGCAAGGCTAAGGCCTCACCCGCTGCAACTCCACCATCCTTCTTGTTCTTCTTTTTCTGTGAGCAGTTAAAGGCGAGATGCCCATGTTCGTGATAGTGAAAACACTTCACCTTGGACAAATCCATCTTCTTGTCTTTAGCCTTGGATTATGGATGGAATTTCCTCGCCTTCCTTTTCCTTGCTTTGGCATCCAACGCCCGATTCTCTTCATCATCATTCTTCGATGAAGAGCCATCCCTAGTACTTCGCCTTATCTCCTCCTGCACTAGATCCAACCAAAGTTGCTCCAAATTTGGCAGTTTCTCCCGATCACTGACAGAGTCCTGATAAATATTCCAAATATTTGGTAACCCAAGGAGATCCAAGCTCAACAAGTCATCATCTGCAACTGTGATTCCCACACTCCCCATCTCATCCTTGCATTGGAAAAACTTCGTCAGATATTTTGGAATACTATCTCCCTTCTCCATTTTCATTTTTCTGAGCTTATCTTTCAGCGCCAACTTCCTATGGTCGCTGCTGCTTTGGAAAATATCTGCCAAAGCCTTCCAAATTGCAAATGGAGTGGCTTTCCCATGAAGGCTTGACACAATATGGTTCTTCAAACCTTCCAACATAATCCTTCTTGTCTTCGCTACCTTCTTTTTCCATGTGTCAAGTAATGCATCATCGCTAGAAGTAGGCTTAGGAATTTTGCTATCGATGAACTCCTTCAGAACATTATCTTCAAGAACCGCCTCCATCAACTCCTTCCAGGATATATAGTTCGAGCTACCCTCCAGGGCATACTCCAACTACAACCCATTGAAATCCATTTCAATGAATACTCAACTTTTGCACCAAGAAATTTCTGTAGCAAATTCGAATTGTCCACCAATAAAAAACTCAACACCGCTTCAACATTGCAATATCCAGTGATTAAAACAGCTTCGATACCATGTAGAAATTGTACAATATGCATGTATATTACTGGACTCCCCTAATATAACAAATTAATATTATGTTAAATACAAAATCCCTCCACTTAATTCTTTGCGGAAATTAAATAGCCAATTGAAAAACACATATGAAGCAAAATCAATCACACATAAACACAGTTGTTTAACGGGAAATATTAAAGCTAAAAAACCCAACTATAATATATTATGTATATCAATCGATCATGTAATAATCTCATACAAATATTATTACATCAATCTCTCATTACAATCAACAATCATTACACACTTTCATGTAGAAATTTTCATATATATGCACCAATTTCTTGCCTCCTGACAGCCTGTCTCCACTGCACAATTCTTGTTAAAGAAGACACTTGAATGAATTTGAATTGGCCTTTCCTTTACTACGCAATCCTCATTGGCATCTCCAATGTGTGTCAAATGCATTGAATGCATCACTATAGTCACAATAGATAGTCCATCTCACCCTTTCACTTATCTCTCCACTACGTCTCCACTGGAGCTGACATGCAAGTAGTTAACTGATGTATTTTTTTAGTTGCAAGTGGGTCTCTAGTTATGAATTAATTAAATAATTAATTCACTAAACTCTCACTAGTGTATCTTCAGTTAGAACTAGATACAACTAGCACAACTGAGTTTAACTCACTTAACTGAGTTAAACTAAATAACAACTGCAGCCCACTGATTTGCCAAATCTGTTCACTGAAATAAAGTGCTCCAAGAGAATAAGTAGATATTTATTGTCATATTTTTATTAAGGGATAATAATAATCGACATGCGTCTATTTTTAGATTAGTGATCTATAAATAGACTTCGCCCAATCTTCGCATCTATTTTCCAACTTGATAAACTATCTACAAATAGCATCCTACAACTTATAGAATATGCTCGCCATGTCTAAAAATAGAAATACACCTAAAAATAGTGTGCAGGCCCCACTTAGTGAAGGTGCTTAATTTTCACTAAGCTCATCATCTTGTTGAATCTCAACATTGGAGATCAAAGGAGTAGTATGTATTTCCTAAAATGAAGTTGGAGAAAAAATCTGAAGAGATTACAAGAATGAATAATTATTTTCCTAATGGTTGATAAGAGTTGGATCCTTTTAAGGATGCACTCCTATTTATATAAAAACTTAAGACGACTATTCAATAAATAAAAACCCTAAAATCTCTCCTAATTCTACTTTTATTTCTTGTGATTACAACTAATCTCCTAAAATATAAGATACAAATTCTCTCAAAGTTCTCTCTTAGTTTTGATAAGAGAAACATATCAAAATATCCATTATTATTCTCCTTTGAATGTGCTTAGTTAATCATCGAGATCTTCAACAAATATTCCACAAATGTTCATGAGTTGGAATTTGAAATTCGAATTTGTGGTCGGGTGGAAAAATAATACCCTTCTAGAATATTCAATTAATCACACAATATCATAAAACTCATAACGCTTTTAGATATATGTGAAATCATGTTAAACTCATAATATTTAATCATAAATTCTCTTAAAATACTTAAAAAAATGGACTTGGAAAATAATAATGATAAACCCATGTGATTATGAAAATGGTTATTAATTTTTGGCTATGGAGCTACAAAGTTATAGAATGAGGGTAACATGATGGAAAGGGGGCTAAAATTGGATGAAAGTTTCAAGGCCCAACAAAATGGGAAAGGGTTTTTTCCGGGTTTTAGAAAAATGAGTGTTTGTCCAGAGGGGGGTTTGGGTTTGATGGAGGCACTGTTAAAATTTGGGTGGAGGAATTAGGAGTTCAGAACTACAACATTGAAGAGGTTGGAGCCTAACATATATAGTTTCTTGCATTAAAAATGCATTCAAACATGAAAATGAGACAAGAAATTTCAGATCCTGTTGAAATGAATGATCTAGGGAAAATGAAAATTGCATCATCAACCAAAGCTAGGAAGTGGGTTTGGGTGAATTCAAAATAGTATTTTGTCATTTTAAAATGAACAATAGCTTGTCTAAAATGGGAGAAAACAATAAAAAAGGTATCAAAGGGAAATTACTTGGGTCCTTCACAATAAGCAGTATTCAAACAAGTCCTCTTTCCAAGCATGTGGCAACAACATGCCCACATGAAAAGTCATTCATGATTCTACCTTCTATATTCCCACATCCATGCCTCTCACTTGGTCATATAATCTTTATGTGTTAGAATTTTTAAATGTAAAGAAGAGGTTGGAGGTTGTAGAAGTTAAAGAGAAGGAAACAGATCATACAATTAATATAATAAAAACTGAAAACCAGGCTTTAGCAGAAAGAAAAAAGTTTTGAAGGAGCAATTGGCATTGTTATAGGAAGCTCTCCTAATAGGGAAGACATGATGGAAATGCATGAAGGTGGATGTGCAAAACATGAAGAAATTTGTAGTGGAGAGCACATAGGTGATGAATGTGAAACCATACTAGAATAAAGGGTAAGTGGTTTCCCAAATAAACATTCATGAAGAGACATCAAGAGAAGAAAAGAAAGAAGATTCCACAAAAGTTTCCAAAACCTAGGCTCAATTTATTAGAAAATTTTCTTATAGGGAAGGAGAATAAAACATTTAATTTGGCAACATGAACGATAGAGAAACCAAGGAAATACAAGATTGAGCAGAAAAGATAATTATTAAAGGGATGAAAGGCTATGGAAAAAATGAATGTACTCTTGAACTTGCAAGGGACTTCTTGAAAGACAATTTTCTACAGAAAGGACAAATATTCCAAGCATGGAGAGTAGGTAAGTTTAACGGTGAGAGATCCAGGCCCATAAAATTCATCACGCATAGATTTCTTGATAATATATAATCCTAAGTAAGAACCAACTATTGAGGGGTTCTCATTTTTTTTCTAGAAGAAGATTTGACTGTAAGAAAACAAGAGGAAAGGTGGGAGGAAATTTCAAAGGTTAGGGTAGCAAGAGATAGGGAAATAAAGCATGTACTTATAAAGGTAATGTTTTGATAGCGCAATTTGGACCTCATTCAAAAACAAGGCAACAATACAATAACAAAGAAGAGGCAACAAACTCTTCATCAATAAATCAGGAAGCAAGGTCAGCATGGGCAAGTAGGGAAATAGACTCAACTGTGAGCCTTGAATGTCAAAAAAAATAGTAATCAAGTCATACCAAGGTTTCCTTAATAATATTTTTTTGGAACTGCAGGGGTTACCCTTGAGGACGAGGACTTGGGTTAGGGCTGATTGTGGAGATTAGGGACATAATATTCCTCATAGAAACCCATGAGCATGAAGGGTGCATGACACATTTGTTTGAGGGGTACATGAAAATAGCAGCGTGGAAAAAGGAAGCAGGGAATGGAAAAGGACATGGGGTTATCATGCTATTAGTGAGAGAAAAATAAGGTAAATTCATTTAGCTTGAAAAAAAAGACTCAAATAGACAATTAGTTTGTATTAAAATATCAGAAAATGGAAATCACATCAGAATTGCAACATGCTATTTTGTGTCCCAAGTTTTAAAAATATAAAAAATTAGAGGGCTTGACCACAAAGACCCCTTTGCACCCCTAAAATTGGATATTGCATCATATCTCAGCTAGCTGAAGTCCTTATAGTGGGGGATTTCAATGATAGGACTGCAAGTGAGAAAGCTAGCATTTTATTTTGTAAATAAGACTACGACCCTATCTATATTACAGAAGAGATTAATAATTAGTGGAAAATAATTTCAAAGGATAAACATTGCCATATTTTTGGTGCATAATTTCTTACTCTATTTCTGGATTTCTATTTAGTCATTTTTAATGGTTTGAGTAAATGGGAAAAATCCAGTAATTTCACTTGAAATACTTACAATGGAGCAAGTGTAATATATTATGTAATTTTATCGCATAATTTTTATGAGGAAATGGAGGAAGTATTGATTGGAGATCAGATTTGAGATTTAAAATCAGATCACAAGAAAATTTATTTAAGTCTCTCTTGGACCAGAAGAAGAAATTAGGGTAAAAAACTTAGTGTTTTCAACAAAATCTCACAAAGGGAATAATTATTTTGACTCTGGAAAATTGAAATAGCTTAATAATAACGCTACACACACTACAAGAGAAAAGGACATTAGTGACGGTCATGCTTGTGACAGACCTTTAAGGTACATCACCAATGTTACATATGGTGACAGTCCTTAAAAAAATGTCATTGTAAATGCATATAGTGTTGGTCCTTTAAGGTCCATCATCAAATCCATTTTCAATGACACTTTTGGTGATGGTCATTAAAGGCCCATCACTAATTCTCTGTTTGGTGACACTTCTAGTGATGAACTTTTAATGACCCTCACCAATGCTCTTTTTGTTACTTTTGGTGACGGTCAAAAAACGTTCGTCATCATTAATCATTCCAATGAGTTTTTGATGACACTATGTGTCTGTTAATATATTTTTTGTCAAAAGATAACGATTTAAGACCATTATTGTGGAGTATATTTTATAATATGTCCAAGGCCATGGTGGTTAGAGTCAGTCAATTTTTTAAGAAGTAATTAATGTTTTTCATTTCCCTTAAGTAATGATTAGTCAAATAAATGTTTCCTATGAGTCAACACATGATTCATATCTATTGAGTTTATTGTCTATAAAATTCCCTTTAGATAAAGTTCCACTAGTGTGTGCAAGAAATATATTATTTAATACATAATCAAGCTATGTCAATTCTATTAATGAGAAAGACCTAAAAATCCTCAATAAGCTAGGCACAATTTAAATTAATGCTTCAACACAAACTAACATTTCTTAGCACATTGCATATCTTGGAACGTCTTTGTACCTACAACATTTTGTCATGACACTAGCACCCAAGCCCATGGTGGCATGTTCTAGCACAACATATAACTCTCCTATAATGTGTTGGCATGCATGTAGTCCCTAGCATGATTTGGAACACCTTGGTTGAATGCATTGAAATATATTAGCACTTGGAAAAAAATGCCACTTGGCACGTATTGGGACCTACTATTAGTTTTCCTAGCATGCCCCTTTTAAAAAATATAAAGTCCCAACTTATTAACCCTCTTATTGGTTCTTCCTTTTGTTTCCTTGACACATATTGACATACTTTGGCACCCTACACATCCTTAGCACCTGGCATGTATTGGCATATCTTGGCACTATTTGGCACATATGATTAGCACACCCTGGAACTCCCAAGCACACTTTATGACTTCTTGACATGCCTTGATATTCCCTAGGATGTCTTACCAATTCTTAGCATACCTATTCACTCCTTGGCATGAAAGCTATCACTCATTAACACTAGTCCCTAGCACACGTTCCTCAAATTCATTAACTTGCATGAATTTTGACCTAGTGCTCCCATAATTTTTTGTCCTAGTACTCCTTAACACTCTTCAACATGCATTAGCACTCTCTAGCACACCTTATCACTCTTCAACATTCCCTTCCACTTAATAGCATGCATAACACTCCCCTACACATATTGGCACTTGGCACATTTTGGTGCTTCGAAAGTCTTAGCATATATGGAATATGTTCAGATGCCTTGATATGATTTGGCATGGTTTAATAATAAATTTATTTGAGATCAGTTGTTGGAATGTAGATGAGAAGAAACGAAGGAATACTTGGCACTTAAAATGCACTAAGAATTTTCACATGGAACCTACTGGTGCCCAGTGTTGGTGTGCCCAATATGCCCCTCTTGGAAAAGGTAAATTGATGACTTATTAACCATTTTATGTGTTCATTTATTTGTATTTTAACTTGTTTCTTCCTTTTGTTGCCTTGACAGTACCTGGCATGCCTTATCACTTGGCACATCTTAGCATTTTTGACATGCCTTCGCACTATATATCACATCTTAGCATTCCCTAGCACACCTTGGAACTCATATTATCATAGCTAGCCTTTACATTTGTTCATGACTTGGGAACCCAATCAAGTCCTTGGCTACTACAATTCATGTGACAATATTGGGATGCTTCAATTGCAAAAACTTGACCAATTTCACCTACTACAAGTAGATTGTTCCTTTTTCACCTAAGAACTGCCTATAACTCATCTTATGTCACTCATGTCCAAGCTCAAATTGTCCCACTTAACTAGTTACTAATACAATGATCAAATGATATATCCATGGTCATAAAATAACTAAGCAACATACCTTACATAGGAAATATTTCACATGTTCAGTTCAATAAATAGTAGAACATTAATTGAGAGTTTGCAAGAACCACAAGATGCACAAGGAACATAAGATATAAGCCGACACAAGTCAAGTGCCCCAAACATTATACACAACAATGTAAAATATGAAATTATCTATAATATTTTGAAAAATGGGCATGTAGCCAAAGTGTGCCACATCTCATATAAAAAAAATAGCTAAAGGAAAAACAATGTTGTGCCTAGCACAAAGTGATCTCCCTTTGTCTAAAACTGCTATGTCGAGCCCCATATATCAATCTTAGGCTTGCCTCCTATAAATCCTATTCTGAACTTCTCCTAACACACTTCATCCTTAGCACACTTGAATTCACTGACACTCCCTGGCACACACTCTTATTCATTCCATTCCATACATTTTTACCTATTTATCCCTTGATATGCCTCGACACTCCCTAACACTCTTCAACATGCATTGACATTGTCCGACATGGGTTAGCATGCCTTTTCATTCCTAATTTTAATGCCTTGACCCTCCCTTGCTATCATGCCCTCACAACTACCCTTACTTAATTTGCAACTTGGGAACCGAACCAAGCCCTCTGTTGAGTACAAGAGCTTGACCAAGTTACGGTTACTACAAATAGACTATGTTGTTGAATTTTGTAGCTTGGGAGGTACTCCACAACCCTAGTGAGATGGTTTTGTGTGAATTTGGTCACAAAAGGATTTGTGGGAAAAGAAGCCAAGAAAAGGGATTTTGGATCCAAGATGTTGTTTAAAATATAAAAGAAAATTAAAAAGGAAAATTAATATCTCCTAAGGTCTAAGTGCATAAAATCTATAAGTTCTAGAGGGTTCCTAAGATGTAGTCCTAAAGTAGGTCAAGCAACAGGGCCAAGTAACAGTTTCTAAAGGGAGGCCATGATCATCCTCCAAGAGAAATATCATCATGTGAGGGTTCACAATAATGTTTCATACCTTAATGGTCGGTTCGAGCTAGGAAGTAGGAGAGACTATTTTTGTTTATCTTTTGGTAAATCGAGCTTAAGATAGGTTTCTCATGAGAATCTGGGCATGTGATTCCAATGGCGTCTTTCTGTGAAAGCCACATCAAATTCTGAAATGTTGAAATTTGCAACAAGAAATAGTGAAATTACAAACTAAAGAGGAAAAAAAAATGCACCCACACTAGTGAGGAATTTTGATTCATCGGGAGTGAGGAATGTGGGGCATATAATTTATTTTTCCCTTAAATAAATTGGACCATAAATTGTAATTTGATCTCATAACAACTTCCGTCAGTTAAACAAGTCATGATGACTGATTTAGCTCAAAAATTAGAGTTGAGGGTCTAATATGAGGCGTGTAGAGGGATTCTAATATTTTTGGGGTTCAGTTATAGTTGATGCATTAGTGGAGTGGAGGTGTGAATTATTTAACTCAATTAAATGAGTTAAAATCATTATAAATAGATCTAACTTAGTGATGATCTAGTGAGAGGTCGGCGAGTGAATTAAATTAGATTTAATTCACAATGAGTGATCAATCAGATAATTGATCATTCACTATTAATAGCTGCATGCATGTCAATTTTGAGGAAGACCCAATTGAGACAGAGGTTAAAGGGAACATAAATATCAGTTGTATTTATACAAAATTGCCTATGTGAAATTATAAAGTCATTGGGATGCCATGATGGATTACGCAATAAAGGAAGATTGATTTTACTAATTAATAGGGATATAATTCCCTAGGAATTTCATGAGCAAGGTAGGCTAAAGGAAGGCTGAGACTTCGCTAGGTAGTAGATTGAGTTTTCCTAGATCAGTGGGAGATAATTAGTGGATTGTTGGATAATCTCATGAGATATTAAGCATTGTATTGTTTCATGATTCCTTGACTTAATAAAAAATAGAGATACAGGGGTTTTGAGCAGTTTCTTTCCCCAGATACATCTTGTGTTGTGCAATTGATAATTTATTTCTCTTATTTATATGCGATTGTGCGACCATGTTTTTTTTCCACAAACTGTAGGAGGGATTCAATATATTTTTTTAGTACATTACAAGATCAGATTGAATATCATTGGTTATATTATCTACATGGTCTCAGAGCAGGAATTTTTTGGGTGGTGAGTTTGCAAATAATATATGAAGATTTTGGTGTAAAACAAAAAATAACATATTTGGATTCCTTGTGAAACACTGCGCAAATGGAAAAGAAATCAGTTGAATCGGAGCTTGGATGAGGGATATATCATTGATTTAAAATCAACTCTTTTTTAGAAACTTTTGTAACTGCGAGATAATTACAATGTGCACTAGTCAAGAACCTATATGCACTTGAGGTACCATATGCATGCAAAGCTTTGAGGAGAAAAGTAGAGGTTAGAGACTTAGTGGTTGAGAGAGAGCACAAATAACCTCTCAACATCTAGCCTCAGAAGTAGTCTCAGAAGGTTGTGGAGTAGCGAGAATTGCAGAAGCAGATAGGAGACCAAGTGGAAGCGTCCACTCAAGTAGGGACCTCCATGTGGGGGGGATTTTGATCGAAATGGGCAAAGGAAGCACATGAAGCCATACCTTCAGGTAAAAGGTGGGGTGATGTGTAGACATAATCACAAGATATATTATTTGGGCAGGGTCCATTGAGACGGCGTGTCTCATGGAATGAACCTATCTACGAGGAGTCCATAGTACAACAGTAGCAGGAAGGGTCAATTATATTAATGCAGTCAAATGTCAGGAAGATAGAAATTAGAGTGACTAATGTCAGATACTAGAATGCAGATTAGAGTTGGAAACAGTGCAAAAGGCATATATGCATATGTTAGCAACAACGTAGAGAGTCCAGTAGACATGTGCAGTAGATAGCAATAGTCAGAAGACTTTGATGACAAATGCATTATACCGATTCATTTGTTCGGAGGCTATGAAGTTTCAGGATTTGCAAGTGGAAACAACACTAGAGAAGAGTTGCATGTAGAATTCAAAAGGTACCGGATCAGGATAGATTGAATTCCTTTCTTGTTGAGAGGGAGTGTTGAAATTTTTAGCAAGAAACAGTGAAATTGGCAACCTAAAAGGACAAAAAAAAAATAACCCACACTAGTGAGGAATTTTGATGTACCAAGAGTGAGGAATGTGAGTAGTCTAATTTATTTTTCCCTTAAATAAATTGGACAATAAATTGTAATTTCATCTCATAACAATGTGTCAGTTAACTAATTCATGATGACTTAGTTAGCTCAAGAAATTTGAGTTGAGTTGATAGAGGTGGATATTTTTGGCCACCTGCCTATTCCACTTGGGCCCTCATTATTGTCTCCTTCAATTTTTTAGTTTCCTTAATTATATCATAGTTTACTATTTTTGTCAGTTTTTTGGGTCCTGAACACCTCGAGTTGGAGGCCCCAAACTACATTTTTTGAGCATGAAAGGTTTGATGATTTCATATAAATCATATTATTTTTTTTAGTCCTTAGAGATATGTTTCTAATAAGGTATCATGTGTGTCAAACATAGATCATATGACCAAGTTACGACCCCGGGAAGTTGGCTACCCAACTAACCACAACGAGGCCCATAAACTCTTGGTGTTACATATCCTTGGGTTAGGGTTTTCTTTTATTTTTAAATAATAAAAAGGCTCTTGAACCTTACTGTAACACATTTCATAGGCATGTAGCTTCCACATCTCTTCTCAGAGATAAGCTACCATTGCTCGAGCTAGTTTGTTTTCCATTTTTTCTGTAAGCATTTTTTAGTATTTGATATTAATGAAATGAAGTGTTATTCTTGTTGTATCTCTGTGTTTATGTTTATTTATGTATTTCATTATGTTCTTGCATATTTCTAGATCATGAGAGTATAATATGAGGCATGAATATGGATTCTAATATTTTGGGGGTTTAGTTGCAGTTGATGCATTACTGGGGTGTAGGTGTGAATTAGTTAACTCAATTAATTGAGTTAAAATAAATTTAAATAGTTCTAACTAAGTGATGAGATAGTGAGAAGTCTAGTGAACTAAATTACATTGAATTCTCAAAGAGTGATCAGTCAGAGAATTGATAATTCTCTAATAATAGTTACATGCATGTCAGTTCCATGGAAGACCCAATTGAGACAAAGGTTAAAGAGAACATAATTATCAGTTGTTTTTATATAAAATTTCCCATGTGAAATTACAATGTCTTTGGGATGCCATGATGGATTATAGAATCAAGGAAGGATGATTTTCTTAATTAATACAAAGCTAATTCCCTAGGAATTGTATCAGCAAGGTAGGCTGAAGGAAGGTTGGGAATCAGCTAAGTACTAGTCCGATTTTTCCTAGATCAGCATGAGATAATTGGCAGAGTGTTGGAGAACCTCATGAGACATTAAGCATTATATTGTTTCATGATTCCTTGAATTAATACAAAATAGAGGTAGAGGGGTTTTGAGCATTTGTTTTCCCCAGATACATCTTGTGTTGTGTGATTGATAATTTCTTTCTCTTACTTATTTGTGATTGTGCAATTATGTTTTGTTTCCACAAAGTGTAAGAAAGATTCAATATATTTTTTTAGTACATTACAAAATCATATTGAATCTCGTTGGTTATATTTTCTACATGAAATAGAAGAGAGGGTTGATACCATATTTTATTTTGGTTGTTAGTAAGCCACACATTCTGTGATAAAGACCAACATAAATGGAGGGTTCACACTATAATTTAGAGTCAGGACAGAGGTAGACACATCCGTAATATTGACTGAAGTAACCCTTTTTTGAGGGTTGACATTGAGATCTGAATTTCATGTAAATATCTGATCAAATAAATTCCCAAAATCTATGGATCCATTTGAGCTTGGTTGAGTCTCTTATGGAGGCAAGATTCATGGTTTTTTCTATGGGTGGATAGGGTTTGTTCTACAACAATTATAATTACGTAACTATAATTCCCTAGTTAGGACAATTTACTAGCATGTTTAGCTCATATGGTATGCCCTTAATACTGTGAAAAATTTCCATAGAAGAAGAGCAGTTGTAACCCTTGAAACGAGGTTTATTTCTGAAATATAAAATGCAGATGTGGAAGATGGTTTACATATTCAATATGTGTGGAGATAGCAGATCTAAAGGAGGGTGGAACCTGAGTAGAATATTGAGTATGCAGAAGAAATGTGCCATATGAAGAATGGATTGACATGCAAAGGATTTGATTTTGATGGACTATACATAGAGTGTTAGTTAGAGATCTGAAGCAACCTATAAAAAATTAGTCAATGGCTTGTTCATGGCTTATTTCCTACCCTAGTTCATTCATCTACAGATTGTTAGAAGGATGATAAGAGGAGTAGTTCAAATTTGTTCATAGATTGGACCAGAAAGATAAAATTGTCGATACACAAGAAAAATGATTTTGAGAGGACTCAAACCATTGTTAGGTGGAATATTTGAAGAGCCCTAGATGAAGACAATATTGTGGGCCCTATATTAGTAAAAATAATTGACTTTGGTTGGGCATATTGATGGTAGTCCAAGTAAATTTGGAGGGTTGTTAGGTGACTATAAAAGAAGAGCCTTAACTATTTTACTTGTGAAGGAAAACAAAGTTGGTAGAAGGGTTGGTGTATAGGGCCTAAGGATGTGTACAATTTTAAGGAAAAAATGTAGTAGTCAAGTGGGCCAGCCAACTATCCCTAGTTCACTATATTGTAGAGGATATATTTAGCGAGAATAAGGGCAACCTCGATAGCCCTACACTTCTCATATTGGAGCCATAGTACAGAAAAAGTGGGCATACGAAAGATATGCTCACAAATGGTGTTGTGAACAACTTGTTACCATTCAAACTAGTAGAGGACAATCCCACAAAACATAAATAATAGCATAATATGTTCACAAATGGTGTTAGCCCCTAAACATAATGAGTCTGACTGATTATTATGCTACTAGTTTGGTGTAATGAGTCTGACTGACAACTCATATTATGCTACTCATGTCTAATGTGAACATATCCAACTTAACAAGTTACCAAGACAAGGATCACATCCAACCGTGGTAGTAAAACAACTAAGCAGCACATGTTACATCTTAACATTCCATATCACCTGGCACATCTTATAATTCCTTGGCATTATGTGGCACGTGTTAGCATCCCCTGCTATCAGAATAGTATTCAAGTTGTTTTGGCTAAGAAGCCACTAGGGTATCTATGTTACCATAATTTTCAACTAGCACCTAGCCCAAATAGCAACAAACAACCCTCTTCATTACAAATTACATCTAATCTAGGTGGCTATTGGTGGCCACACACCTATTCCACTTGGGGCCCCACCATTGTCTCTTTCAGTCTTTTCACAACTTACTATTTTTAGCATTTTTTCGGGTCCTAAACTTCCGCAGCCGTTTTGAGGACCCAAACGGAGATAGTATGCTAGAGTTACGTCCTCGGGAAGTTGAAACACCAATTTACCCAAATGGGGCCCATATTTTGGTGCTTCATCTCCTAGGGTTAGGTTTTTGGAAGTTTAGAGTTATCCATTGTTTCTCCATAATAAATAGACCCTCGAGCCTCATTGTAACACAGCTCAGAGGTCTGTATCCACCACATCTCTTCTCAGAGATTCACTACCAGCACCCTAGCTATTTTATTTCCATCATGTTTATAACCATATTTTTGTGATTTTATATTAATGAAATGAAGCCTTATTTCTCCTGTATTTCTATGTTTATGGTTATTTCTGTTTTCTGTTGTGTTCCTGCATAAATCAAGATCAGTGGTAACAGAGCAGTCTGTTTTTTCTCAATCCTTCTTTGCATGTCCCCAACGAGGTTGAGGTATAAGGAGTTAGGGCTCGATCTGGTGGAACCTTTGCAAGATCAGCGTTGCAAACCCCGACGGATGCCCATGGGGGATGAAAAGAAAGATGAGGGAGCAAGAGATCCTATCAAAATATTGCTCGAGGAGGCCCTAAAAAAACAAAGGAGCACGATGATGGATAACTTTTCCTAGATCCTTCCATGGCTACCCACCGGTGGTGCACCTGCATCTAGCAGCCACTCTGGAGGTGCAACTCCCTTTAAGGTACAAGTAAACTTTGACTTTCCCACATTTGAGGGTAAAATAGATGCAGATGTTGTAGATAGATGGTTGAATATATTAGAAGGATATTTTTTGGTTCATTACATTTCTAACCAAGAGAAGATTACTTTTTCACTCCTCAAAGCTACCCCCCATGTCAAGGACTGGTGGGAAACCTACTGTGAGAAAAAGGATGAGAAAAATCCTCTTTGTTCTCAGCGCACCCACTTGGAATTCTTTCCGAGCTTCCATCAAGGAAAAATACTATCCCATGGGGAGCTATGAGGACAAGCACATACAATGGACCACGCTGCAGCAACAAAGGGATCAATATGTGCATGAGTTAACGAATCTGTTCCATACCCTGCGCACAAAGTTGGGTATCAAAGATTCAGAGAAACATTTGGTGCTAAAGTATCACTGTTATCTGCACATATACATTCAGGATGAAATGGATTTCCTCAACATCTCCTCGCTTGGTACGACATACCGGTAGCTGCCAAGATTGAGTAGAAATTCAAATAGAAGAAGCGAGACTTTGGATCTGCGAATCAAAAGCAAGGGAAAGGTGCCCCCAAACCACAGAACAAAGGACAAAGCCAAGGCAAGGCAGCCCAAGAAAACCTGCCAAAGACACAAGAAAAGAACAACACTGTGAAGCCAAAGAAGGACATGGGAAAGTGGTGTGAGTTCCATAAGAGCTCCACTCACAACACAAGTGAGTGTCGGGCCAAGCAGTTGTTGGTGGCCGAGATGAGGGCTTTTGAATTAGATGCATGCTCTGACTTTGAATCAGAGCCTGACAAGGTGAATGACAAAGGGAAGCAGATTATTGATGTCGAGCCCAATCCCATTGTTGCCACTATGAAGATCCAGAAGGAGGAACCAGAAGATCTAGATGAGGCAGAGTGTCTCTTCCACTCCCAGATGTGGGTAAAGGGTTCCCTGCTACAATTCATTGTCGAAAATGGGAGCCAAAAGAACCACATTTTAGCAGATGTCATGAAGTGGTTGGGCTTTCTAACCATAGCGCACCCACAACCACACACCATCGGGTGGCTTCAGCAAGGATGGGATCTCTGCGTCAGCTAGCAGTGTCGCCTTCCCTATAGCATCAAGCCCTTCACGGATGAGGTATTGTGTGACATTACTCCTATTGATGTTTCTGATGTATTATTAGGTCAACCATACTTATGGAAGAGACATGCTATGTATGAGTCTCGGCCTCGTGCTATTATTGTTACTTTGGGAAATAAATTTTATAGGATACCAGAGGTACCACCGCCTCACACTATCTCTTTGGTTACTGCAAAACAATGCAGTAAGCTCATTTCCCAAACCAGGAAATTTGTTTTCCCGATGATCCGCCCCCAAGGTAAGAAGAAGACTGTGGCCACTACCTGCAGACATGGCTCCTCTGCACGACAAAAACAAATTGACAAGGTTGTGGAGGAGTACAGGGACATCTTCACCTCATCCACAGGGGTGCCTCTACACTATCAGGTCAAGCACCCCATTGACCTGACCACAGGTGCGCTGCTACCCAATGGACTGATATATAGGCACTCTGTTCTAGATAATGATGAAATAAAGAGGTAGATTCAGGAGCTGCTGCAGAAAGGTCACATCCGGCGAAGTTCATCACCCTATGGGAGCCTGATCGTGTTGGTACAGCAGAAGGATGGGACTTGGAGACTCTGTGTTGATTATCGGGCACTAAACAAGATCATTGTCCATAATAGGTACTCGATCCCACATATTGATGACCTTCTGGACCAACTCAAAGGGAAAAAATATTTCATCAAGATCGACTTGAAGTCTGGGTATCACTAGGTACCAATCGAACCCTCTTATATGTGGAAGACTACCTTCAAAGCCAAGGAGGTCCTTTTCAAATGGCTCGTCATGCTTTCAGATTGAAAAATTCTCCCTCAACCTTCATGAGGTTGATGGATGACATCTTGCGTCCATTCACCAACTCATTTGTAGTGTTATACTTGGATGAAATTTTCATCTTCAACCAGACTTGGGAAGAGCACCTCCACCACATCCGAGAAGTCTTCCAAACACTGCGGCAACACAAGTTGTGTTCCAATTTGGAGAAGTGCACTTTTGGAATGACCCAGATTCAATATCTGGGATACATTATTATTGAAAGGGAGGTGCATGTGGATATATCCAAGATCCAAGTCATTCGGGATTGCCCAGCCCCAACCACCCTAACAGAGATTTGTAGCTTTCTGGGTCTTGCTAATTTCTACCACAGGTTCATGTTGGGATTCTCTCATATCACTTGGCCCTTGCGTCAAGTCACCAAGGGAGGAGTGAAAGAAAAATTTTGTTGGTCGAAATCTCAACAGAAGGCGTTGGTAGAATTGAAACATCGCCTCTGTTCTGCCCTAGTGCTCACATTACCAGACTTGCAGCAACCATTTGAGATCGAAACAAATGCCTCTGACTATGCTATTAGGGAAGTTCTTGCTCAACATGGGCATCTAGTGGCATATCACAGTGAGACATTGTCTGACACAGTTTGAAAGTATCCCACTTATGACAAAGAAATGTATTCCATTGTGCAGGCTTTTCGACAATGGAAGCATTAAATTTTGGGGAAGGAGACAATCATCCACGTAGACCATCGAACCCTATAGTTCATAAAGACACAAGGGAAGTTTCAAAATGATCGCCATCAAAATTGCTCCACATATCTGCAACAATTTCATTTGAACATCAAGTACAAGAAGGGTAGCACCAATAACGTTGCAGACTGCCTCAACCGACCACCGATCATGGCCATAACCACCATTATCAACTCTTATGGGAATGAGACTTTTGATTGGATGCTTGTCTACAATAGTGATCCAGAATTTAGCTACACATACAAGGCACTATTGGGGGGTATGCAAGTTCCAGATTTCCACCTCCAAGTTGCACTATTATGTCACCTAGCACACCTTTGTGTTCCTTCAAGTGAGCATGCAAAGATGATATGGGAAGCACACTATAGTCAATTCGCTGGGAATTTTGGGGTCGAGAAAAAAGTGGCACTACTGCAGAAGTATTTCTATTGGTTGAACTTTCGACAGGATGTCAGGAAGTACATCAAATCCTGCACTGCTCGTGCCATTGCCAAACCAAAAATCAAGAGGAAAGGGCTCTATACTCCACTACCTACCCCTAGTCGACCTTGGGGATCCATATTCATGGATTACATGTCAGACCTTCCTTCTAGTAAGCATGGAAATGACTATGTTTTCGTGGTCGTTGAAAGATTCTCAAAGATGGCCATTATGGTGGCCTGCAAGAAGAATATCACAACAAAATCCACTTCTAAACTCTTCTTTGAACAAGTGTGGGTGCACTTTGGGATCCCACAGTCTCTCATATCATATCGCAACATCAGGTTCCTCAGCACATTTTGGTCCAGCCTCTGGAAAATTTTGGACACCAAGCTCACCAAGTCCACAGCTTTCCATCCCCAAATTGATGACTAGACAGAGGTTGTCAATAGGATGATTGTACACATTCTGTGGATGTAAAATTAAAAGGATCCATGCACATGGGATGATAGCCTTCCCTATGTGCAACACAGTTATAATCGAGCTCTCCACAACTCAACAGACCACAACCCCTTTCAGGTGGGCTTGCAATTCTAGCCACTATGTCCCATTGACATAGCCATGCCATTTGCAGCTACTCAGGCTGATTCGGCTCATGTCCACTCTGAAGCTAACAAAGAAAACAACTTCATCAAGTGCATTCAACACATCCGCCAACAGGTTCATGAAATATTGGATAGAGGAAATGCTAAGTACAAGCAACTACATGATCAACATCGGGTGCCATACAACTTCCAGGTGGGCGAAAAAGTGTGGCTACATTTGCAGAAGGAGTTCCTCACTAGACCTCACCGCAAGATTCACCCACTCCGATATGGGCCATACACCATCACCAAGGCTGTAGGGAACAATGACTTTGAGCTCAGTATTCCACCATTCCATGTTCTGCACCCAGTATTCAATGTAGACGACCTTCACCCCTACTTCCCACCTCTATTGGACACCTCTGACATTGCAGAAGAACTCACGCCAAAAGAGTTAATCCCATACAGCATGGAATGGGCCACCACAGACTGTATCAGGGGCATGAAATTCAAGAACACTCACCGATAGAAGTTCCAACTGTATCGGGTTGTCAAAGCTGGCCAACTCTTGCACCAAGGTAAGTGGTTCACCAAGGACCAAGTTCAACAGAAGTTTCCTCATCTCCTGGAGGAACTCAAGACAATGGGGACCATTTCTTCCTAAGGGGGGAGGAATGATCCAGGTGGATATTGGTGGCCACCCACCAATTCCACTTGGGGCCCCACCATTATCTCTTTCAGTTTTTTCACAAATTACTATTTTTAGCAGTCTTTCGGGTCCTGAACTTCTGGAGCCGTTTTGAGGCCCAAAACAGAGATAGTATGCCGAAGTTATGTCCCCGGGAAGTTGAAACTCCAATTTACCAAAACAGGGCCCATAGTTTTGGTGCTTCATCTCCTATGGTTAGTTTTTTGGGTGTTTAGAGTTCTCCATTGTTTCTCCATAATAATAGGCCCTTGAGCCTCATTGTAACACAGTTCAGAGGTCTGTAGCCACCACATCTCTTCTCAGAGATTCACTACCATCACCCTAGATATTTTATTTCCATCATGTTTGTAAGCATATTTCTGTGATTTGATATTAATGAAATAAAGCATTATTTCCATTGTATTTCTATGTTTATGGTTATATCTATATTCTGTTGTGTTCCTGGAAAAATCCAGATCAACATCAATGTACAAATAATGAACATTTTATAATAGGGACTCAACTCTGGTTGTGAACATGGTCATAAGCAGGAAACAAACCTTGATTTAGCTAAGAAGCCACAACTGGGGTATCTATGTTTCTATAATTTTCAACTAGCACCTGCCCTAAATAGCAACAAACAAACCTCTTCATTACAAGCACCTGCCCCCAATAGCAACAAACAAATATCTTCATTCCAAGGTACTTCAGCCTACAAAGGACTAACATGTCATAATAGGGATTCAAATTTGGGTGTGAACATGTCACAAGAGGGACTCAAACCTAGGTGGAGAGAAACTCAACCCCACTACATTACTAATCGACCAATGAAGCTCCCATTGACAATAGAATGTCTATTTGAAAAAATATATAAATAAAAATTAACATATATAAATAGTGCATCTACTAGAGGGTCACACACATAAAGGCGAATTTTTTATGGATCTCACTATATAGACGGTGGATATGTTTCTCAGACTGACATAAATAATCAAATTTGTTGATGGAGAAAACTCTCAGCACATCTGCAGAGAGTAACACACATAAAAATGAATTGTTGATGGATTCGGCTAGCTAGGCTTCTCAGACTGACATAAACAACGAGATTTGTTGATGGAGAAAAATATCAGCGCATCTATAGAGGGTAACACACATAAGATATTTGTTGATGGATCCGATTATATAGGCTATGGAAATGCTTCTTAGGCTCACATAAACAAGAATTTCTGATGGACACAACAACTAGCATTGCACATAGACAAGCACAAAGTTTTGATTGACGTTTCCCTGAATTGTAAATTCCTCTTTGGGCACTTGAATTAGGTTTATTTCAATGCTAAAGTGAATATTGTGTGTCATCTTGGCCAATTAAAATAATTTTCATGCACACATGTTTCAGAGATAAACAAACATGACATTGCTAAAGACCAATGAAAGAAAAACACACCTTAAAATACATAAATCATGTCTGTAAACATCTGAAAGGAAAAATAAACCCTTATCCGAGTCTTCCTTTGTTGGAAATTTTAGATTTTTGTCACAAGATATCTCCTCTTATTTGGAAATAGGAAATAAAAAAGTTATTATATGTTTCTCTTTTATGTCGTGTGATACAAATGCCAATTTTCTTATTCGTGGCTATGGCTTTCTTCTTTTATACATGCCGCCCTTGAATATGCCATGAAGTCCTCCAAAATATTCTTAAAGGATGGGGGCTCCTCTTCATGCATGAAGTTAGTGGAATATGACAAGTTATCCAAAATTCATCCAAATATGTGATTTGTTCCTTGGGAAATGTGCAAGGTACCATCGGTGGAGAAACATGCATAAAGATTTGTTGCCAAATCCCTTAAATGGGAGATGTTGCCACTTGTCAATTGTGTCTCTTGTTGATGATGAAACCAACACCCTAGTTGTGCAAGGCTCACAAAGTGTACAAGGTTGTTTCCATTGTCACCTTAGCAACGAATCCTCTCACTTTAGATTAATTTATTGAATCTTAAGGGTGTGCCAAAGCACAAATTTATGGGGTACTCTTTTATGGGACTAGATCACGAGCATTGAAAACTATCTTTACATTGTATGGTTAAAAATCTTGATGATCCCTATCGTATTGACCACAAATTTTGTATTCATTATTGATTTCATCACAACACCTACAATAGATATTGATGTTGTTCATAAGCCTATTTATAGTTGTGATAAGGGGATTAGGGGCTCGCTCATCACAACAGATAACCCCTAATGTGTTTACTCCCTTATCCAAGGGGGCCCAAGGGTGTACTTGTAGGGGAATTGAGACAAAATTTGGGGGTTTATAGCATTAGGAAAAGTGGAATGACATAACCAAAGATGTTGTGGGGGGGTATCTTATGGTGTATTAAATGGGGCAAGGGAACACAAGGGTAGCATGTATGGGTATAAGTTAGAGGTGGAAGCATGGTTTAGTAAGATCTATAATAATAGGATTAGAGAATGAGATGGGGGCTTAGGGCCTAGGGGACCTAGAGGGAAGGCAGTGAGAGAAATTGATAGGGGAACCCCCAATAGTGGTGATAAAGGGATTAGGAGTTCAATTATAAAAAAACATAAGCCCTTAACCCATAACCACTAAATTCCCTATCCCCTTAACCCTTGCACCCATAAATCATAACCCATAAACCCCTTGACTCATTAAATCTTAAGATATTAACCCCTAGCATATAATCCATGAACATCCTAAGCCATAACTCCTTATCCTCTTAATCTATGACCCTTAACATATAACCCTTAACCACTAAACACCTTAAATACTAACCCCTTAACCACTAACACCTAAATCCCCAAAATCCTAAGTCCTCAAATACTAAATCCTATGACCCTAAATCCCTAGGACTTTAAACCTTGACCCTTGAAGCCCTTAACCACTAAGTATCCAAGGCCGAAAAAAACCCCGCAAACCAAAAATTTGACTTCCTAGGATAATTTTTCATCTCTAATTGATCATATTAGAAACATTTGATTCATAGATAACTAGGTACCAATTATGAGGGAATGCTTTTGTGGGTAATGCTAACCTTTAGAGGCTGTTAAGAACCTAGAAGTTGGTTGGATATAAGGATTTTGGTGTTAGAGCAAGTGTTACTTAAATCATGAAATTCAATTTACGTCTTTATTATGATTGAATTCACATATGTATGTAAGATACAACAAAAATTGGAATGGCTTGCATGGATACAATATGTTTAGTTCCACTGAATTAAATGTTGAAAAACAATAATTTGGGGATAGTTATTGAAACATTACTGGTTGAATCAAATTGTTTTTAAATGGTTTCTATGGGTTTGTGGATTTAACAGCCAAAATTTTAGGTCTATTATTTTTTTTTGTTGTTAGAAATGCTTTGAATTTTTATTGATAAAATATACACAGTGAGAATATTAACAAAAAGAGTAGGGTAATAATCGTCAGTACATATCACTGAGATAGAGGGGCAGAAGTTAATTTCCCTGAAGGATTCAAAATAAAATATTAAAGTAGGGTTGATAAACAAGTAGATGGATATTATCGTAGGAAACTAGAGTTCTTAAAGAGAGATTCATTGAGAAGATAGTTTGACAATGACATCCACGACTTACAGCTTGCCTAAGAGATGAAAAAAAATGTCAGTAGTCATACAAAGTAGCTAATTTTTTCAACAAATGAACAAGTATATACCATTGATAGTCAATTGCGAAGACATTTTCATTCTAGAGAATGGCCCCAATCAACCTGCTTTAATGCTCTCTTTCTAAAATTAAGACCATTTCTTCTATAAACATTGAAGATGTATATACTTAAGCTAGACCATAGATTAAACTAAGCCTCTTGATCTCTGGGGCTCTAATGGTGAGGAAGAAATAATAACTTCTTGTCATTTTGGCTCAACCATGTTGAAGGCCCTGCAAATCAACCAGTTGGCCTCTTATAGCTTTTCAATTATTCAATGGCGAAAAATTGCACACTCCAAAGCATCATTTGGAGCATAGTCATTGGAAACCGCTAACATATATCTAGTGTCCATATAATTGTAAAAAAACATTGGAAAATATTCATTTTCATATAAATGTGCTATGTGGTCTTCGCTAAGATTTTTTTTCCAGGTCTATAGTATAGAAATTTTCATATGGGACAAGCTAGCCTTTCTAGGAAACGTTAGAGCTATACTGAAAACCTAGGGAATTATTCTAGATTATATAATTAACTCAACATTTTTCTCAAGTGAAAATTTTCAATATAATGAGAAAAAAATCCCATAGTGCTTTGACAAAGCTCAAGGTCATACCTTCCCAATAGCTAAGTAGGTTGATACCTCCTTAAATATGAATATGAAAAAAACCATTGGGATTGTTTTAAATTTAAATCTTATTATGCTAGCCATAAAACTCCCATAAATCTCCAACTCAAGTCTAAATTATAATTTTAGAGGGGATTTCATCCTGAAAATGACCTGCCAAGGCATGTTGACTATAGTCAAAACAAACTTCTATATATTCATTGAAATAATTTAAAACAAGTGGGCCAAGAACATAAACAAAGTTGTGATGTTTTGAGGAACTTTTGGTCAAAAAATTTTCTCTTTATTCGATGATATTATCCTCTTTAGTGATTGGAGTATGAAAAAATTCCAAAACATGGGCAACATATTGAGGGCTCTGCTTAACTGGAGGGGAAGGCTAGAAAATTAGGATGAAGAACTAAATGCATGGAAACAAATGTCAAGATCTAAAGCATGTAAAAATAAAGAGTCATTGGTAGAGAAATTAAGAGGACATGATACCATGCCTTTGGCCTACATTTTAAACTAATCTCAATTCAATATTTATAATTTTAATTTGATGAATATTAGGAAAACAAATAAAATCTAAACCAGCATTTAAACTTTCTCTTTTGTTTTTTTTTTTAATTTTTTGAGTTCATCCATAATCAAGGTCATAACGGGATCATATTTTTTTTTGGGAATGGGAGCATGGGGTAGGTGGGAAGGGGGAGGATGAATCAAGATTATGGTGAGGAAAATTTTCAAACACTACTACAAAAAAACCCTTAGGGGCGATTCTTGAAACAACGCCCATGAAATTCATGAAAATTTAAACTTTTAAGCGGTGTTTTTTAACAAATTCCTCTTAGATACTTAGAGATAGTGGTCAAAAGGTTGTCCGGGGAGACACTTATTGATAGTGGTGAAAAGGTAGTCAGGGGAGACACTTATAGATAGTGTTCAAGTATATGGAATTCATAACGCTTATCTTGTGCACACACACATGTCTAGATGAATCCCACCTTTGTCCTTTAGGATTACCAATGAAATGTTTTCTCACCAACTTAAGGTAGCCTCATAGACACATATAATCAATTATTGAATACAAAACAGATAAAACAACCCTTACATAAATATATTACCCAAATTCAACATTCATGTCTCTAATAACTATTAATTTTTATTCTAAAATCTAAAAAAAAAATAAAAAAAATAAGAAAAAATAATGATTTTCTCAATATTAGCAAAATTTCATTCTCATAAAACTTACTTCAATGTTAGGTCCCTATATTACTAGTTTAGTCCCTTATTGTTATTAGTGTAGCCCCCTTATTTTTATTGTTGTACCCTTGTAACCCCAATATTGTTACTATTGTGCCCTTACATTTTTATTGTTAGGTCGGCTAGGGTTATATTGTGGGCCCATGGACTCCTACATATAGAAGGAGGTTTTGGTCATTTGTATCATCCAAGAATTGTTCATTTATGTAATGTATTGGAGGTTCCCCCTCAAAGTGACAGATTTCTAAGGCGTTGATCTCTCTTTTCTTCTATTTTTGGAGCTATTTTCATAGTATTTTATATCAGAGTTTTGGATTCTATGGTTTTGCCACTCCAAATAGGTCATCATAGAATTTTCACAATAATTTTTTTTCTACAAAGTTTTACAAGTTGAAATTCACACAGCACGAAGCCAAAATCCTAAGGAACCTCCTGTAAAAATTTTAGATCTTCGTTCACAAAATTTTCAGAGATATGATCTGGGGAAGTTATGGTTTTTTCAGGCTCCCGAATTTAAACTAAAAGACGTCATTGTGGCATTTTCCATATAACTTTTCGTATACGAAGTTTCAAAAGATTAAAGTTTTATAGTAAGAAGATAAAATCTAGAGGAATCTCCTGTAAGAATTTTAGACCTTGGTTCACAATATTTTGGAGATATGGTTTGTGAAAATTAGGATTGTTTCAGGCACCCAAATTTCATCTCAAACAGGTGACCCTGGGAAAACAGTCATAACTCTCTTTCTGAGTGTCTGATTGGGATTCTGTAAAAAGTGGCCACAAGTACGCATACTATAGCTTTCTTCATATCAATTTCAAAGCTAAAGGAGGAAAGAGTGACATGTGGAAAGTCATACAAGTGCGCTCTACTGAACCAATCCATAATTAGGTCATCATGGGAGATTGGACATAACTTTGTCTTGAAGAATCCAAATCAAGTAACACCTATGGCATTCGAACAAAGAATCAGAGGGCTACTGAAATTCAAAATTTTAGATATTGAAGATCCGAAATCATAGAGATAGTTCAGTTTCAATATTGAGCTCCTCAAAAGAAAGAAAAAGGTGTGTATTTTTTTCGAATTACATAAGTATCGTTTGAAAAAAAATTAGTTTGAATTAGTTCAGTTTCAATATCCAACTCCTCAAAAGAAAGAAAAAGGTGTGTATTTTTTTCGAATTACATAAGTATCGTTTCAAAAAAAATTAGTTTGAATTTATTCCAATGGAATATTGAAGAATATATCGGTATTGGGTTCTATAATGCCCCCTAAAAAGGATTCAACACCCATTAAGCCTTCAGAAAGCTCTACTATGACTCATGAAGACAAAGAAACACAACATGAGATATCAAAATTACAAGAGCAATTGCACCAAATTTCGCTATCACAAAGAGCAACAAAAAATGAAATGGAAGTTTTGAAGAAAGGCGTGGAAACTAAGATGGATGGTTTGAAGAAAGGTGTGGAAGCTAAGATGAATGGTTTGAAAGCTAAGATGGATGGCATGGAAGTGGGTATGGAAGCTAAGATGGATGTCATGGAAGCTAATATGGATGACATGGAAGCTAATATCAATGAAAAAATGAAAGACAACATGGAAAACATGAAGAATGATCTAAAAGTAGACATTGAAGGTTTTGCAAAGTTGATACAAGAAATGTTTCCTAATGGCGAAAAGATAGTAGAGGAAACTCATGAAGAGAAAAAAATAAATGTTAATCATGATTTCATAAACTCTAATTTTGGATGGAAGTGATCCAGGTGGATATCGATGGCCACCCACCTATTCCATTTGGACCCACACCATCAATTCTTGCAGATTTTCACATTCTGCAACACTTACTATTTTTAGCAGGTTTTCGGGTCCTGCACTCCTAGAGACGTTTTGGGGCCTTAATGATCTAGGTGGATATTGATGGCCACCAAAATATTCCATTTTAACCCTCACCATCAGTTCATTCAGTTTTTAAGTTGCAGCACAACTTGCTATTTTTAGCAGGTTTTCGAGTCCTGAACTTCTGGAGCCGTTTTGAGGCCCTAAAAAACGTTTTTTGGGAAAACCGGGAGCAACATCGAAAGTTGTACTCCTCAGAAAAATATTTATAATGAGCCATTGAGCACATCAAACAGAGATCAGATGCAAAATTTACGTCCCCGGGAAGTTGAAACACCAACTTACCCAAACAGGGGCCCACAGTTTTGGCGCTTCATGTTATAGCATCATTTTTCACCTTCATATGATTCATGATTGCTTTTATGGCTTTGGGCACCCATTCCTACAGACTTGAACAAAATTCACTAAAAAACAGTGTTAAAATCCCCATACGCGGATATGCCCAGACTTTTCCGCATGTATACGCGAGTCCACATGTACTTTTCCGTGTATGCCATTAAAATCATTAAAAATATATATAAAAAATCCTTATTTTCGGGCTGGGTTGATGGTTACTCTGGTAGTTCAACCACCCCAGCACATGGCCAACTGTTTCCAACTGATTGAAACTACTTTGAGGGAGTATAAGAGCCCCTCATGTGCATGTCCTAAGAGAGAGAGAAATTTTATAGACATTATACTTTGTTGGAATCCCAGTTCAAGTCTGATTCCCCGTACCTCCTGCACTTTCCCAGATTTATATCAGAAAACTCTTGTTTCCTGGAGATGTTCATCCATTTATATGCCATCTTGAGTGCACAAGTCTTGGAAGAATCTTAGCGAGGCAAGGGCGGGACGAATCCGGACGACGGTCTGCTCGAAGATCGTGGAAGGATTCAGGTGATCTCTCCACTTTTACTACTGTACATGCTGTTCGTGATAATGAAGAACCATCTTGTTCCTGAACTCGTGTGTTAATGTTTATTTATATGTGTGAAAAGATTATCATTTAAGCATTTATTATGGTTTATATAATGTTTCACATGGATTACACTAACATTTAGGAGAAGTATATGCTGTACAACTAGGTTTCCGTGCACGTTCTTTCTTGTTTCCAGGTTGAAGGAGGAAGAAGGGTTGCTGGGGGTTTGGACCCCGCAGGATCTACATCGAACGTAGGACTTCGGGTGAGTTCTGCTATCATTGTTAACTAGTTTTTTGCATTCAAGTATGGTTGTGTGTGAGTCCTTCTGAATAGCATGCCCTGCTCTGTGGAGGTTTAGACCCAACAAACCTCTAGGGTGATTTTCCCCGAAAAAGAACTGGCGACTTCGCTGGGGACACCCAGGAAGGGGAAATTCCATCGAACATATTCATGATGAGTGCTCACGTGGATGTCGCTACGAGATCCCGTGATTATGGCGGAGAAGAGTCTTCGAAAGCTAAGGATGCTCTTGATGCTATTGAGCCGCTTCACATTACAAGGCCTACTGTTGAGCCTATACCTCGGATGCCCAAAGCATCTACCAAGCGGTCGACGATTAATCCAAACGCTAGGGCTGCCCAGAACTACTCTATTGTGGAAGATCTAGCATAGAGTCCTTGTGCCATGTCGGCTTTAGAGGTGCTCCAGTCTTGTCCGGCTCAGCGCAGTGCTTTTCTCACTACCATTGGGGCTATTGATCTGAAAAATTCTCTTCTGATTACATTTGATATGAGTAATTTTAAGAAGAGACTCCCCCATCATATGGCTTTTCATATTAAATCATCGTACCGGAAGTGCAATATCTTTCGAACGGTTGTTGATGAGGGTGCTTCCACGTGCGTGATGTCTCTCACATGTTGGAAGACGATTGGATCTCCCAAAGCCCAAAGTCGTTCCATCTACCACTCTCGACCGCATTTGATGGTTTATTCCCTGCTGCATCAAGATGGTACACATCCCAACTTTTCCTATCCGTGTTGGGGTAAGAAAACCGTGAATATAGAGCAGGGGTTGAGTGTGCTGATGTAAGCCACCGACAAACTTTATTGGGGAGAAATCTCGGGATTTATGAGATGGATGCCATTGCATCTTCATTATTTCGGCTTATTTGTTTCCCTCATGAAGGGAGGATTGTTACAATGGACCAATTGGACTGTCCTCCTGTAGACCCGAATGCATCTACTGACTCAACTATTCCAAAATTGGATAATACCAAGTCGCCTACTGAGAATTTAGGAGTTGAAATGTATTCTTCCTTGATGGTTACTTTTGATATTCCTCCTCCTACGGTTCATATAAATGAAATTTCATCCTCCAGGGCTCCTCTTAAAAGAGAGTTCTTTAGAACTCATTATTTTTTGGACCCTTGGACCTTACCTTCCCCTACCGCCACATTAGCGGAAGGTCAAGTGGGTGGAATGGCATTTCCGATGTCTCCAAAGAAAGATTGCTTATCAAGATATTGTTGACTCTAAGAATCCATCCCAGCCTTCTCACCGGAAGAGCGTGACGGGAGATGTGGTTCCGCCGGGCACTTACTTCTTCTTCTGCCCAGGATTGTCTTGATACCACTCTTCCATCTGAAGAGGCCATGATGGAAGCGATGACAGGTATAGATAGACCATGGGATGATTTGCATCATCGATCTTACTTTTTACCGATTTGGAGCGGCTGGAAACGAGTCGTGTCCTCGCCCTAGTCCTATTCACCCAGTCCTGAACCCTTTAGCACCAACACAGGTATATGTTGAAGGGAACATGGCTATGATTTCTCCAACTATCCTGGTGAACATTTCCAGGAATCCCAATGTTATAGAGAATGTCTTCATCAGAGCTGAATGTTCCCATGAAGAGATTTAGGTTTACACCAATCTCTTTAAAGAGTTTATGGATGTGTTCGCTTGGTCTTATGAGGAAATACCTGGTATAGATCCATCTATTGTCCAGCATGAGATCAAGATGTACGAAAACGCTAAGCCGGTGAGGCAAAAACTTCGTCCGGTCAATCCTAGGAAAGAAGCAGCTATCAAAGCTGAAGTTGAGAAGCTGCTTAAGGCGGGATTCATTTTCCCTGTTCCTCTGACTGAATGGGTTTCAAACCCCGTTCCCGTAGATAAAAAGCAAGGAACGATTCGGAAGAATTTTACTTCATAGACCTAAATAAAGCATGTCCTAAAGATAATTACCCCACACCATTTATCGATCGTATCATTATCTAGTGGCCGCTGATGACATTTTCTTGAATGGACGTTTCTCCTGATATTGGCGACTACTATCCGTCTTGAAGATCAGCATAAGACTGCCTTTATTTGTCTCTGGGGTACTTTTGCTTACAAGAAAATGCCTTTTGGTCTTAAAAATGTTGGGGCTACTTTTCAGCGGGCCATGTCATATGCCTTCCACGACATTAAACATATTATCGAGGTGTATTTGGATGATTTAGTTGCTTGTTCTCGAAAGAGGATCGATCATCCTGCTCACCTCCGTCAAATATTTGAACGATGTCATTTCTACAAGATTAGGTTGAATCCGAACAAGTGTGTTTTCGCGGTCACATCCGGTCGGTTATTGGGATTCATAGTGTCTTTGGAAGGGATTAGGGTAGATCCCTTCAAGGTTGAGGCAATACTTTGGCTGCCTCCCCCGTCGTCTATTCGTCAACTTCAAAGTCTACAAGGAAAAGCTAATTTTCTTCGGAGATTTATCGTAAATTATGCTGAAGTTACCAAAGGATTTATGAGATTGTTGAAGAAGGGAGTTCCATTTATTTGGGATGACTTCGCTCAACGCTCATTCGATGCTTTGAAAAAAGCATTGACCTCTGCTCCTTTATTGAGTCCACCTGATTATAGCAGGGATTTCCTTTTGTATCTGGCAGCAGCAGAATCTACTATTGGTATGGTTCTGGTTTAGGAGGATGATGCTCTTGCAGAGCATGTTATTTAGTATCTTAGTCTAGGTTTGGTAGGACCTGAACTCCGGTATACTCCGATAGAAAAGTTAGCTTTGGCAGCTGTTCATGCTGTGCAGCGACTCCGACATTACATTATTCTATGAAAAACTTATGTTTTGGCAGCAGCCAATCCATTTCAGTTTGTCCTCAGTAAGCGAGTGATTGGGGGCAAATACAATAGATGGATAGTGATTTTGTAGGAATTTTATCTTGATTTTATGTCTGCCAAGTCCAATAAATCATTGGTTTTCGCGGAATTGATCTCCGAGTTGCCCTGTGGGGATGAGATGGTCTATGATGAATCCTTCCCGAATGAACATTTGTTTCTTATCCCTCCACAGGATCCTTGGTATGGAGATATCATTATGTATCTCCAGGCTGCGAAGTTTCCCTCTACTTTTTCAAAAGATGAGCGTCGTAAGTTGCGTCACTTGGCTAAGAATTACTTGATTATTGGTGATGCTTTATACCGTCGATGGGTTGATTCAATCCTGAGACGTTGCTTAACTCTCGAAGAAGCTGAGGTTGTGCTGAATGATTGCCACAGTGGAGCTTGTGGTGGTCATTTATCTGGGCTTGCTACAGCCCAAAAGATCTTGCATGCTGGGTACTTTTGGCCTTCTATTTTCAAAGATTGTATGGAGTCGGTCAAAAAGTGTCATCCGTCTCAAGTTTATACTCGAAAAATGCGCACTCGTCCAGCTCCACTTTTTCCAGTCATTACTGTTGGTCCCTTTAAAAAGTGGGGTATTGATTATACTACTTGTAACCCGCCTTCGGCTAAAGGTCACAAGTACATTATTGTAGCAGTAGACTACTTTACGAAGTGGGTCGAGGCTATGCCTACTTTTGGGAATGATGGTGAGACTGCAGCTCTTTTTCTTTTCAGCCAGGTTATTGCTCATTTTGGTATTCCTAGAGATATTGTCACTGATCATGGCAGTCATTTTCAGAATAGCATGATGGCTGAGTTGGCTCTCAAATTGGGTTTCCGGCAGGAGCATTCATCTCCGTATTATCCTCAAGCCAATGGGCAAGTGGAAGCCGTGAATAAATCCTTGAAGACAATTCTTCAAAGGACAATTGATAAAGCTAGATCCAACTGGCATATTATGCTATATCCTGCACTTTGGGCATATAGGACGTTAGTGAAAACTGCAACTGGCTTTACTCCGTTTCAGCTAGTGCACGGGGTGGAATCCGTATTTCCCATTGAATGCGAGATTCCTTCTCTTAAATTAGCTGTTGAACTTCTTCCTGACACTTCTAGTCTTGAAGAACGGCTCCTTCATCTGGAACATCTCGATGAGCAGCGTCGGGATGCCGCCACGATGAATGAGGCGCATAAAAACCGAGTTAAAGTTCAGTATGATAAGGCGGTCAAGCCTAGGGTTTTTTCGGAAGGTGACCTTGTTTTGGTCTATGCCCAAGAAAAAGATGCCCTGGGGGCAGGAAAGTTTAAGTCTATGTGGTATGGCCCCTTTATCGTCAAAAAAGTCCTTAAGAAAGGAGCATATACCTTGGTTGACTTTGAAGGGAACGAGTTGTCGGAGCCCAGAAATGGGCTCTATTTGAAAAAGTATTATGCCTAGGCTTCAGCCTGGCATGTTGCTTTTGTATATAGTAGTTTTTCTTTGTACATATCTGGTTATTTTTTCGATTTTTGATGGGATTGTGATGTTTCTGATCTGCTTTTGCAGGTTGTGTAGGATGTCATGAGTCATTTTGGTTTTGCCGATGGTGCTAGTAGACACACCCGGAACTTAGCTTCCGCAGCTTGGGTGCTTCATTATCCATCCGATTAGATGTTAGTATCAAGAGGGGTCTGCATTGGTCCTGCTTCTAATAATATAGCAGAATACACTGCAGTTGTTTATCGACTCTCGGAGGCAATATATTTGGGTGTTGATTCGTTGGTAGTTTTCTTGGACTCTCAGCTGGTGGTTTCACAGTTGAACAATACTTATCGGGTTCGAGATCCATTTTTACTGCAGTTGTTCTTGAGGGTACGTTTGTTACAAAGATCATTTCAATTTTTAATGTTCATTCATATTCCTCGAGCTTACAATTGGTTGGCAGACTCATTAGCTAATCAAGCAATTGATTGGCACATTAATCATTCTATACAATAAAAGTTAATAAAAAACATCATACATTTTGATACATTTTTCACATCACATCAAATATCGCTATATATATATCATCAGGGTGTTCAAAACTATACAAAAATTTGGATCCATAGGTCATACAAAAACTTGGGCTTATGCCCGATCATGTTTAGTCTCAAAAAATATACAGTCATCTGATACATCATATCTATCTACTACTGAGGTCCCTGGCAAGAAGTTATGTTCCAATAGAACACAATCGCAGTGGCAACACTGCAGAATAACCATACCCAGTCGCGGGGTACTCCTACCACCTATCTCTGGATGGCTTCAGGCAGATCTTCCACTGCAGCCATAGGTGCTTGGCAGGTTAATCCCTCCAAGTTCCTCTGTACAGCCTGGAGGGTTCTGTCTGGATCTACTGTATCCACTTCACCTCTGCGACACTTATGTCGTGGGTATCCCTCAGGTCGAACTGGTCCAATATCTGTTTCATGATCATTTTTGTAAGTCATTTGAATCCAATCAAAAACATGTTTGTTTTTCACATTTTTTCATACATATTGAAAAAATCCAAAAAATTATATAAGTCAAAAAAATTGTAAACTTACCGACTGTACCCCATGCTGCGCCTGGTGGAAGGAAAAGATCTGGATCACCACGAAAGTCCATCCCGACATAGGGATAGTCGTCCACCGCAATGATTTGTTCTCTCCACCATTGGAAGAACTCATCATCCCAAGTGGTCCGGGGAACTTCACTTCCCTCCAATCTCTTCATCATGTCTTCCCAGCGGGCAATTCTTGGTTCTCTCAGGCTGCTGATGGTAGAGATCACTCTGGGTCTTAGTACTAGAATCTTCTCAAAGAAGAATGTCATCAAAATTTTACCATATCCAAAGTGCTTTGTCTTTTCTTGGCGGATAGAGGTCAATTGTTGCTTCATGTTCATCAGTAGGGCTGTGCACCAATCATATACATGATTTAAGCATTCCACTGCTACACTCATTTGCGTCCTGGACGCCTGGTGTAGGGAGGCAGATCCTTCCACTCTGCCATTTGTGAAAAGGAGGATTTTCATGTGCAAATCCATTAAATATTTGATTGCAATTTGAGTTTCGACTTTCTTGGAACCCTGTACGCAGTACACGTGGACGTAATCTTCCACGGTGAGCCCTCCCAAAGGCTTACCATGCAAGTCTACTGGCTCCCCCCTCTGGGAGAGTCCAGTGATAAAATATATGTCTTCCACTTCAATGCGTACAGGCATCTGATCTATCATAAAGCAGTCCTCTTCCGGTTCCCAATAGTTCACAAGCATTTCGAGCAACCCGACATTGCTCTTCATATTTGGAATTTTAAAAAACTTGAGTAATCCACAATTCCGAAGAATATTTAGTGATGCTTGGTTCTGCATGACTTCATTGTCTATTGCACTGTGTTCGATCTCTCTCCACGATATGGTCATCCTATCAAATTTCAATAATCCATTCATTAGCTACGCATTTTTCATATTGGGCTGCGCATACGCGACTTTATTTGTGCACAGTTGCATGTATACGCGACTTGGTCATTACCAACCCATGTATGCGCAAACCCGTGATTTTTAGCAAGAGATTCTATGGTGAAAATTCCTAAATTTTAATTTATGAATGGACAAAATGAATAGCAAGGATGAATTAAGAGCTAACCTAAGAAATTCGGTGGAATTCGCTGGTCGGTTGCTCCTGTTTTGACGAAAGAAGCTTTTTTCTCCAGAGCACTTTTTTCCAAATCAACAATGTAATAATGAACCAAATATGAGGTAATTTGTCTATTTATGCCCAAAAAGTTGAAAATTTTCGCAAAAATTTGTTATGCTTATTTTTTCAATCTGTCTTAAGCTGCATAACCCAGATGCTTGGAAGTGCCCAGTTTGGTATGTTTTCAGGTACATTTTGACGATTTTTGAGATTTTTTCCGGATTTTGATCCATGACTGCTGACCCGTCATGGAAGGTATATGATCTTCACTAGCATATAGGTTAGGGAATCCACTTTCCGTTGCATTTTTCATACTAGCCTCCATTCTGATCACTTGCCATAGGGTCGATCCCATCAAGTCATGAGTATTACACCCATTTCACTCGCCGATTATTTAATCATGACTTGGTGGTAGAGCCTTCCTTTACATGGGCTTCCTAGTTAGTTCCTCGCTATCACTTGTTGCCCATGCTGTGTTTTATGTAGGCTCGGGAGTCCTCTTTAGTCCTGCCATGACTTATGTGTTGAATCTTCATTCTTCTTCTTCCTCACTATCATTTTTCTGGCTATTATCCTAGAGGCTCCCTGGTGTTGTTGAGTTGTATTACTGCATTACATATTGGCTACTTGTTTATCCTGGCCTTTAGCTGGCTTCATTTGGACTCAATTTTTAAGCCAACTTTTGACCTTGTCTATCTGTACAAGTTAAACCATTGCATGCACTTAGCTATCGCGACTTGACACCCTTTTACCCATGGATGGAACATTCCTCTGAGTATCGCTTACCAGTTTTCGCCACCTTGCATTGAGCATAGGATCGTTCCAATCCCAGGAACTAGTGCATCTGTTTCTTGATACTCGTTCTATCCATTATACCATAGCATTCTTTTATTCTTTTTCAAGCTTATTATATGAAAAAGACAAAAAAATAAAATATAACAAAAAGAGCGGGAACGGGATGTAACTTCATAATTTGATGGCAGTACAGTGTCAGTTTGTCGCCCTTGAACAAAGCATATACACTTATATATCTTTCCTCCATTTGGGATGGTTTTAGTTTTGACCTAGGTTCAGCCTTTACCTTGTTTCACTTGTCAGTCCTCCCCCGGTTGGTTATCTCTTCCAATCATATGGAGAGTTTGTTCTACCTCCTGCATAACAGACTTATACAGTGTCACTTTTTACTGCCATGGTCATCACGAGTCGTGCTTTTGTTCAAGGGAAGTCTAACCAGAGTCGGCCATTCTGCGGTGTCTCTTGACTCATTATTCAGTCGGCCTTCCCGGTCTTGTCAGTATCTTGTTTTATCACATCAGATGTTTTGGTCTTCTGCTCGTGCTGGTTTGAGAAGGTCCCCATTGACTTCTCGCTGGCGGGTTTGTCTCTCATCGACTACGACACATTGCTCTGAGAGTAAACCTAGAGCCGCACCCTGGCCCTATTTCCATCATTGATAGGTGACCTTGTGCTCAGCATTTGATCATCATTATGGGTCTTTGACTGAGTGGTTTCCCCTGTGTTCGACGTCAGCACACATTATCACACTTGGGATTCGTGCAGTAACTTGATTTCCATTTGACCCTATCGGTGGATTTCTCGCCTCTGTGTCAGCTTTCATTATTGGTTGGTTCAGAGGGTTTCTTCCGTGCGCTAGCTTCATCTTGTGCATGTTGGAAACGTACTTCGGTTTTGGTTCCGTCACTCTACTTCATCCGATTCCTTCCAAATCTTGGCCTGCGGGTTACACTCGCGCTGGACTGATGTGGGATGCCTTAATGCCTTCCTTCCAGCAGATCTTTTCCCATTGACTCCGACTCATTGCTCTGGGAATAAGGTCTAGAGTCTTTTTGTCAGTACCTTAGGGTTTGCAGTCATCAGTGGCAGACTCTTCGCTATCGACAGTGGGGATTCATCATTACCTCCTGATTGGTAGATTCTTTCAAGTGTTCGACTTCAACTCATTCATTTGCACTTGTTAGATTGTATTGGGGCACCTTGACACTCATTTTCATTATTGGTGGGTTGTCTCGCATTGGTTAACGGTATACATCATTGACCGGTAATCCAACGATTTCTCACATGGTCGACTTCAGCTCATTTATTCCCATTGTGTAGAATTATGCCATAGTGATCGGTGAAGACCTCGGGTTGCATCAGCATTTCTCGGTTCACTTTTGATAGTCCATTCAGTTTCTGCCAGTGATGTTGTTCACCCTTATATGTTGCAGTGTCAGTACAACAACATCCTATATGTTGGCTCCCGAGTTGCGTGATTGTACCATTTATTCCACCTCTTATGATTTGGTACTTGGAGATTCAGTTACTTATATGATCAGACATCCAGTTTCAGCATCATTGATCAGCTTTCTATATGTGATACTTAGACATTGATTCAGACTTATACTTCCGGGCCATGCTCAGATGATTCATTGTGTACTTTCAGTTCAGCTATACTTGTATACATGTTGGATCTATTCAGTACTTTCCATATGATGTATTTTTGACTGAGCATGGGTATGCCCGCCTCAGCATGAGTTGACTCTCTGTTTTCTTTCATTGGTTTTTGGCAGGCTAAAATCTGGTGAAGTCCTCTCTTGTCCTTGTGAAGTTATTTCTATGTGCATAATACATTTCGGCCATCATGTACCCCTTCTGACCTCATATATTAGGGGGCATCTGTTATAGCATCATTTTTCACCTTCATATGATTCATGATTGCTTTTATGGCTTTAGGCACCCATTCCTACAGACTTGAACAAAATTCACTAAAAAACAGTGTTAAAATCCCCATACGCGGATATGCCCAGACTTTTCCGCGTGTATACACGAGTCCACATGTAATTTACCACGTATGCCATTAAAATCATTAAAAATATATATAAAAAATCCCTATTTTCGGGCTGGGTTGATGGTTAATCTGGTAGTTCAACCACCCCAACACGTGGCCAACTGTTTCCAACTGATTGAAACTACTTTGAGGGAGTATAAAAGCCCCTCATGTGCATGGCCTAAGGGAGAGAGAAATTTTATAGACATTATACTGTGTTGGAATCCCAGTTCAAGTCTGATTCCCCGTGCCTCCTGCACTTTCCCAGATTTATACAGGAAACCCTTGTTTCTTGGAGATGTTCATCCATTTATATGCCATCTCGAGTGCACAAGTCTTGGAAGAATCTTAGCGAGGCAAGGGCGGGATGAATCCGGATGACGGTCTGCTCGAAGATCGTGGAAGGATTCAGGTGATCTCTCCACTTTTAATACTGTACATGTTGTTCGTAATAATGAAGAACCATCTTGTTCCTAAACTCGTGTGTTAATGTTTATTTATATGCATGAAAAGATTATTATTTAAGAACTTATTATGGTTTATATAATATTTCACATGGATTGCACTAACGTTTAGGAGAATTGTATGCTGTACAGCTAGGTTTCTGTGCACGTTCTTTCTTGTTTTCCAGGTTGAAGGCGGAACGAGAGTTGCTCAGGGTTTGGACCCCGTGGGATCTACATCGAACGTAGGACTTCGGGTGAGTTCTACTATCGTTGTTAACTAGTTTTTTGCATTCAAGTATGGTTTTGTGTGAGTCCTTCTGAATAGCATGCCCTGCTCTGTGGAGGTTTAGACCCAACAAACCTCTCGGGTGATTTTCCCCGAAACACTTCATCTCCTAGAGTTAGGTTTTTCGAATTTTTAGTTTTTTTATTATTTCTCAATAATAAATAGGCCCTCAAGCCTCATTGTAACATAGTTCAGATGTCTTTAGCCACCACATCGCTTCTCACAAATTCAGTACCAACACCCTAGCTATTTTATTTCCACTATGTTTGTAAGCATATTTTTGTTATTTGATATTAATGAAATGATGCATTATTTCCACTGCATCTCTATGTTTATGGTTATTTCTGTATTCTTTTGCATTCCTGCATAAATCCGGATCAGGAAGAGCCGCCATATTCCAAATATGGATATGAGGAAGTTTGATGGCAAGGATCCAGTAACATGGATACTACAGATGGAGAAATATTTTGATCTCAATAACGTGTAACAAACACAAAAGGTATGCATTGAAACTTTACATTTAGAAAAAAATGCATTTGTATGGTATGCATTATAGAATTTTCATTGGGTCAATTTTTATGGAGCAAATGATAGCACATTATGAGGATACAAAAATCAACACCTTCTTTAGCCAATTGATAAATCTCAAACAAAAGGGTTCAATGGTGGAGCACATTGAGGATTTTCAAAAATTGAATATAAGGGTATCTGATATTCCAAAGGAACATGAAATTGATGTCTTCAAAGGGACTTTAAAGGATAGCATCCAAAAATAAGTTTGCGTTTGGGAACCTGATTCATTGGAAAATGCCTTCAGGTTGGAAAGAAAATTCAATGTAAAATTATGGTAACAAGGAAGCCTACCAGTCACATATATAAATATGGAAGTGTTGCTACTCCTAGACTTCCACAACCTACAAGGTTGACACCATAAAAATTGGAAGAAAAAAGGGAAAAAGGGCTTTGGTACAGTTGTGATAGCAAATACACTAAAGGTCATAAGTGTACCGAGAAGAAATTATTTTATGTACATTTTGAAGAGGAAGAAAAAAATGAACAATAATCTTCAAAAGAAGAGGATATACACGAGGAACCAACCCTAGAAGAGGAAGAAATGACTCTGACCATATCATATAATGCATTGCCAGGAATTACCACTCCTCAAACTCTCAAGATAAAAGGACATATCAAGAAGAAAAAGGTAATAGTGTTGATTGATTCAGGTAGTACCCATAATTTTATTCATTGTAAGATATCCAAGGAATTGAATTGTTTCCTATACCCAGCACAAGAATGTCAAGTGATGGTTGCAAATGGAGGAACTATAAATTTCTCTGGAAAATGTCGTAATATAAAGCAAACCATCGGGGAATATATATTGAATAGTCCAATGATTTCCATTCCTATGGGAGGTGTTGATGTTGTACTAGGAGTACAATGGTTACAATCTTTGGGGACGGTAGCTTTTAATTTTCAAGAAATTTTCTTGAATTTTTTTTTTAGAAGGAAAGGAAGTCAAATTACGGGGTATCGTGCGGAAGCCGAGAAAGAAAATAAGCTCTAATGTCATGAAAATACTTCTAAAGAAAGAACAATGATGCATAATTTCATAATTATGCTCACTAGAAGTTCCAACATCAAAATTAGCTATTTCTGCAGATCTCCAAAAAGTCTTCAACAATCATTCTAAGGTGTTTGAAACTTCCAAAGGACTCCCACCTATTCATGATCATGATCATGCTATTCATTTGATTCCAGGAAGTTTTCCTCCAAACATCAAGCCTTATAGATATCCTTATGTCCAAAAGATAGAAATTGAACGTATGATTGTAGAAATGTTAGAGGATGGTATAATTCAACCTAGTCAAAGTTATTTCTCTTCTCTAGTAGTATTGGTACACAAGAAGGATGGATCATGGCACATGTGTCCATATTATAGGGAGCTCAATAAGATCACCGTTAAAGATAAATTCCCAATTCCTGTGATTGATGAATTATTAGATGAATTACATTGAGAAATTTATTTTACCAAGTTGGATCTTTGTTCAGGATATCATCAAATTAGACTGAAGACTGAAGATATTCAAAAAACAACATTTCGAACTCGTGAGGGTCATTATGAAATTTTGGTGATGCCTTTTGGCCTTACCTGTAGTATTCCAAATGGGGAAAAATAGGCTCAGTAGGGAATATCTTAAGATATTCCACTATCAAATCATAGCAATATGGAATCAAATCAATAGATCTAAACTAGAGATAGAGTGGTAAGGCATTTACTGGTTGTATCACCTCTAAAGAGAGGGTGAAAACCAGAGGCTTCCTGGCCCGTTCCAGACTCTGCCTATAGAAGATTGGTGAAACACAGCAAGTGTGGGAATGGAAAACTCCTCTTGTAGTTTGCTGAATTTGGGAAACTTAGATATACATATCTAAAGAATGGATCCAAGGAGAAGAAAAAACCAAACAAGTGAGAAGCGGGAAATTCCATTCTTAGGAAAATCTGCAATAGGCTCAAGGAGGACGTTGTATAAGCAAGAAAGTATTAAAATAATGCAAACCAGGGTTGGGTTCCCTTATCTTGGGCTGTGTGGGACCTCCATGCAGAGTTTTAGCAAAAAAAAATTGGTTTATAGGGCTTAAACAGATCTCCCACAATCAAAACTAGCTGAAAATCAGCTAAAGGAGAGGGCTGAGTTAATTAGAGAAACCCTCCTTCAGGAATTGCGCAGTTTCTACTAGAAGTCACTATAAATCATACATTAAACTCATATTACATTATGACAGCAAGAAATAAGATCTAGAATGAAGTTCCTTTTTAGAAGCATTGAATTTACATGAAGCAAGAGCAAGAATCCTTCAGAAATTATAGCAATAACATATGGAAAAGCTACAGAAAGACTTAATAGCGTTTTATATGAGGAGATTCAACTACTATAGGTTAATACTCAGATATAAAACTGATATGTGGCTGAAAAATCAAATCCATACCAGATCTAGAAACTACTCAGCCATCTTAACAAGATCCCCTTGGGGTTTTATCAAAATAATGCATAACAAAGTGTAGATCTAGCTTTTAATACACTGGACTGCAGAAAAATTCAGAGATTTATGAAGATGGCTTTCATTACATTACATATCAGATCTGAACATAAATATATCAGCAAGCTACTTTACAAATCCTGAAAGTTAGAGGCAAGCCTCAATCACCAGAAAGCTAGTACAATGAGAAATCTAGACAGCAGTGAAACATGTACATGAAAATAATGCATTTCATGGAAAGGATTGCGCAATAGCTAGAATGAACTGATACAAAAGATAAAAATTACAGATCTGAAATCAAAATGAGAGTGAGATCCTCTTCCGTGTGGTTACAAGACACCCTCCCTGAGAGAAATCTCCTCTAAACAACTAGATCTAGGAGATCTAGTTCACCCACTTGTTGCAACTCACAAGTAGCTACAAAACCCTCAACGACACCATCGCTGCTATAGAGATGAAGCTTGACCAAAATTCCAGAGAGTGGAGATATGCATCACAATCTCCTCCAAAGAGGTACTCCATGGAAGGAGAGAGGATTCCTAAATAGGAAATCCTCTTCCCTTAGGCTAAATATCCAAGGGAATAGAGTTGCTACAGCAACTTCTCAAAATTATTCAACAACCTTTGCTTGCTACCTCTCCTTATTTTTATAACATGAGGACTTTCCAAAACCCTAAAACATATTCTTCAACTTATCCTCTTTCACACAAGAGATCATCTTCTAGAAGTACATTGTGCTTGATGGATAAGCTTCCCTCCAAACTGAGTTGTAGGTGGGGCCAAGGTTGACCCATTCAAATGAATTTCCCCTTTTCACACTTATGGGTGTTTAATATAATAGCCCGGATTTATCCCCTTTAACATTGGGCATGTGATTATTCTCAACTTAGGAGTTTAATAAACCCCTTTCACATACTTTTATTCATTAATAAAGCAAACTGAAAATAAAATGCAATATTCCCATGAGCTGCAAAAATTGGGGATATTACAGTCTCCCCTGGAAAAATGTTGCTTTCCCTCAAGCAACTCTTATTATAGATGCAAGCCATCTATTCCCTCCAAATGGCATCCACATAAGGAAGGCTTCCTCCATTTTCTACAATAGGTTATGTATGTTTGGCTCCAAAATTTGTCTTCTACCAATGCATGAGGTGACTTCCAATTGTGAGGTCATATTTCCACTTCTTACCATGAAGTACAAGATGACAAATACATGATGTCCAAAATCATCACAAACATATGTGATTCATAAAGTAAGGTAGCTGCTGCCATAAGGAAGAGCTTCATCCTACAGAACATTCCTCCATCCCATGTTTGTGAACTTGAATAAGCATTGCTCTGCCTCCATTCTTAGCCCTGTTGGCCTTGTTGGATCCAAACTCCATCATTTCAACATTATGCAAAGAAGAAGGGAAAGGAGTAATATGGGTAAACAAATATTTTAAACCATATTCTCCCAAAATCAACCACCGAAGCAAGGCCCTTTTCTGCCATCCTCCATCTCCTCCATGTAAGATGGACAAGCCATGCTTCCCAAAAGATGATGTGCATGCCTTTCTTTGCTGCAATTTATCTTTGTTACATAAGGAATGAACCAAAAAATGATGAGCTATGGGGTGGTCACCATACTCACTTAAAAGCACCAAAGCAACAAGGGATCTTACTGCCCTTTTTCCTCCTCATGTGCATCATGAAACCAAACCATGCTAATGGACATATGATATGTCACATCAGCCCAATGCAAAGTACCATCATCAATGCACATCTTGAGATAATCATGCCAAATTTCTCATCATGCAAAACACATAGACATAGGAGATGTCATGTGGTGGCCATACCTTCTCAAGTGAAACAAAATTGTACATGTCTTCTTTTGCTGCAACATAACAATGAAGTCCAAGGCATGATTCAGAAAATAATGAGCTATTGGGTAGCAACCACACTCACCCAAAAGCATCCATAGCAACAAGGAATTTGTAGCCTTCTTGCCTCATCAACATGTGGATCTTGGAGCAACAACACAATGATGAACATGTAAAATGCCTCATCAACATAGTAAAAGCAAGCTCCTCATACCACATCATGTGGGAGTCATTCCTCCTCCCAAGCCAAATTTTATGCATGAAATATACCTCCATCAGAAATGCATGTGGACATATGAGACATACTTCAACCATAGGTGAATACATGGACATAAGATTTAACTTGTGATGTCCAAATTTCCCTCTAACAATCACATCATCCATGCTTCCTCGTCATATAATCTACTAATGATGTACCAAGCATGAGATAAGAGAATGAGAATCCTTGGGTAGAGATCATGCTTACCCCAAGGCAACCAGTGCTACCATGCCTCCTTATAAATTTCATAACTGCTCTTCAAGGCATAGATTATAAAAATAAGTCCCTTTGGAGAGTGATAGGATTCTCCCAAGGGCAACCAATGTAACCAAGCTTGCTGGTCCATATATGTCTGCAAGTGATCATGTGACCCCTTGCTCACCATCCTCATCCACTCACTCAAATATGGAAGTTGAGTGATATGCTGCAAAGTCATTGCATTCTCCATTTGCAGAATACCATCTCCTTGAACCCACTGAATAAATTTGCATCTCATGGAATACTGAAATGCATATTTGTTGTGATCTCTTAGTGAGACCTTCTTCTCATGTATGGTCTTCCAAAACTAGTGAAGCTTTGGATCTGCAGCAATACCTCCAACATGCTCCAAGAATTATGAAGCCTCTTTGTCACAGCCACTATGTGACAGCGCTGTGATATAACCATGCTTCAAATCAACACTTTGATCTAACCCTTGGCTATGTATTGATCTTGAAATAATATGTGCTAAAATCTTATGCATACCTTGGATCAACTGATATGTGAGAACCTCTTGATAGAACACAAGAGTTCCTCCATCCGGATCAATGATGCCTCCAACTGTTGGTAAGAATGATGGCCTCCTTTCTTCAAGTATACCAGCGCTGGAATGTTTCTCCTCCTCCTTATGCATCTCTTGATTCATGCATGGGACCCCATATGATAAGAACTCAAGACTACCTTGCAAGGATGCAAGTGACTCTTCTCTAGATGCAAGCTCCTTAGCAACAGGTGGTGAAAATGGAGATCTCTTGCCCAAAGTGACAAGATTGACATTCCCATTTTTTTCCTTGCGAGATGTCTCTTTGTAGCTCTTCTTCTTCCTCTTCTCCTCAAACTCCTTGAGATTTTATTCAATACCCTTCAATGCTTGAAAAAGAAGTAATGAGATCTCTTCTTCAGTCATTCTCTCTGCCTTGTGATAACAGGAAGAGTCTGGTTCTTCCTCTTCATCTTGAAACCCTTTAGGAGTTTCTCTACATCTCTTTTCTTCATTTCTATACCTCTCACCTTCTTCAAAGAAAGTGGGCATAGTGGATCTATGAGGAGATCTAGGATTCTCCGGTCTTCTGCTTTGCTGATAGGAAGTGCTAGGGCTTCCTTCTTCTTCTTGAAATCTCATCCAGCTCTTACTACAACTTTCTTCTTCTTTATCTCTTTTGATTTACCTCTTGGGAGAGGCCCTTCTTAGATCTGAAAAATGATGAGAATAATATTATCTGATCCATCAAAAATGATCTCTACTTCTGCTCTTTAATTCACTGATAGCTTGATCTCATAGGCTATGCTAGAGATCATGCTCTTATACCACTATAGTATTCCAAATGGGGGAAAATAGGCTGAGTAGGGAATATATTAAGATATTCCACAATGGAATCATAGCAATATGGAATCACACCAATAGATCTAAACCAGAGATAGTCTGGTAGGGAATTTACTATTTGTATCACCTCTAAAGAGAGGGTGAAAACCAGAGGCTTCCTGGCCCGTTCCAGACTTTGTCTATAGAATATTGGTGAAACACAACAAGTGTGGGAATGAAAAAATCCTCTTGGATTTTTCCAGCTTTGGGAACCTTATATCTATAGATCTAAATAATGGATCCAAAGAGAAGCAAAAACCAAACAAGTGAGAAGCGGGAAATTCCATTCTCAGGAAAATCTGCAATAGGCTCAAGGAGGACACTGTATAAGCAAGAAAGTGTTAAAATGACACAAAAAATGGTTAGGTTCCCTTATTTTGGGCTGTGTGGGACCTCCATGCAGATTTTTAGAAAAAAAAATGCGTTTAGACGGCTTAAAAAAATCTCCCACAATCAACACTAGCTGAAAATCAGCTAAAGGAGAGGGCTGAGTTAATTAGAGAAACCCTCCTTCAGGAATTGCGTAGTTTCTGCTGGAAGTCACTGGAAATCAGCCATTAAAATCATATTACTTTATGACAGCAAGAAATTATATGCATAATGAAGTTCCTTTGTAGAAGAATTGAATTTACATGAAGCAAGAGCAAGAATCCTTCAGAAATTATAGCAATAACACATGGAAAAGCTGCAGAAAGACTTAACAGTGTCTTATATGAGGAGCTTCAGTTGTTGTAGGTTAAGACTCAGATATAAAACTGATATGTGGCTGAAACATCAGATCCATACCATATCTGGAAACTACTCAGCCTTCTTAACAAGATCCCCTTGGGGTTTTATCAAAATAATGCATAACAAAGTGTAGATCTAGCTTTTAATATGCTAAACTACAGAAAAATTCAGAGATTTCTGAAGATGGATTTCATTACATTAAATATTATATCTGAACATAAATATATCAGCAAGCTACTTTACAAATCTTCAAAGTGAGAGGCAAGCCTCAATCACCAGAAAGCTAGTACAATGAGAAATCTAGACAGCAGTGAAACATGTACATGAAAATAACGCAGTTCATCGAAGGGACTGCATAGTAGCTGGAATGAACTGATATTGCAGATAAAAATTACTGATATAAAATCAAAATTAGAGTGATATCCTCTTCCTAGTGGTCATAAGACACCCTCCCCGAGAGAAATCGTCTCTAAACAACTAGAACTAGGAGATCTAGTTCACCCACTTGCTGCAACTCACAAGTAGCTGCAAAACCCTCAACAGGACCAGTGCTGCTATAGAGATGAAGCTTGGCCAAAATGTATTATAGTGGAGAGATGCATCACAATCTCCTCCAAAGAGCTACTCCATGGAAGGAGAGAGGATTCGTAAATAGGAAATCCTCTTCCCTTAGGCTAAACAGCCAAGAGAATAGAGTTGCTACATCAACTTCTCAAAATTATTCAACAAACTTTGCTTGCTACCTCTCGTTATTTTTTTAACATGGGGACTTTCCAAAAACCTAAACCATCTTCTTCAACTTATCCTCTTTCACACAAGAGATCCTCTTCTAGAAGTACGTTGTGTTTGATGGATAAGCTTCCCTCTAAACTGTGTTGTAGGTTGGGCCAAGGTTGACCCATTCAAATGAATTTCCCCTTTTCACACTTAGGGGTGTTTAATATAATAGCCCAAATTTATCCCCTTTCACATTGGGCATGTGTTTATTCTCAACTTAGGAGTTTAATCAACCCCTTTCACATACTTTTATTCATGAATAAAGCAAACTGAAAATAAAATGCAATATTCCCATGAGCTGAAAAAATTGGCAATATTACATTACCAATGCACCTTCTACATTTCAAGGGTTGATGAATTCCATTTTCAAACCCTTCCCTAGAAAATTTTTGCTAGTATTTTTTGATGATATACTAATCTACAATAGGTCTTGGAAGGATCATGTTCAACATGTTGACAGGGTGCTCAAACTATTTCAGGAGAAATAATTATATCAAAAAACATCCAAATGTTTCTTGGGAGTATAAGAGTTGGAATATCTGGGTCATATTATCTCTCACGAGGGCTTTAAGGTAGACCCTAACAAAATTAAATCCATTAAGGAATGGAAAGTCCCCACAACCATAAAGAATTTGCGAGGATTTCTTGTGTTAACAGGGTATTATCGCAAGTTTGTTAAGAATTATGGGAGAATAGCAACACCTCTAACAACATTATTGAAGAAAGATGCATTTTCATGGACTCCTGAAGCAAGTAAGGCCTTTAAACATCTTAAAGATGCAATGTGGCTAGCACCGATCTTAGCTACGCCAAACTTCACAAAAACCTTTATTGTGGAATGTGATGCCTTAGGAAATGGAATTGGTGCTATTTTAATGCAATAAGGAAGACCCATTTCTTTTGAATGTCGTCTAATCAAATGAATGTATTTACATAAAGCTATTTATGAGAAGAAAATGTTAGCAATAATCCATGCACTAAAGAAATGGCAATCTTACCTAATGGGAAGACACTTCAAGGTAAAAATTGATCATGATAGTCTTAAACACTATTTGGAACAAAGACTATCTTTAGAAGAGTAGCAAAAATGGGTCACAAAGATGTTAGGTTTATGACTTTGAAATAATATACAGAAAAGGGAAGATAAATGTTGTTGCAGATTCATTCTAAAAAAAGAATGAAGAGGTGGAAGCATTGCTTTGTGCCATTTCTATTATCCAACCAGATTGGATAACCGAAGCAAGGGATGAATGGAAGAAGGATGAAGAAGTGTGGATACTCATTCAAAATTTGCTGCAAGATCCTAGTACGTATGATACATTTGGTTGGAAAAAGTATTCCTTATGGTACAAATATCGCTTATATCTTTGTAAGAATTCCCAACTAAAACAAAAGATTCTTTTGGAATTGCACACTTCTCCTTTAGGAGGACACTCAGAATTTTTAAAAACTTACCACAGGGTGAAGAAAGAATTTTTTTGGGATGGCCTTAAATTTGATATTCAAAATTTTGTGGTGGAATGTTTGTTTTGCCAACAAAATAAAGTTGAGACAATTAAGACCTGGGGTCTTCCACAACCTTATCACAGGTTTACCTAAGCCTAAAGGAAAGAGTGTCATGATGGTGGTAGTTGATAGAATTACCAAGTGTGCACACTTTTTTGCATTATCTAATCCATTTAAAGCAAGTACAGTTTCTACTACATTTATGGACACAATTCAAAAGCTACATGGAAACCCAAAGGTTATTGTGAGCGACAAAGATCCCATTTTTACTGGAAATTTTTGGACAAAGTTATTTTCTAGTTTGGGTACTCAATTAGCTCATAGCTCATATTATCATCCTGAAACTGATGGTCAAAATAAGATAGTGAATAAATGTTTGGAAGGATATCTTCGTTTTTTTGTATCTGATAAACAAACACAATAGGTCAAGTGGTTACCTTTCGCTAAATGGTGGTATAACACTTCCTTCCATACTGCAACAAAAATGACCCCATTTATGGCACTTTATGGATATCATCCACCATCCATAACATCATATTTAAGAGAAAATTCTAAGGTTCAAGCAGTGGAAGATCACATCGAGCATCAAAAAGAAGTTCTCCAACTCCTAAAGGATAACCTAAATTTGTCACAAAATCAAATGAAACAACAGGAAAATCGTCGTCGCAACGAGAGAAGTTTTGATGTAGGAGACTAGGTATTTTTACAGCTACAACCATACAAACAAATGTCCCTCAAGCAAGCTAAGAAGGATAATAAATTATCGACAAACTACTATGGTCCTTACAAGGTGTTGCAAAATATTGGTACTATGGCATACAAATTGGAGCTTCCTACTTCTTTGTGAGTGCATCCAGTTTTCCATGTTTCATGCTTAAAGAAGGTTATGGGTGAAAATATTCCAGATCAAAAAATATTTTCGGAACTTGATGAGGAAGGAAAAATAATATTGGAACCTGAAGCAGTCATGGAAACAAGAACTCGAAAGCTACGAAATCAATCAATTTCAGAGTATCTCATCAAGTGGAAGAACTTACCCACTGAAGATTCTACATGGGAGGATGAGAATTTTATAGAGAAGCATGGAGAGCTACTCAAGCATTGAGGACAACACTTTTTTGAAGGAGAGGGGGATGTTAGGTCCCTATATTACTAGTTTAGTCCTTTATTGTTATTAGTGTAGCCCCCTTATTGTTATTGTTGTACCCCTGTAACCCAATATTGTTATTATTGTGCCCTTACATTTTTATTGTTAGGTCTGCTAGGATTATATTGTGGGCCCATGGACTCCTATATGTAGAAGGAGGTTTTGGTCATTTGTATCATCCAATAATTTCTCATTTATGTAATGTATTGGAGGTTTTCCCCTCGAAGTGGTTGATTTCTAAGGCGTTGATCTCTCTTTTCTTCTATTTTCAGAGCTAGTTTCATAACATTCAACATCTTAATATTTGAAATTATTTGGACATAAAGTTCCCATTTTTCATACAACAAATTAATTCCATAAAACATAAACACACCTTATGTGAATATGAAATTATATGGACATAAAGTTCCATTTTTTCACACAACAAATTAACTCCATAAAAAAGAGACACACCTTATGTCAAAATAATTTAATCAAAATTCATTCATGTACTTTGCCATTTCCCACCATAATATGAGATCATTATTTATCATTTATGGTAATTCTCCTTGTTTTTATTTTAATATTGGGTTTTAGCTCTCAAATCATTAGGACCAGGGCCAGGGCCAGAGCCATTTCAGCTAGATTCGATATCCCTCCCTCCCACGTCTTTCAATACTGGGACCAGGGCCATTTGTTCCTATTAACAATAATAAGCAGCACCCAATGCCCCTTTTCATTTTCTGTTCAGATCACCTCTTCCACATTATCTTTGGCTTAACAAATAGATAGCGCCACTGATACCAAAAACTGGAGGAATGAGGATTCAAGATAGAAGAAAGTCAATAATATGTAGTCAATTGAATCTAAACACCTATATTTTGGGTTTTTGTTTGTGTTTTTAATATGGCTCATTGTGCTTGTTCCTATTTCCTTTTGAATTCAATGATTAATGATAGTTTAGGCCACCAATCAATCCATAAAAATTTATGTATTAATGAGGAATTTCGAATGATGTTTAAGAGAGGAGGGGTTATGCTCTAGTCAAATTTAATAATTCATTATGACTTGGTCTCACTTTCTGTTGAAAAATACATGTTCTTCACCCTCACTTCACTCACATCTTCCAATAGGGTTTTGAAAGGATTAGGTAGATTCTCCACCAGTAGGGACTTCAATGTCTCCTCAAACGGAGACCCTAAAATATGACTAAATTCCCCAACGGTATGATACCACTACTCCTTCTCTGTCCCAATTCCTAGCCTACGTCGATGGTTTCCGAGAAGGAATGTTAGCTGAAGAATGTAAACTCGGATGAGTACATTGAAGATTTTATTTTTAGAATCTCCAGTTTCTTAATGGGGTTCATCATTGGTTGGCATTATTTCCTCCCTAATTTTGTTTAGCATTACACTTTAATGAACCCAAGCGAGCATATAAGTGAAAAAAGGAATGATATGTAAGATAGTAAAGTGAATAGTGAGGTAGTAGCAATAGAGACTAAACTTCATCATGGATGTTCTATTTTTGTGTTAATCAAGAATCAGACAATATACAGGGTCGTGAAATTAGGATTATGAGGAACTATCTACCATCAAGGGTAAAATTAAGCTCTATGCCACTGTGGTGGGTGACACAGGCGACTTTCCTTCCGGGGTGGTTGGTTTTTTTTTCACCAACGGAAAGCATGGGAGATTGTATCAAGATCCTTTTTATATGATATTATGCTTGTTCCATAAAGAGTCCCTAAAATGGTTTATAAAGAAGGTCGTGCTTAAAACCAAAATGTGTCTGGTTGGATGGCTCAACCTTGTCTCACTGTTTGGAAATGGGGAGATAACAATCAAAGCATCCCCTCACCGTCCTTTTTTTGGGTGAGCGGTTTGTTTCCTCACCCATCATTTGATGAAGTAAGAAGTTCCCTACCCATCAAGCTTCAAGGAAAAATAATCCCTCCCTTCAAAAGAAATGTCCTAATGCAATAATCCCAGCCAGGAGCTAAAGCAGAATATCCTATCAAGGCCTTATGAGTGATTGTGTGTTCGAAGCCTGGACATTTCACCATTTATTTGGATTTAACTCATATATTTTGATGTGATGTATATCATTTAATCAGGTGGTATTGCTTCTATTGTTGGGTGAGTGCAATTTGCTATGTCCCAGAGGTCTTCCTTCACTCGGCACAACTAAACTAACATTTTTTCCAGAAACCCAACGTATATGATGCAATGGTTCAGCAGGGTAAGCACATAAGTAAATATGGGTAAGATAAAACATATTTCTAGTAAAATGTGGGGTCTAAAAAACGGGTAAATCAAGCTTGTGGCAGCAATCCAAGTGGTGGGTCCGGGATAGTACTGGAAGGTAATAACATAAAAATTCAAGTTAGGTTAGCAAGAAAAGTAACATGTTCTATATTGCCAGCACCTCATCCTTCCTTATGGGTCATGGGTAATTGCCATATGGGTTTGGTGTCGTCGAGGCAGCATGCTTATCATCAGTAGGTTGATCAGAATCAGGGTTGGGGTCAATGCATTCATTAATTACTGGAAATGAATATTTTTCTTAATACCTTGCAAGGAAATTTTCCCAGTCACCATCAGAACAACATTAGCTACTTTATCAACATCAATTGCAATACTAGAAATCTATTCTAAAATTCAGCGATCAATTCTTCAACAACAACAATTGGCCTTGCCACAGAGCCAGCCATGACCACAAAAATCTAATATACAACCATATCAATGATATTCTCTCCAATTAACTCAACAATATATTATAAAACAATCTCAACCCTCTCTTCTACAACCTGTTCAACAATCTCGACTTCAACATGATCAACAATCTATTGTACAACAAGCATCTCAAATTTCCCTTTAGTTGTTAAGAATTTGAATTCATCTAAGAATAGATGAAAGATACATTTGGATATTCTTCTAATATTTCAGATTAATAAAAATGTTTTGTCCCCTTATATGGCCTAACTATGGGTTTGCCAGCATCAATGGAGTTGTCTGTTCAAACTGGACAATCATTTGTTGTTGACGGGAAGGAAATGGTTTATCAAAGGGTAAGATAGGTCACATTCTAATTTTTCTACCATTTCAAAAACAATCAAATCAAACACAACAAGAGCTGCAGCAAAGGCTCTAGACAGCTAGTGATTTTTTTTAGCAACACCAACATATTTCTATTGAACAACAAAGCAAACTCTTACAATAGTAAGGGCTCTTGGAGGTATTTTATAGTAAATCCACTATGTTTCATTCACATTCTATATACCTTATCCCTTTCGAATATCGGTTAAGGATTTATTAAATATCAATTATGATTATCTATCATTGTCATGTTGTATCAATTGTGTGTATTTGACTTCATCAAAGCATAGATGAAAGATACACTTGGATATTCTTGTAATATTTTATATTAATAAAAATGTTAGGTCCCCTTATATGGGCTAACTGTGGGTTTTCCAGCATCAATGCAGTTGTCAATTCAAACTAGACAATCATTTGTTGTTGATGGGAAGGAAAAGGTTTATCAAATCGTAAGATAGGTCACATTCTAATTTTTCTTCAAATTTACAAATTTCTGGGATATCCTTTGCATTGGTTATTGTATACATATCTCCATTCCTTCACAATAATCAATCTTCTATATGTTAGCCTAAGTGATATTTCTCTAAAGAGTATTGGATTTTCTTCTGATTAGGAAATAGTTCATGTCATATTTACCATTTAATTGTTCACAATTATGAATCAATACAACAACCCATTAAGAGATTCCTTGACATACTTGTACTATATTCCTTTTTTTTCCCTTTGATTCAATTTGAAATACCTTGATAAATAATTTTTTTTTAAATGCATATTATATTTCTTTTTTGAGTAATAATGACCAAAATAATAACTTTGCACTATTGATCCAAACTATGATTATATAGAATAATATTCCCTACATAAGTGAGGAGAACCAACATATCTAATTAGCTCTCAAGTTTCTAAAGAGTCTATGTAGATTCTATTGAGATTGGAAGCTTTGAAAAATATTTGGTGTCTCGAGAACAAAAAAAGTGATAGAAATTGTTAAGTTCTTAATGCAGCTACAAAACCTAAAGGAGATGTATTATCCAAAGATAAAAGAATTATTTATAAAGATTTTAGTGAAATTGTTAAGTCCCTATATTAAAAGTGTAGTCCGTTATTATGTTAGTGTAGCCCCCCTTATTATTATTATTGTACCCCTGTAATCCCCATATTGTTATTATTTTGCCCTTACATTATTATTGTTAGGTCGGCTAAGATTACATTGTGGCTCCACTAGGATTACATTATGGCCCCATAGACTCCTATATCTATAAAGGAGGTTTTGTCATTTGTATCATCCAAGAATTTTTCATTCATGTAATGTATTGGAGGTTTCCCCCTTCAAGTGGCTTATTTATAAGGTGTTGATATCTCTTTTCTTCTATTTTTGGAGCTGGTTTCACAACATTTTGTATCAGAGCTTTGGATTCTAGGGTTTCGCTGCACCAAACAGGTCATCGTGGAATTTTCGCTATAACGTTTTTTCTACGAAGGTTCAGAAGCTGAAATTTTTAGAGCACGAAGAAAAAATCCTGAGGAAAATCTTCACAAAATTGAAAATATTTGTCCACAATATTTTCGGAGATATGATCTGTTGAAGTTAGGTCTTTTTCAGGCTCCTGAATTTCATCTCAAAGAGGTGATCGTGGTAAAATATTCATAACTCTCTCTCTGAGCATCAGATTGAAATTATGTAAAATGTGCCTAGAAGTACACGGAATTTAGTTTCCTATATATCAATTTCAAAGCCAAAGGACCAAACAATGATACGTGGCAAGTCATACAAGTTCGCTCTACTGAACTAGTCCATAATTAGGTCATTGTGGGAGATTTGACATAACTTTGTCTTGAAGAATCAAAATCAGGTTAGACTAGTGGCATTCGAAAGAGGATTTAGAGGGCTACCTTACGGAAAAATTTCAGAGATTGAAGATATGAAATCACAGAGATAGTTGAGTTTCAATATTGAGCTCCTCAAAAGCAAGAAAAAGGTGTGTATTTGGTTTCTAAAATTGCATAACGTTTGTTTAAAAAAGCAGTTTGAAGTGATTCCAAGGGAATACTTTAGAATTTTTATCATTATTTGGTTCTATAATGCCTCCAAAAAATAATTCCCTACCCATTAATCCCTCAAAAAGCTATACTATGATGCATGAAGAGGAAGAATTGTAGTATGAGATATCAAAATTACGATACCAAGTGCAACAAATTTCGATCTTACGAAGAGAAACTGAAGATGACATAGACGGTTTAAAAATAGAAATGAAGGCTAATTTGGATGGTTTTAACGATCAAATAATAGCTAATATGGATGATAAATTAGTGTAAGATCACATCGAGCATCAATAACAAGTTCTCCAACTCTCAAAGGATAACCTAACTTTGGTGTAGAATCTAATGAAACAACAAGAAGATCAATGTCACATCTAAAGAAGTTTTGAAGAAGTCATTGAAACAATAACTCGACAAGTACGATCAATTTCAGAGTATCTCAACAGGTGGAATTACTTTCCTGTAGAAGATTCCACATGGGAGGATGAAAATTTTAGACAGAAGGACCAAGAAATAATCAAGCATTGAGGACAACACTTTTTTGAAGGAGAGGGGCATGTTAAGTCCCTATATTAATAGTGTAGTCCCTTATTATGTTTTTTTATCCGCCCTTATTATTATTTTTGTACCCTTGTAACCCCCATATTGTTATTATTGTGCCCTTACATTATTATTTTTAGGTCGGCTAGGATTACATTGTGGCCCCATGGACTCCTATATGTAGAAGGAAGGTTTTTTCATTTGTATCATCCAAGAATTTTTCATTCATGTAATGTATTGGAGGTTTCCCCCTCAAAGTGGCTTATTTCTAAGGCATTGATATCTCTCTTCTTCTAATTTTGGAGCTAGTTTCACAATGGAAATATCAAGAGGTGTGTTCCTTTCCTTCTTTAGTTCTAACTCCTAGCTTCTTTTACCTTTTTCAAATTTATAAAATAACATGGTGGCATTATGAATATATTACAAGTCAGATATAGAAACTTCAATGAATAGAGTGAAGTTTTCTTATGAGATTTCAAGAACATGTTGGGGTTGTTTTGGCAATGCAATAAATGTAGCCACCATTAACGATGATAAAACTATTTATAACTTTTCATGTATACAAAATGAGTATCAATGGTTATGAAAATTTGGTATTTTAGTAATTTTGGTCTAAATGCTCATAGAAGTTTTGTTTTATTAGCCCATGGAACTTGATCAATCTGAAAATCTTAAGCATTTCATGCAAAAATTGCAATGTATGATGCAATATCTTCAAGTATTGAAGAGAAAGATTCCATCAGGGTTTAAAGAGGATAAGGTTGATGCTTTTGAGAAGAAAATTCATGCCCTTCTCAACTAATTTAAGAAGATAAAATATTCTCCACAACAAGAACATGCACAATAATAACTTGAAAATCATATTGTCATCCAAGTGAAATTTTTGCAGCAGCAACCGCAAAATATGTTATCTCAGATGTAGGAATAATAAAAGCATGTTAATAAACTCCAAAATTTTCTTGAATTGTTGGTTTTGTGCTTATATCAATTGTTTTTTTGTCAAATTTTTATTTATTGAACAATTGCATCTTTGGGTGTGAACAATTGCAGGAGAATGTTTTGCACCATTGGATATAAATGGTAGACGACGAGATGTATATGAGTGTTCAAAGTTTTCTAAGGGTGGCATGGAATTTGTTGCACTGAGTATATGGTTCGACCTCAAACACTGGCATTATATTTCCTGTTGATGTCTCTCTATCATCAATTAGAAATGGCATGCTTAAGGTATGATTTAAATTCTTTTTGTTAATTGAATGTCTTTCTTGCCCCCAGAACTTGCATAAATTCATGATCTTTGTTGCACTTAAGTTCATTTTAATCATTTTGGAACAATAAATGTCTTTATTGTAATGGGTCTTCATCCAAAGGGTTTTCATCATGCATGAAAATGAGAAATGAAAATATTTTCTCCCATTGATTTTTCCATAGTTTTGTTGTGCTCAATTAGGCTAACTAGAAACAAAAGTACTGATTGTTCCCTTATATGCAAATAAATTTTAATTTTATGGTTTACCAAAATTTACAGTGAGGACTTGACTCATGGTCCAAAAAACAAAATTTTTCATATTTTAATCCACCAAAATCTTAAAATGGGCAAAGGTAAAAACAAAATTAAAGAGATTATTTAGTCTAGTACTTTATTTGTTTGGTGAATCTTTATGGTGCTTATGGTTAATCTGTGTGTGGATGGCTCAAAATGGTAAAAGGTAAGCACAACATTAGAGAGATTCTTTAGTCTAGTACTATATTTTTTTGGTGAACCTTGGTGGTGCTTTTGGTTGATCTGTCTACTGTGTCTGGATAGCTCAAAATGGGCACAGGTAAAAAAAAAATTAGAGAGATTCTTTAGTCTAGTACTATATTTTTTTGGTGAATCTTGGTGGTGCTTATGGTTGATCCGTATACTATGTGTGGATGCCTCTTTCATTTTATCATGCTGCTTTCATGTCCCTTCCTTATCTCCTTGTTGTGTTGCATGCTTTAGCAGTTTCATCTTTAAAAGTTTCATTGATAGATTGAAAAAATTACGACTTTGGCAAAGCTCATTCTTTCTTTCTAAAATTCATTTTTTTTCACCTATGGTGGCAAGCTTATTATCATAATCTCGCTGCATTTTGTATTTGATTGATTTCAAATATGTGAAAACCTTTCAAAAAGGAACATGGGTAGACCATATGTGAAAGATAGCAATGATGGATTTCAGAAAATTTTAGAATCTTCCTCTTCATCTCAAATGCTAATGTTAGGGTTAAGAATACCTATCTAAGGTTATCATTATTCGACCTTAAATATGTAAAAAAACTATAATAATTCTTGAGTTGTCCACGAAGTCTTGGATAGACGATGATTGGGTGCTCTCTAAAAGAACTCCTTGATATGAATTCACTGGTTCAATTCCCCCCTGATTGGGGTGATATATTGGACATGATGAAGGTGTAGTCCCACCAAGTTTACAAAAAAAAAAAAATCTTGAGTTGACTTTATATGGAGTAACCATTTTATATTCTAAGTGGTGAGAATAAATATTATATTCTAAGGTATTTCATCAAGTACTTTTGAGAATTTATTCCAATCATCACTTGACAAAGTATCACAGTTGTCGACTATAAAGACTCCATAATGATAGGATGGGGAATAAGTAACCACATTTTCAAGGGCTATCTGAAAACTCTCAAATGCCTAGGAGCCAATGCCACCAATTTATTTTATATATAAATTCTTACCAAGAATTTCAGCTAAACATGAACAATAGAGTCCACAAGGTCGTGAAATATCTAGAGAATGGAATTTCATGGTTGCTGAAAATATTCTACCAAATGATGTTTGACCTACTCCTTGAGGACCATGCAACACATAAACTAGGCCAATATTTCTTCTCACTATATCATTCATGAGAGATCAAGCTGTTATATTTTTTTCAACAAGATCCTCACTACTGAGACAAGCTCCTACACCCAAGCTTGATATCTTAAACAACCACTACCCATAGTATCTTGTCCATGTCCATAATGATCGATCAATCTTGTTTCAGAAACCATGTCAATATTTTTTCGAAGAGAGATTTTATGGTCAACATAGAGATCTAGCTCACCTAAAGGAATTATTCCTTGTGTATCTGTATATGTACTTTTATGAGACCCTCCTGGCTCCATTAGTATGGAAGGTGACTCAGAATCAAAATATAAAGAAGAAATAGAATGATTAGATGTTTCTAATGTAGTAGAAAAAACCCTTTGAGAACTGTAATAGCATTGTGATGCAAGCCCTTCAATTTTTTGTGTGGTCTAATTTAAAATCACACATGAAAGGATCCTACTTGCCAAATCCAATATATTTTTTCCTATAGCATGTATTCTGGACCAATTCCAAGGAATCCCACAACCCTTTTTGGGAATATCAATGACTTTTGATTTACCACTTTTTGCTTGAAGTCTAGTCTTTTTTGAAAATATGAGATATTTGTTACTAATCCCACCATGACTACCATAGTTCAAAGCTATTGAAATTGATAAATATTCACAATGATCTCTTTCTTCTATGTGAATGCACCTCTTAATGCCTTTTAACTCGTGTTTTCTTGACCAGCCCATTACCCGTGTTGGACAATTTGGGTAATAATGTGATTCAAAGCAAGAAGTTGAACGATCCTTATCATTAATTGGTGAGTCTTTCTGTAATTCTTCATAATAGATTCTATATTTCCTTATACAATCATTATTTTGAAAGAGGTGTGGAGAAAAAACCTTGAGATCCATTTCTACTTTGTTTTTCAAGTTACCATCAAAAGTATCTGATATATTGTCTTTAGTATCTCTGTTAATGCATCTTCGGGGTAATGCCATTAAATATGCATTAGATTCCATTCTCCCTTGAGAATGAAATGCAAAACTTGAAAATGTATCATTTCTATAAAAATCCTTTTCTTTAGGCTTCCTTTCAAGCTCATAATCACTTCTCCAATTTTCAGTAGTCAAATGATGAAAAGAATTAATAAGGTTAATGAATAGCCATCTCAACATAGGGTTTTCCCTATGCATAATATCCTCCCTAAATATAAAGAGGAGGGAGGTAAGATAAAGGAATAGTATATAAGATTGGACCTTCCCCCCTTAATGTTGAATGTGGATTGTGTGAAGTTAGAACCTCCTCAAAGCACTAGTGTACTAGTAGTAAGTACCAACAAAATTCCACAACTAGGAAAAGGGGATTTTCAGTGGAGAATTGAAAGGAGCCACTAAAGTATGTTTCATATAGGATATCCATGAAGACAAATATTATAGTATAGAAAAATAATATTCGTATAAATTGTGGACCTGTGACTGAATATTGTCTTAGCAATATCATATGTCTCTTACTTGGCCTCAATTATTTTTTATTGCTTGTCATAACTGATGGTTTCGTAGAATTATGGGATCTTTGTTGTCTTTGAAGGATTGTATTGAATTTTTGAATTAGTTCTTCATATCCTTTAACATAAATATCACATATTACAAGGGATATTATATTGAATTTATTCTTTCATAGGATTTTCGGTTCAAATTTATACTTGTCCATATAGAGAATAAGGTCGATTTGAACACAACCTCTTATGGTTTCTTTGCTACTAAAATTTTCTTGTCTTTCTACTGAATATCAGTGATGATGTGGATAGAATTTTGTGATGATGTGTTGTTTATAGACTACAATTCCTTCATTTTATATGTAACGTTATCATCATGCATGTGAAATGGCATCTAGTTTGTTTTATCTATTTTCTTTTGATGTAATTTTATAGTTGAAACCTTAGACCACTCCATCTTTGTTACATTGGTCATATTTCCTTCTACATTCATTTGAGCAAGGTGAAAATTGGATTTTGATGAAGATTTTTTATATTTTGTGAGTTTGACATTGGTGAGGCTACATCATAGTCATGTCCAAGAATAAGACCCAAATAGGGTGGGGAATTGAACCAATGACTTAACATCTAGGAGTAATTTAACAACACACCTGATCATTTTCTATTGAAGACCCCATGGACGATGAAGGGAATTAGAGTTACTAAATACTTGAATTTTGAAGTAGTTTAGTTCTGCATTGATACTATCTAGATATAATATATTTTATTTTTGTTATTTTTCCTTCATATTTTTTTCCCCATTTTGATTATGAAAGATCAAATATTCTTCCAATCTCTAATATTAATCTTCATGAACATATTGTCATCTAATTGTTAAATATTCATATGATTTTGTTGAAAGTTTGTGTGAGTAGTTATGTATTTGTTTAGAAAATACAAACACAAGTCTTCAAGGATAACATAGAATTGAACCATTGACCCATATAATGTCATATGGTTCTATAATTGTTTCCAAAATTCTACGTTTTACACTATCTAGTGACAACACTTATTATTTTACTTCATAATGGCTGCAGGTAAATTTTTTAAAATAAAAGGGATGGGTTTGGAAATGATGCTAAAAAAAAATATCCCTGTGGATGTCTGGTGGTATTATTTGCTGAAAACTGGCATGAGAATGATGATAATCCCTCATATTTTCCATGAATATATCCATAAAATTGGTGACAAATGAATGATCAAGTGCCCAACCATAGGAATATTCTGTAAATACCACCCCCAAACTAGTTTATGAAACCACGAGGACGAAGGATGGCTATTGGATTTATTTCTCATCCATCCCAACGCACAATACTAAAAAATATAGCCACAAATAGACAGCAACAATTCTTTCCCTCATTGAAATATTATTTAGGTATCTCACCCAACATTCAAACATTAAAAAACCTCTTCCACTTAGAAAAACACAACACAAGGTTATGATATCCATTGAATCCATCCCCTATAGTTCCACAGTGTTGGCATAAATAATTTGAGCTATTGGTTTCTCTTTGGGAATCCTTGAAATTCATATAGCTTGGCTCATTGCATTGATGAATCAGAGAAGTGGATAATATGATTTAAGATATACCTTAGCACATTTCTAGTTTACATTGATTTAAACAAGTGAGTAATGAGATTCCATGTTTCTTACTCTACAACTCTCTCTTCAAACACAATGCCTTGCTTCCACTTCTGCCACAAACCCTCTAGCTTGGAAAAGACTCACACATCTTTCAAGGTCACTGGCTTCTTGGGTTGGTTATATGGAATTATAGCTATGGAGGCATGTGTTCTTTCAGCATAAGGAAGTTTCAAGATAACTCATGCTACATTTTTAGGAAACTCCATTCTACTAGCTCCATGTAGAGGGCCATATTTTCCATACAGAGAGACATCCTCGAGACCAGTTCCATCTCTTTTACCCAAATTTCTATCCAGAGCCTGAGATGGTAGGATAGATTCCATTTTTACTTTAGAGGAATACCCTCTATTTGACAATTGGAATTCGATGCATTTATGCTTATCTTGTAATTGGCTCTGTATCTTTGTCTTTCTTATTCTTAGCATTGTGATAGTCCTGCTTAGATATTTTTAAGTAGGCTGATTCTTGATTTTATAGGGGTGGCCTTTGAAAACCCACTTTTTACTGCCACTTATGAATTGAGCAGTCTTGTTGATGTAATTTTTGTCATTTTTTGGACATTAAGTAACGTATCTTACCTTCCCAAGGACTCCCTTTACTATTCCAGTCTTGGATTCAACTCCTGCGTTATTCCTCAAACAATATTTTTGGAGGTTATTATATTATTTATTACAATTTTCTTTTGAAACAGTTAAGAATAACATCAAAACCTAGCATGCCTGCCATTTGGAATCATGCCCATTCAATAGTGGGGCCTTTTCCTTGGGCTTCGAGCTAACAAAATTTGAAAATCATGTTCACACTCTACAGTATCGGGTCATTAAAATTCAACCCTCTTGGATTGACATAGTTCTCATAAACCACTGCATTGCAAATAATACATGATTTAGTCTTTTATAGTCTAGGGGTTAGAACTGGAATATTAAATTCTACAGGTCATAAATTCACTTACAAACACTAATGGGGGGAATTTTGTGTTTGGAAATTTGGAAAGATCTTGAAAAAATAAATTTTACATTGTTGTTGGTCATTTTTATTTGTGATTTAGTATAAAATATTTTGCTTCATTAAAATTAAGTTCATTTTGTACTGGGAGATAATTGAACACATTGTTATTTTCCAATGTTTTGTAGTCTCAAAGTCAACTAATTACTGTATTATTGTTTTTTTTTATTGCTGAAAAGAGATACTCTTATTGTGATAAGTTTCAATATTTTTTATTTTTTGGTTGCTATCATGTTTTGAGTGCAGACTTGTGAAATTCCAAATCACATGTCGCTTTATGTGAAGGGGACATACATACATACATACATACATACATACATGCATATATATATATATATATATATATATATATATATATATATATATATATATATATATATATATATGTCCATGTGGTTCCCTCGAGATCTGTGTTACATTTTCATAGAAGTTTAGATATCATTCAGATATCTAAAGTTTCTAAATTTTATTTTGAATATTTATGTGATAAAAGAAAGACAAAGGTCCCAATTATAAAAGGCACCCAATGACAATATTGAGATTTTTATTTCGTTCAACCTGTAACATATTGCATTTGTCTTCATCAACGCTCTTCTTCAATATGATATCCACTTGTGACATATCCTTTGCAATATTTGGTGCATTTGTGAGTTATAGGTCATTTGTAGGCTATACAAGTCTTCAAAGTTTCAATTCTAATTGAGTATTAAACTAAACATATTGAGTCTCTTATACGTAACTATTTTTCTGTCCACCCATTTTTCATAACTTCCATAACCGTTAGGTAGAGACCTGTAGATTCGATGATGTTTTTCTTGTTTAGTAAAATATTGTTGAGACTTTAATTTATTGAAAGTGATAGAATTTACAATCTATAAAGTTTCAAGATATAATTTTTAAAAGAATAATTCTTTAAAGGGTTCTAGCTCACTGGAAGAGCACCTCGTTTACAAGCAGGAGGTTGGTGGTTCGATTCCATCATGCCTTGATATTCATATGGAATGGTGACGATCCATTTTTGGCGACAAAGGCTCTTTTGACCATCACCAATGAGCTTATGGTGACATTTTTCGACCCTCACCAAAATATGAAATGGTGATGGTCAAAAAGCGCCACCATATATATGCATCAATAGTGATGACCATGAAAGGTCTTTCACCATAAATCATTGTTGTTGACATGAAATGGAGAGGGTCATTATTTTTCATTATTGTCATTATTAGTGACAGACCTTGACGTCACCAATGAGTTTATCATGACATTTTTTGACCCTCACCAAATATGAACTGGTGACGGTCAACATACGTCACCCTATATATGCACCAATAGTGATGTACATGAAAGTTCCATCACAAAAAATGGTCATTATTCATATTAAATGGTGAAGGTTTCTATCCGTCATTATAATCAATATTTGTGATGGACCTTGAATGTCACCAGAACACATACTTTCGACGACACCACCTTTGGTGACGTTCAGTTTTTTGGTGTCGAAGGCTATTGTCCATCACCATTACTCATATGAAATGGTGAAGGTCACTATCTGTCATTATTGGTGACGGACCTTGAATGTCACCGGAACACCTATACTTTCAGTGATTGCACTTTCGGTGACATTCAATTTTTGGTGACAAAGGCTCTTTTGACCATCACCAATGAGCTTATGGTGACATTTTTTTCCCCTCACGAATGTCCTTTTTTTCTTGTAGTGACAAGCTCTTCCAAAAGGAGAAAATATCATTTAGCAACCTTCATATTCATCAATTAACACACTTAATTCAAATCTCACTTTCAGAGTGAAAAAGTGAAATAATTCAGAATTCAGAAACAAATTGCTTTCTAATTAATGCTTGGTTTCACAAGGAATGCAAAAAGGCAAGGATAATGTGGAAAGAACCAGACAAGGATAACATAAAATTCAAAAACAATATTAACTACATTTTGAATGATTAATAATTAATTTGGTTATTTACTAATTTGGTTTCATAATAAAATCAAATAATTTTAGATTAATAATTTAATAATTTATTCATAAAAAGAGAAATAAAAAAAATTGATAGATTTAACTGACCTATTTTTTCCATTATTTTTCTCCTTCTCATATATTGATAATATGATCTTCGCTCTTTAAACTCTTAAACCTTCTCAAGAAAGTTGGTGCTCCCATGAAGATGGACTCATTTCAGTAGTCTGAAATGTCTTGTTAAAAAAATCCTAATAGGTTATTCCATTCCATTTCAAGGATAACATAAAGATAAAAGCTTAAAAGAATACATTAAGGAATAAAAAGGTTTATTTCATGGTTTTAAGGAGATAAGAAATAATATTCCTTGGGAAAAATAAACCCAAATTATTCTGGAAGGAGCTCCAACAGAGGAAGGTGCAAACTGAAAACAACATTACGGATTCTAAATGGTTCGAATATGCAAGATAAATTTATGAGTTGGATCCCAAGGTTGACCCTCATCCCTTGGTCAACACTAATACAAAACTCTTCATGATGCAAGAGGTAGAGATGGGTATTAAGAACTTGGGTGCTAGAAAAGCAAAAGACTTAGCTGAACTCCAAACATAGTATCTAAAGTGGGGCTTAAAAATTCTTGCACCCCACATCATCAAAAATTTCAACAACATCATGCAACAAGGGTTCCCCACAGATTTGAAAACTACTCCGGAAATAACTCTTTTCAATAGTGATGACGTCAATAATCCCCCCAATTAAAGGACCATTATGATAAATCCCTTGTTTTCAAAGTTATTTGGAAGCATATTAGAAAATAAAATCGGGAAGTGGGCAAAAGAAAAAGATAAACGTGCTAAAGAGAAAGTTGTTTTTAGACCTAAACATTCCAGAATTCATCATGGTATAATTTTAAGACACATGATTGAAATTTTTTTGGAGAAAAACGAAGAATTATTTTGTTGCTTTGTTGATTTCAGAAAATCCTTTGACATGGTTTGTATTCATAACCTTAGGCACATAATAGAGGAACTCCGGGTTCCTAGGAATTTGAGAGCAGTTGTGCATAGGTTGTATGAAGAGGTGAAAGTCAAAATTACAGTTGCAACATGCATTTCTGAAAATTTTAGAAGCAATGTTGTGGTCAAGCAAGGTTTCCCATTGTCTCCTACCCTTTTTGGTTTATATATCAAAAAGCTTGAAGAGTGGATAAATTCGCAAGGTGTGACGGTATCCATTTTGGAAACATCATAATAAGACTTCTTTTGTATGCATATGACCTTATTCTGATTGTTAAATGTCCTCTTGGTTTGCAAGAGCACTTAATTTCCCTTGAGTATTTTTGTAGAAGGGTGGGGATGCAAGTGAATATTAAAAAAATGAAAGTAGTGGTTTTATCTAATAAAAGAAAGCATAAATAGCATAATTTATACTTTGACGGAAACATTTTGGAAGAAGTTGTGGATTAAAAATACCTTGGAATTCACTTCAAAAAAAATCTAAGTTGGGATGGTTGTAGAAAGAAAATAATTTTGGGGGGTTGGATCTATGGGACTGGAAAACAACTCTAACTCTTTTTGGGATTTTAGTGATCTTGATGATTCTCTATGATTGTGAACTATGGGACAATAGTACATTCGAGATGTAGTGAAAAAAAATTGAGAAAATTCAGAAGCTTTTGATCACAAAAAAATTCAAAATTAAAAGTGTAGTTCCTTATGTTATCTTGTTACATGAAATAGGGACTCATCCTATTGAAGAAATGGCTATGGTGTGTGTCATAAGGTATTTAGAAAAAAAATGAGAAAGGGGAAAGGGTATATGGCTTGAGGTTTTTCATAATGACATATTTTGCAAAAGAAGGAAGACTTGGATGTGACAAAATAATGAATGGTTTAGTAAATGGTGTATTTTCTTGAGCATGTGTCCCATAAACAGTAAATAGATCAAAAATTTTGTTATGGATAAATTCTACAAATGTACTTGGGAGAAGGATCTAGGGAGAAAGAAGAAGTATTATATTGAAGAGTTTAATCCCACTCATAATAATCAACAAAAAGCATACATAGGGGAAAATATTTCTTGGAGAGCCAAAATTGCTATTTCTCAATTAAGGACAAATTATGATCAATTATGTTATGAAGCAGGGTGTTGGAAAAGGCCAAAAGAAATGTGGCAGGGAAGAGTGTTATGAAACCAACATCTCTGTTGATTACAATAATCTTTGGGTTTCCATGTAGCTTTTTAATTTTTTCCATAAATGCGGTAGCAAATGTACTTGCTTTAAATGGATGGGATAATGCACAAAAGTATGCATACTTGGTAAGTCTATCAACTACCACCATGATGACACTCTTTCTTTCAAACTTAGGTAAAACTATGATAAAATCCATTGAAATCTCCTCCCAACGTTGACTCGGAATGGATAAATTTTGTAGAAGCCTCAAGGTCATAATTGTCTAAACTTTATTTTTCTTGCAAACAATACATTCTACCACAGACTTTTGAATATCAGATTTAAGGCCATCCCAAAAAAAATCTTTCTTCACTCTGTGTTTGTTAGAAAATTATATATTACAGAGCAATGAAACACATAAAATATGCGGAAAACACAAGCACAAAAAACACATAAAACCAAAGAGACACAGATATACGTGGTTCACCCATTTTGGGCTACGTCCACCTCGAACAGCCAGTCCTTCCTTTCTATTATCCAGCAAAATGAAGAGACACAACCTAAAACAGATCCGATGCAATATCCTCTATTCTCTCTCAAAGTCTCCCTATCTTTTTCTCGCTCTGAGAATACACATACAATACACAACCGCAATAAAAATACCCTCATACAAAGTGAGGGGTTGCCTTCTAGGGAAAAAATCCCTAAACTAAACATAACTTATAATCACGGGTTTCCTTCTAAGTATAGGGGTCCAATGCTATGATACAAAATAAACAAGATAATCAGGCTCCACACCTAATAATCTCCCACTTGGAGACTGATTGTAGCAACTCCACCGCTGCTTCATTTGCTGGACAATGACTCCTCTTTGGACCTGGTCGTTGTTTCTCATCTTCATTATCATCCTTGAAGACCAAGTGAAACGAAGAATAATCTCAGTTTCTCCCTGGTTACAACTTTTTTTAGCATATTTGTAGGATTCTAGATAGTGTGTACCTTTTCCAAATTCAACTCTACATCTTCCAATACTGACCGTATGAAATGGTACTTGAGCTATATGTGTTTAGTCCTCAAATGAAATGTTGAGTTCTTTGCAAAATGAATGGCACTTTGACTATGACAGTATAACATGCCCATATCATGATTCTTACCTAACTCGTCTATAAACCTTTGTAACCAAATAATTTCTTTACTAGCCTCTGTAGCAGCAACATACTCTCCTTCTGTTGTTGAAATTGCAACAACGCTTTGGATTTTTGAAACCCAAATGACGGTTGTTCCACCTACAGTAAATACATATCATGTAGTGCTCTTTCTGTTATCTCTGTCACCTGCCATATCTGCATCAGCATATCCCTATAGAGCAATGCTTAAACCACCAAAGCATAATGCTTGATTTGTGGTACCTCTCAAATATCTGAGAATCCATTTTACTGCCATCCAATGTTCTTTTCTTGGATTGTTCATGTACCTGCTTACAACTCAAACTGCATGTGCAATATTAGGCGTTGTGCAGACTATTGCATACATTAAGCTTCCAACTGCTGATGCATATGGAACTTTATACATACAATATATTTCTTCTTGGGTCTTGGGGCACATCTCCTTACTGAGTTTGAAATGGCTAGAAAAAGGTGTACTAACTAGTTTTGCATTCAACATATTAAATCTTTTCAACACCTTTTGTATGTACTCATTCTGAGACAATGCTAATTTGTGATTTTTCCTATCTCTAGTTATTCTCATACCAAGGATTTGTTTTGTAGCTCCCAAATCCTTCATTGCAAATGAATTTTCCAATTTTCTTTTGAGCACATTTATTTCCTACATGTTAGACCCTGCAACGAGCATGTCATCTACATACAATAACAGTATAATGTAACTTCCATCATTTTTCTTTTTCAAATAAACACAATGATCAAAGTGACATCTAGTATAGCCTTTTTCAGACATAAACCTGTCAAATTTTAGATACCATTGCCTTGGAGCCTGTTTTAAGCCATATAAGCTCTTCTTTAACGTACACACTAGTTTTTCTTTCTCACTGACTGCATATCCTTCTGGTTGCTCCATATAGATCTCTTCCTCCAAATCTCCATGGAGAAATGTTGTCTTTACATATAACTATTCAAGATGTAAATCTTTTGCTACTAAAAGACTTAAAATAGTTCGAATTGAAGTTAACTTAACAACAGGAGAAAATAGTTCATGAAAATCAATACCTTTCTTTTGTGCAAACCCATTCACCACAAGTCTAGCTTTGTACCTTTGTTTTCCTCCATCTTCTTCCTTCAACCTGTAAACCCATTTATTCTACAAGGTAGTTTTACCTGCAGGAAACATGACTAAGTCCCAAGTCTAGTTATGCATTAAGGAGTCCATCTCTTCTTTCATGGCTAGCTCCCACTTCTTCCTGGTTTCAACCTACATTGCTTCTTCATAACATTAGGGTTCACCAGAATCATTCAACAATAAATAATATAATGAAGGAGAGTATCGTTCAAGGGGTCTACTTATCCTGGTAGATATTCTAACACCACTTTCAGGTGTTTGAGGTGTCTGCTACTATTGTGGTGGTTACTGTTGCTATGGCTATTGATTATTATTATTTTCAGACACCTTTACTTTTTTTGTGATCTCATCAAGAACTATGTATTCGCTATTTTCTTTTTCTTGTTTCTTTTCCTGCAATTGATTCTTATACAAGACCTTTTCATTGAATATTACATCTCAGCTCCTAATGATTTTGTGATTTTCATAATCATATAAGCGATAACCAAAATCGTTAACACAATATCCAATAAAGGTACATTTCTTCAATTTTTCCTCAAGCTTTGTTCTATTTTATTTATTAATATGGATAAAGGCCTCACAACCAAAATTATTTAAAAAATAGTAGTTTTCCTTTTTACCTGTCCATGCTTTCTCTAGAATGCCACCATCCAAGGAGCTTGAAGGCCCTCTGTTTATTAGAAAAACAGCAGTATCTACAGCATCTACCCAAAATTGTAAAGGAAATCCTACATGCAATCTCATACACCTTACATGCTCCATGATTGTTCTGTTCATCCTTTCTGACACACCATTTCCTTGTGGTGTTCTTGGAACTGTCTTCTCTCTGTGAATTCCATGCTCTGAACAATGCCTATCAAACTCTTTGTTGCAATATTCACTTCCACTGTCTGATCTGAGACACTTCAACTTCTTTCTTGTCTCAGTCTCAACCAAAGCTTTCCATTTATTGAAAGTATCAAATACATCAAATTTAGTATGAATACAATAAATCCAAGTTTTTCTAGTTGCGTCATTAATAAAAGTAACATAATAATGAGAGCCACCGAGGGATAATACCTGAGAAAGTCCCGATACATCTGTATGCACAAGCTCTAATTTTTCGCTCTTCTTTTCTTTCCCAACTCTTAGAAATTTAACTCTCTTATGTTTTACATAAATTCAATTCTCATAGAAATCCAAATCAACATTCTTCAAACCTGGCAACAAATTTCTTGAGTGAAGAATCTTCATCCCCTTCTCACTCATGTGTCCGAGCCTATGATTCCATAATGTTTCATCTTCTCCTTTGGAATTTAAAGAATTAGTAGAGTTAGAAATACCATTCCATAAATACAATGTACCCACCTTTTCACCTATTGCTATTACAAGGGCTCCTTTTGGTGACCTTCCAAGTTTTATATGTGAAAGTTGTCACACAACCTTCACTGCCTAACTGCCCTGTTGAAATTAGATTTTTCTTCAGATCTAGAGCATGCCTTACCTCCTTTAATATCCATTGGTTTCCATTCTATTGTTTTACAAGAAATTTACCCATAACAACAATTTTACAAGGTTTATCATCACCCAAACGGACTTGTCCAAAATCTCCTTGAACATAGTCATGAAAATATTTCTTATCAGGTGTGGCATGGAATGAGGCCCCTGAATCTAACACCCACGAATAAGTAACATTTTCGAAAGAAAGAATCAAAGCATATTGTAACACATCATGTGTCAGATTTTCTTCATGATTGTTTTCTTGTTGTGCGTCTCCTTCTTTTCTCTTCTGACATCTCTAGTATTTCTTAACGTTTCCTTTCTTTTTGCATTTCCAACACACTATCCCTGATTTGGACTTGGATCTGCCTTTCCTTGATTTTCTTCGATATCCTGAGCTCTTTCCTCTTTCCTTTTTTCTTCCCCTAGAATCTGCACTCAAATAATTACTCGATGTCTCACTGGAGCATTTCCGTTGCATTTCCTTGCAAAGGATAGCACCGAAAACATCATCAAACTTTAAAGTACTAGATCTGGAGGCAGAGTTACTAATGGCCATAACTAAACCATTCCAACTTTCTGGCAATGAGCATAGAAACAAAAGAGCCCTAACCTCATCATCAAAGTTTACCCCTACAGAACTTGACTGATTGGTTACTGTATTAATATCATTTAAATGGTGTGCAACAGATCCACCTTCCGACATCTTCATATTAAATAAATGTTTCATAAGAAATACCTTATTTGAGGCTGAGGGTTTTTCATATAGTTTCACCAACGCCTTAATCAAACCCTTTGTTGTTGTTTCCTTCGAAATATTGAAGGCTACCGACGTCACGAGGCACAACCATACTGTTCCAAGTGCCTTTCTTTCAAGAATCTCTCATTCTGCATCTGTCATAGCCGTCGGTTTCTTTGTTTTTCCGCTCAATGGTAGGTACAGATCTTTCTAATACATATAAAATTCCATCTGCATCTTCCATAGCAGGAGGTTTTGGCCATTGAATTTCTCGACCCTAAACTTACCATCTTCCGCCATTTCTCCCACTCGAACTAGGAACCCTTCGTTCTTATGAGTTTATCAACCAAATAGACCTTCGAATCTTATACCAGTTGTTAGAAAATTATATCTTACAAAGAAATGCAACACATAAAATATGCAAAAAACACAAGCACACAAAACACATAAAACTAGAGTGACACAGATATACATGGTTCACCCAATTTGGGCTACGTCCACCCTGAATAGCCAGTCCTTCCTTTCTATTATCCAAAAAAATGAAGAGGCACAACCTACAAAAGATTCGCTATAATATCCTCTGTTCCCTCTCATAGTCTCCCTATCTATTTCTCACTCTGATAATACACATACAATACACAGCCACAATAAAAATACCTTCATACAAAGTGAGGGGTTTCCTTCTAGGGAAAAAAACCCTATACTAAACATAATTTCTACCTTCAGTTCATCCGCCTAACGAACATCTAAGATTGACTAGAAATTATTATACTTTTACAAGGCAATTTTACATCTGTTTTTAGCTTCAGGGACAGCCGCCCCCCAATGGACCCCCTAGGCAGTGTTTAATTATGGGCGGCATTGCTGCCCCATTAAGGTACAGGGTTCCAATGTTGTGATACAAAATAAACAAGCTAATCAGGCTCCACACCCAACAGTAGTAAATTTTTAAAAATACCGAGTGTCCTCCTAAGGGAGAAGAGTGAAATTCTAAAAGAACCTTTTGTTTTAGTTGGTTATTATTACAAATATATAAGCGATATTTGTAAAATAAGGAATCATTTTTCCAACTAAATGTATTAGATGTAGTAGGATCTTGCTGCAAATTTTAAATCAGTGTCCACACTTCTTCTTCCTTTTTCCATTCATTCCTTGCTTCGGTTATCCAATCTAGTTGGATAATAGAAATGGCACATAGAAATGCTTCCACCTCTTCATCCTTTCTTGAGAGTGCATCTTCAACAACATTTAGCTTCTCTTTTTGGTGGATGATTTCAAAGTCATAACCCAACATCTTTGTGACCCATTTTTGCTACTCTTCTAAAATTATTTCTTGTTCCAAAAAGTATTTAAGACTCTCATGATAATTATTAATAGATTTTTGGCTTTTGTGATCCATCAATAAATTATGAAGAAATATTTCGGTAATAATCACATTACAATGAACAAATTCGACGCGTTTCGAACCAACCAGTGTGGTTCATCATCAAAACTAGTTGAGATATCAGATCAGTCATTGAGTTTAAATAGATGTAGAAAAGGCAACAAAAACTAGTTTTCATTGCCTTTTCAACATCTATTTAAACTCAACGACTGATCTGATATCTCAACTAGTCCTGATGATGAACCACATTAGTTGGTTCGGAACGCATCGACTTTGTTAATTGTAATGTGATTATTACCGAAATATTTTTTCATAAACTATCATGATAACTTTTTACCTTGAATTTTCTTCCCATTAGGTAAGGTTGCCATTTCTTTAGTGCATGTAGTATTCCCAACATTTAATTCTCATAAATATCTTTCTATAAATTCTTTCCTTTGTTTCGACAACTTTCAAAAGCAATGGGTCTTCCTTCTTGCATTAAAGCAATGCCAATTTCATTTCATGAGGCATCACATTCCACAATAAAGGTTTTTGTGAAGTCTGTCATAGTTAAGGCAGGTGCTAGGCACATTGCCTCTTTAAGATCAACAAAGGCCTCAGTTGCTTCAGGATTCCATGAAAATGTATCTTCCTTCACTAATTTTGTTATAAGTGCTTCTATTCTCCCATCATTCTTAAAAAACTTGTGATAATACCATGTTAACCCGAGAAATCCTTGCAACTGCTTTATGGTTTTGGGGAATTTCCTTTCATTAATGGCTTTAATTTTGTTAGGGTCTACCTTAACACTCTCATGACATACAATATGACCCAGATATCCCACCTCTTGTACTCCAAAGAAACATTTGGAGGTTTTTGCATATAATTGTTTCTCCTCCAATAGTTTGAGCACCTTGTCAACATTTTGAACATGATCCTTCCAAGACCTGTTGTAGATTAGTATATCATCAAAAAATAATAACACAAATTTTATAAGGAAGGGTTCGAAAACATTCATCAACCCTTCAAATGTAGAAGGTGCACTAGTAAGGCAAAAAATCATGACCAAAAAGTCATAATGACCCTCATGAGTTTGAAATGTTGTTTTCGAAATATATTCAGTCATCATTCTAATTTGATGATATCCTGAAAAAATATCCAACTTGGTAAAATAAATTTCTCCATTTAATTCATCCAATAATTCATCAACCACAGGAATGGGAAATTTAACTTTAATAGTGAGATTATTGAGCTCCCTATAATCCGGACACATGTGCCATGATCCATCCTTCTTGTGCACCAATAATACTGGAGCAGAGAAAGAACTTTGGCTCGGTTGAATTATACCAGCCTCTAACATTTCTACAATCATACGTTCAATTTCCATCTTTTAGGCATAAAAATATCTGTAAGGCCTGGTGTTTGGAGGAAAAATTCCTAGAATCAAATGAATATCATGACCATTATCATGAATAGGTGGGAGTCCTTTGGGAGTTTCAAACACATTGGAATGATTGTGCAAGACCTTTCGGAGGTCTGGAGAAATAGATGATTTTGATTTTTGAACCTCTAGTGAGCATAATTGTGAAATTACACCTCGTTGTCCTTTTTTCAGAAGCTTTGTCATGACCGTTAGAGCTTATTATAGTTCCTGAATTTCCTACGATACCCCATAATTCAACCTCCTTTCCTTCTAAAAAACAATTCAAGAAAATTTCTTGAAAATTAAGAGCTATTGTCTCCAAATATTGTAACCATTGTACTCCTAGTACAACATCATTACCTCCCACTGGAATGGAAAGCATTGGACTATTCAATATATATTCCCTCATGGTTAGCTTGATATTATGGAATTTTCCAGAGCAATTTATAGTTCCTCCATTTGCAACCATCACTTGACATTCTGGTGCTGGGTATAGGAAGCAATTCAATTCCTTGGCTACCTTACAATGAAAAAAATTATGGGTACTACCTGAGTTTATCAACGGTATTACCTTTTTCTTCTTGATATGTCCTTCTATCTTGAGATTTTGAGGAGTGGTAATTCCTGCCAATGCATTACAATATATGGTCGGAATCATTTCTTCTTTCTCTAGGGTTGGTTAATGGTGTATATCCTCTTCTTTTGAAGTTTATTGTGAATTTTCTTCATCCTCTTCACAATCTATGTAAAATAATTTCTTCTCAACACACTTATGACCTTTAGTGTATTTTCTATCAAAACTGTAGCGAAGCCCTTTTTCTCTTTTTTCTTGCAATTATTATGGCTTCAACCTTGTATTTTGTACAAGTATAGGAATAGCAACACTTCCATATTTATAGATGTGAGTGATAGGCTTCCTTGTTTACATAATGTTAAATTCATTTTTTCTTTCGAACCCGAATTCCTTCTCCAGTGAATCAGGTTCCCAAAGGTGAAGCTCATGTTGGATGTTATCCTTTAAAGTCCCTATGAATACATCAATCATGTGTTCCTCTCAAATATCAGCTACCCTTATATTCAATTTTTGGAAATCCTCAATGTGCTCCACCATTGAACCCATTTGTTTGAGATTTTTCAATTGGCTAAATAAGGTGTTGCTCTTTGTATCCTCATAATGTGCTATTATTTCCTCCATAAAAAATGACTAAGTGACAATTTTTTTACAAGATAAAAGCCATCGATACCATAAAAATGTATTATGTTCTAAATGTAAATTTGCAATGCGTACCTTTTATGTATTTTTCACATTTTGGACACCAAAATATTACTCCATCTGTAGTATCCATGTTACGATATCCTTTCCATCAAAATCCCTCATATCCATATTTGGAATATGGTGGGTCTTCCATCCATCATTGGAGTTTATGAAATCACGATTAACATTTATTTTGTTCTCATCATGATTTTCCGCTACTATTTTTTCTCCATTAGGAATCATTTCTTGTATCAACTTTGTCAAACTTTCCTTACAACCTTCCATGTATTCTTTTAGGTCATTCTTCATGTCTTCGATGTTGTCTTCCATTTTTTCATCGATTTCATCCATCTTAGCTTTGATGCCATCCATCTTAGCTTCTATTCCATTCATATTTACTTCCATGCCTTTCTTCAAACCATCCATCTTTTCTTCGACACCTTTCTTCAAAACTTCCATTTCATTTTTTTGTCGATGCCATCCATCTTAGCTTCGATGCCATCCATATTAGCTTCCATTCCATTAATATTTAATTCCATTCCTTTCTTCAAACCATCCATCTTTTCTTCGACACCTTTCTTCAAAACTTCCATTTCATTTTTTCGGACGCTCTTTGCAAGAGTGAAATTTAGTGCACTTGCTCTTGTAATTTTCATATATCATGTTGCACTTATTCCCCTTCATTAACAATAGTAGAGTATTATAAGGGCTTGATGGGTGTTGAATTCTTTTTAGGGGGAATTTTATAACCCAATAATGATATCTATGCTTCAATATTCCCTTGGAATAACTTCAAACTAATTTTTCAAGCAAGAGTTATGCAATTTGAGAAATAAATATGCACCTTTTATTGCCTTTGAGGATCTCGATATTGAAACTAAATTATATATGTGATTTTGGATATTCAATATCTAAAATTAGGTCATGTAGTAACCATATAAATATTCTTTCGAACGCCATAGGTCTGACCGGATTTGGATACTTCAAGAAAACATTATGCCCAATCTCCCACAATGACCTAATTATAGATTGGTTTAGTAGAGCGAAGTTATCGGATGTGCCATGTGTCAGTGTTTCCTCCTTCGGCTATGAAATTGATACACAGGACACTACAGTCCATGTAATTTCAACCAAATTTTACATAATTCCAATCCGGTGCTCAGAGAGAGATTTATGACGATTTTACCAATGTCACCTCTTTTAGATGAAATTCAGGAGCCTGAAAAAACCCTAACTTCCAAAGAGAATATCTCTAAAAATATTTCGAACCAATATCTGAAATTTTTACACAGCATTCCTCGGGATTTCGACTTCTTGTGGTAAAAATTTCAACTTCTAAACCTTTGTATAAAAATCTATTATAGTAGAAATTCCACGATGATCTGTTTGGAGAAGCAAAACCCTAGAATCCAAAGCTCTGATACCAAATGTTATGAAAGAAGCTCCAAAAATAGAGGAAAGGAGAGATAAACGCCTTGTAAATTAGCCACCTCGAGGGGGAAACCTCCTTTACATTACATAAATGAACAATTCTTGGATGATACAAATGAAGAAACCTCCTTTCTATATATAGGAGTCCATGGGGTCACAATATAATCCTAGCCAACATAACAATAATAATTAAAGGCACAATAATAACAATATTGGGTTACAAGGGTACAACAGTAACAATAAGGGTGCTACACTAATAAGAATAAGGGACTAAACTAGTAATATATGGACCTAACAAGGAGTTTTTATTTTTTTCTCTTCCAAAAAAGTGGAAAAAAAAAAAAATCATTTTATAATGCAAGGCCTTCAGAGATAGCAAGGAAAATTATGTAGATATTATGGAAGCTATCACTTGGGATAATCTATTTAGTGAGGGGTTTCTCAAGAAATTGGAAGCGTTTATTCTAAGACTCCAAACGAAAATATTCAAATACAAGAACCATATGGAGAAGAAATTTGTCCCATAGGTTATTTTTAGCCTCGTGGATGTTAAAACAATTTCTTTCTTTCTATATGAAATTTTTTTTTTTTTTGAAAACGTAATTGTCGAAGGCTTCTTATTTCAACATAAGGTGCATGAGGATCTGTTGAAATTTTTCAATTTGTTTAATTTAGGACCTAGATTGATTCTAAAGGGAATATGCTCAGTGTATGGTTAGTCTTAATGTTATTCTTAATTCTTGTCAATGGCTATAGTGTATTAAAAAGTTTGTAATGCAAGTCTTAATGCCTATCATTGACTATAATGTATTACAACGTTTTTTTAGCTTGCATTGACTCTTTTGTTATTATTTTTAATTGAGGGGCTAGATTGATTCTCAATGGAATATGCTCAGTGCATGATTAGTCTTAATTTTATTCTAAATGCTTATCAATGGCTATAGTTTATTACAAAGTTTGTATTATTAGTGTTAATTATTATCAATGGCTACAATGTATTACAAAGTTTGTTAGGTTGCATTGACTTGTAATAAATAAATAGATTCTTAGTCTTAATGTTATTCTTAATGCTTATCAATGGCTATAGTGTATTACAAAGTTTGTTAGGTTGCATTGAATTTTAATAAATAAATAGTTTAGTGCCAAGTGGCTCCTTGCCCACCAAATTCCTAGGGATTTTAGATTATTCCAATTCTAATAATACAAACTCTACCCCTCTAGTTTTGAACCGATGACCTCTTAGGAGGAAACACATGCTCTTGAACATTAGGCTAATATTTTTAATGTGGATGTACTAGTTTGTAATTTAAATGGGAGGGACTAAACTTCCTTTGCAACACTTTTTAAATATAACAATTGCATAATTATTAAAAAAATATAATAATTTATAAAAATTACTCATAATTAAATATAATTAATTATATTTAATATATATTTAATAATAATTAAATAGTTATTATTTATACTCAAACATATTTAACTATACCATTAAGATTCAAATATTATGGATATTTATAGTATTAAAGGTGACTATTCTAACTTCAGAAATTATACATATAGGATGTAGAGAAATATTTTTACTTATTAATGATGTAGCAATCACTTATATAATTATTAAATATACATTTATAAGATGATTAAATATACAAAGTAGAGTTATTAAAGAATATAATTATTCATAATAATTATTTATAATTAATTAGAATTAGTTATAATCAATATATAATAAATAATAATCTAATATAATTAATTATGATTAGATTATTATTTAATTATATTAAAATTATGATTAATTATTAAATATAACAATGGTGTAATTATTTAAAAACATAGTAGTTTTTAATAATTACTTATAATTAATTTTATTCAATATAGAATTAATAATAATTAAATCATTATTAGTTATACTCAAACATATTTAATCATACCCTTAAGACATTCTTTTATTTTTTTTGTCAGATAGTTCTTACATTTACATTTTTCTATAATTGGTAACCTTCTGAATCTATAAATTCATCAACTAGGAAACATTTGTTGTTTAAAAAGAAAAAAATTACTCTTCTAGAAATATTTTGCTTAAAATAAATGGGTAAAACACACTTTATCATCTGAAAGAGGGATTTTAGGAAGCGGTATCCCCTGTCAGGTATGAAATATTAAAGGACTCCATGCTAACAACAAGTGCTTACTTTCTGAGGTCATTAGTGATTCTCTTTGCATGCTTGTAAATTGATTCTACCAATGTTGAGATCTGAAAAATCATCTACCAAGAGTAATTATTTATCTTCCTATTCATATGGAGAGTCCCAAAATCCCTTTTATGAATGCTAAGCTGCATATTTCTCTCCTTTCATCACTTGTGCCTGAATGTGTGAATGGGTTGAGCTATAGTGACCAAAATTTCATGGGAATACTTCATATGTTTGAATAGAAGTTCAAATTAGTTGCAGATAAATATTTTAGCCTCAAAGTGAACTATGTTAGATTCTCTTTAAGAGTGGAGTAAAATTTTTAGTTGAAAATTCGCATTGCTAAATTGTTTGTTCACTTCTTGGTTCGTGATTGTGAATGGCTTGAGCTACAGTGACCAACATTTCAGAGGCATACCTCATATGTTTGAAAAAAAGTTCAAATTAGTTGCAAAGATAAATATTTTGGCTTCAAGTTGAACTATGTCAGATGCTCTTTAGGAGTAGAGTAAAATTTTCAGTTCAAAAGCCGTAATTCTCAACTGTTGGTTCATGGATGTGAGGAGCATTTGGTTTGATATGGTGGTTGGAGATATGTTTAGATCATGGGTGTGACGACAATTTGGTTTGATCTGGTGGTTGGATACATGTTTAGTTGGATTGAATTGAGTCTTTCAGGAAGCCACTTATTGGAGAACTACGTTTATGGAAGAAAACATATTTACAATAGGTCTAAAAGTGTAACACCCTCTTCCCAAATCTACACAAGTAACTAGCCAACAGGGGTAAACATGTGATGAGAGGCTACTAATATGAGATTCAATATCCTATATGACCTTAAGGAAGTGGAATTGAAGGAAACGCTAAAAACACACCTTACACTGCAACATTGACATCCCCAAGAGGTAACCCAACCTGCCAGGGCCTTGTTCCCTAAGGGGGGACTGATTTTTATCCCCATTGGGATTGAGCCACGGGATTTTAAGGGAAAGTGAGTGGCTTTATACCCTATATCCATGGGCTAGCCTTGTAAAGGTAGTGGCTCAGGCCCAAACAACAAATTTTCCACCTATAGCTCTGGGATTTGTGCCACCTTTTCAGCCCCTAAGCCCAGGTCACTACCCAGAACATCCTGTAACTTTAGGAGAGAATAAATAAAAATAAAACAAACATTTGAAAGAAATCACATAAATCAAGACTCATCCGACCCCACACATCCATGACAGAAATTTCGTCAAACATATCACAAACATATCATCTATAGGTAGAAACAATATATTTAAATAAAGGGGTATCTTCCTTATTTGAGAATGGCTAAGAATAATTTCTTCCCTACATCATAAGCTATCATAAAACCATTTTTACCATAGATACATGGGATATACAATTACAGTTAAAAACATGAATAGAGCCATACATCATCACTAATTGAATACATGCTCATAATGAGCATATTAATAACATAAATACAATGGATACAATAGCAATAAAATCCATACATAAACTAGTATATTTGCATACAAAATACTAGAGAAATGAGATCTTCATTACGTGAGGTAAAAACCAAGTGAAGATGGGACTTCCATGTTCCACCCGACCATAAATAGGTTGAGCCAAGTCTCAATTTAGCCAATCACCCCCATGCCATATTCCAAGCACAAATGTGGTACTTAATCAAACAGATAAATCACAATCAATCCAAGTATTCCAAAGGCCAAACCACGTCAACCCTCATCCAGTTATTCCACCTCACAGTCGGACATCACAAACATCATGGATTGGTCTCTATCGAAACTTCTCCAGGGCTCCTAATTTTTTGTTCCAACCAAGGCTCCAGGACTAGTAACTCAACCCTAGTTGTTCCTGGGCTCCAGAGCGTTTGTCCAGCCAAGGCTCTACGACTAGTAACTCAACCCAACAAATATCCACTAGGCTCTAGAGAATTTTTCGAGCCAAGGCTCCAGGAACTAATAACTCAACCCAATAGCTAAAGGAATCATGAGAACCATCCAAAAAAAATCAATGGAAATAAACCCACAATTCCATCGTTGTCCTAGAAATGGCAAGGCTAGTAAAATCCACATGAATACACCATGCATGCCAAATCCAATGAGGAAAAAATATATGTAACTTGGTACCTGCAATTAAATCTTGTTTTAGCTATTCATCTCGATGTCCACCTATGATTTCCATCTCTTCCATTTCCTTCTTGCTCCAAATCACCAAGTATCCACACTCTCCAACAGTGCTCCAAGAAAAATCTAAGTATCCAAGATTATGAGAGAGAGAGAGAGAGAGAGAGAGAGAGAGAGAGAGAATAATGAAAGAGCTCCAAAAATGCACTGAAAAAAGGTACCAATTGATCCTTGAAAGCCTTTTTATAGAAGATGCCTTTATTTTTCTTTATTTTCCATTATTTTCCTTCATTTTCCTCCTCACATGGAACATGTGACCTTTCATCTCCCTTTTATCCTAATTTCAATTAATTTCATAAATAATTGTGCCCAAAACTAATTTTTCCTCTTTAATCCCTTAGACTTTGCCAATTTCCTTAACCATAATAAAAAAAAATGAACACACCCTACGATTTTTTTCGCAACATTTAGCTTGTAATAAGTGTCCCATCAACCATGGTTATTATTTAACTTTATTAAATTAGTTTTACAATAGGTTTGTTACATAACCCTCCCTATTGGCAGACACTTTCCTCGATGTGCAATCACACAAATACTTCAGCAACACCACTAACGAGAAAACATACTACCCATGGAGCTTTATAACATAGCTCGTTGGAGTATTTACAATGATCACCTTGCTGAAAATAAAACCAACATGGCATCACAACAACATGAAAACTATAATGATATGACACCATACTACTTATTGAATATTTATAACATAGATCATGGTAGTATTTACATCTATATACATATGTACATACATCCATCCATATCATCAAAACATTGCCAAAACACATGCTAAACAAAAATCAACATCACACCAAAACTGCTTTACCTCAACGGGAAAGGAAGAATACACAGCCTCCATCTAATCTGCCATCTCCCATGTAGCTTCATCGGATGGAAAGTGCTTCCATTGCACTTTAAATTGTTGTATTGCTTGATTGTGGAGCATCAACATATTTTTCTGCAAAATGCACTACAATTTTGGCTGGAACTTCCTTCTTCTTCCACCATCAATATAGACCAATCATTAACATGATAAACATCTTTAACATATTTCTTAAGCAACGATATATGAAAAAAATCATGGAATTTCACTATGGAAGGCATTGAAAGTCGATAGGCCACCAGTATGATCCTCTCAATGATCATGAAGGGTCCACAAAACCTCGGTGCCAACTTGGCACACGATCAAATCCACAAGGAACTCTTCTTGGGCTTCATACGCAAGTACACCTAGGTGACCTGAATATGGTTTCGCATGAAACTCCCTATCACCTTCTTAAGCTCACTATTTTCTGGTACATATATCCTTTCTCGAAATTTGGCCAATCCAACTATTGTGAGATGGTAGTATAAATCCTGTACACATACTACCTATAGCTATACATGTACCTATACCACCTATAGCTATACCTGTACCTGTGTTAACACATGTGCCTGTAACAACACCTGCACCTGCACTTATACTGACACTTGTACCTATACCTATACATATGCATGTGATAACACCTATACATATAACAAAAACTCTACCTATACACTTCTGCAACCCATACAAAATATCCATATAACTATGATCTAGCTAACCTGACTACAAGATCCTATCCTATAAGTTTGTACTATAAGAGCTCATCGTTGCTAAGTTATTTACCTGTACTCGTATGCTAAGAGCATCTACAACCCTTTTCTCCTTACCCTTGATATACCTGATCTCGAAGTCAACTCACTTATCGTAGCCAACCATCTATCCTTCCTGCCATTCCAATTCGACTAGAAAAATAAGTACCTCAACCCAATGTGATCACTCGTAACTATAAACCTCCTGCCAAGAAGATAATTCCTCCACATCTTCATTGCGTTAACAATCGATGCTATCTCATGATGATGTATCAGGTAGTTCTACTCATTTTCATTTAGCTTCCGTGACTCATAGCATACTACCTATCCATCCAGCATAAGGACTCCACGAAGCCCTCTCTTGCAAGAATTTATTCACACCAAAAACTCCTTGTCTGGATCTACAATCTTTAGAACTGGAGCATGTGTCAACAAATTCTTTATCTTCTCAAAATTGGCCTCGCACTCCTCTATCTAGTCAAAATTATTACCTATTCTCTGCAATAATGTGATAGGATATGAAATCTGTGAGAATTTTTTGATGAACATCCTGTAGTAACCTACCAATCGCATGAATGATCTCACCTCACCTACATTCTTAGGAGCTACCTTAGGAGCCCTGGTATTGCACCAAGAGTGCTACAACACCCAGAGGCTACTCTACTTTACTTCATCAACCCGAGGTTCATAAAAACTTGGAGGTGATAGTTTTATATACACAACAGATGCATTCCACTCATGACATCCTCTTCTTAGTCCTACGAAGGGGTTCTACTATTAGGGATACTTCTAGGGGATGAATTCTGTCACACTTTTGAATGAAACCTAAGACTGTAAATGACTCAATACCATTACTCTATCAACAAGGAAGAAACTAGAATATAGCATAAGGACACACCTAGCTATTTGCAAGAAAGGAAATCCACAATTAGGTTAAAGCAAGAAATAGATTTAAATTAAGTGGCATTCATAAAGTAAGTTGCTAAATAAAACTTGCAGAAAGGGAATCTAGTCTAAGCACACATTGTTTGGCCAAATGGCTAATTAAGCTCTAACTACTTCACGCTTGACTACTATGTTTTAACAATGCATCTATTCATGAGCTAACTAATATTGTAAAAACTTTTTTTTGCAGCAAAAGAAGGAGGCTCTAAGGTGGCTTAAGAAGGTCTTGGACTCATCAGAGCTAAAGGTGTCTTGGAGTTTGCGTTAGGTCTGGGTGAGGTGAGAGATGGTTTATAGGCTAAAGAAGTGGCTAATTAACACAACTAGAGGATCTTCTATAGGATTTCATGTAATGATACATGTTTTCCTGTAGCGCTACAAGATGTCCTGAAACACTACGGGAAACAGGTTGACGGTAGTTTGAGACCATAAATGATGAGGAAAGCGGTTGGAAAGATGGGATGATGGACTAATAAGATGGATGGAAGGTGGCCAACCTCTTTTCCAAGCTCATAACTTCTATAAAATTCATGCTTGTACCTCTAGGGTATCTCTTGGTATTATGGTGAAGATCTCAAAAAATAAGGTTGAAGGAAATTTTTGTTGAAAGTAAGTTGGCAGAGGATGGAAAATAAATCTAGGGATGTTGATGGAATCATCCTCTAATGATACTCAAACCTACAAGAAAATACTTGTTCATGCGATTAATATTCACAAATCTAAGATGAAAATGATGGAAAAGATGATTTGAATTTAATAAGAAAACCTACATATGCAATTGACTCATAAACCTAACTCAACATTCATAACATGTCCATGATAAATACAACAACCTATCTATATTTTCCAATAAATCATAAACTAAGAGACATTTTGTATTTGTGGTGAAGATCTTCCCTCCTCAAGCTCCAATAAATGAGGTGAGAGAAGGAGGATTTGACACATAGATTTTAGGTTTTATATGTTACTATACCATGATCTACAAGAGCCTAACTACAACAAAATGAAATGGAAGAAAACTAATCAAAGAAAAATGAAATGTAAGAAAACTAACTACAACACATGAAATAAAGTAGCTACAATGGCATGGAATGTAAACATAAATACACAAGAGAGACTGAGGCCAATGGCTTGGGCCCTAACCCGCATGCTTAGCTCTCTGAAACTAAATTGATGAAGGATAAACTGCATACTAATTTTATTGTAGAAAAAATCTCATTACATGGCCATGAAAGTCACAAAATTCTATTACAAGAGCTAAGAGCCTCCTAGCTATCTCCAAATTTCCAAAATTAATGAGCTCTTTCTCTTCCCTATTTGACATAAAGGGTAACTACCAAAAACTCCCTAAAATTTAGGTGATTTGTCCTTTTTGACTGCAAGAGAAGTGGAGCTTTGGCTCACTTGGTCTTCCACTTTCTTGGCCGCCTTTTATTTCGAGTTATTGGAGGGAATCTTAAGAATCCTTTGGCCGCCCTTAGGAGTTAAGGAGGTGGTGAATCCCCCCCTATAATATCCCCTTGTTGTGTACCCCAATCTTGGATTGCAAAATCTTCAACAAAAGTGGCATATCTTTGTGATTATCCTGCATATTAGGCATTAAATTTATGACAAGCCTTAATCACCATCTACACTAAGCAACATATCACCATATTATAATTAAATGCGAGAAAGAGAGACTAATAAGGCTAAAAACGTGACAAGCAACCCCTCAAAAGATACTCAATGATGGTGCTCATCACCACCCCCCTACCAAATGGTTTCTCATCCTCTGAGCAACTTTAGCATTCCTTCTTCATCTCTAATAATTCTTTAGTGGGCCCTCTGACGTCCCAAGGAAGAAGTGAAGGATTTCCCTCAGGAGTGTAGAATCCAACATTCTTTTATGCCTCTTCCCATTCTTTTTCTTCCTCATATTTTTATTTTCTCTTACCCAGTCCCAGCAGAAAAGGTGGAATAAGTTTCAAGCCAAGCCATTGGATATTTATTGCCTGCATAACCCTCTTGTACATTTGTGCCCTCTCTAGGGAATTTCTTAATCTCTCTGGGGTATGATATTCCATGTTCCTGATACTAAGGGGAAGGCCAACCCATCTTATTTGAATTTCCATTACACATTCATCTCCCAACAATCTAGAAATGTCAACAAAATGTGAAATGGCATGTGCTTGGGTGTTGAGGTACTTGTTTGCAAGGCTGGAGTCATCTTATATCATGAGTGTATTTCCAATGATTCCCCTAGGGCTGAATAGCTCTGCCCTTATGTGTAGAGGCTTTATGTTTTATCTTCTCATCACCCTTTCTACCTCATTCACCCTTTCCTCCTCATAAACCATCGAAGAGGCTAAGGCGAACTACATGTCTCCCAACCTAGGGTTAAGGCCCCAAATATTTAAATCAGTCAAAAAAATATTGTGCATATAAAATTATGTCAACTTTGCCTTGTCTCCTATGCTTGAATGATTTAAAAATTCAATAAACTGCCTACAGTTTTGAAAAGGAAATGATCCATGAGATGCTAGTGTCTTAATTTGGAATTGTGGCTACCTTTATTTTCGGTAGATTGCATAGGAGTTTGAAGGATATCTATGTTGGATTTACTACATGCAAAACTATGCCATGGTGGAAAAATGTTTGTCCTTTTGTTGGAGTTGGATTTGTAACCTTGCATTTTCTCCCAATGTTTCTTTAGGCTGCTCCTTTAACATGGTTTCTCTAAGTATGAAATCAGCTAAATCCCTCCCCATTTCAGGGACCTTTTCTTCAGTGATTCCTATTTCATGCACACCAATTGTTTTTCCTTTTTGCATCCAATGATGTGTGCATGCTCTTTCTTTCTCTAATTGATAAAATAGGGGGACTGCAACATTTTTATGCATCATTCTTACTCCTTCAATAAATGTATAGTATGAACTTAGATTAGGCTGAGGGCTAGTGTGTGAAATTGCTAAGATGTCTTTAGGGATATATTTCAGGGAGGTAGGTTCCTCCTTTTCTTATTTCTCTTCCTTCCCTTTGGCATCATGCCCTTAAATATGTTCCTCTTTAACAACATCTTAGGCTGCTTGACCTTCCAATGGTGCCTTATCACCCTCCCCGATGGTTTTCTGCTATGTTTGTGGCACTGCTACATTTTCCTATAGCATAGACAAAGTTTCCTGTAGAAAACTATGTTATGACTGTAGCAAACTCCCCTTTCCTTGCTTCTCCTTATTTTCTGCCTCTTGAGAGTCTCTGGGTTTTGGTACATGTTTAAGGGATGTCAACCTTGAAGAATGTCTCCATCTATAGGTTATTGTTGTCCTCTCTGGTGAGGTGACAACTTGAACTTTCTCTTCTTCTAAACTTATTTCCTCTTGCTCTTTGGGTGACTCCTCAATTGTTATAGGGGTTTGGTTGGAGTCTGTGCCTTCCCTTTCTTTACCCTGGAAGTCTTTCTAGTTTTGAAGTACATGGGGGTTTTTATTTTTCTTTTGGCCTTAATTGGTGTGCTTAAAGTGGATATGGTAGCAACCACTTCTTTCTATGATATTTCCGTTGAAATTATTTTCTGTTGGGGAGAGGTATCAGTGCCTAGAATAGGGTCGAATGTATCTTCGTCCCCTTTGTCACCTTCCATCTTCTCCTTTACTTATTCCTCTTCTTTTTAATCTTCCAATTTTTCTTCTTATTTCCCTTCCTCTATTTCTAGGGTTTTTTTGTTTTCTGCTTCAGTCCCCATCTCTTCCTCTTCTTCATATTCTCCTTTTGTCTCTTCGATTTCCTCTCATTATTCTTCCATTTCCCTCCCTCCAAGGCTAGAGGTAGGGATTTGTCTAGTTTGTGTACCTATGAATGCTTCCTTATCCATATCTATGAATTTGGACCAAGATATAGGGGTGGTCAATCTATTCAAAGAATCTCCTATTATAAGCTTGAAGAGGCGATGGTGAGCTAAGTGTTGGTACTTTCTTCCCCTCACCTTTTGGCTCATGTCCCTAATTTAATGTAGGAGGAAGTACATAATGTTCACTATTTTGTCTAGAGGGAGATCTCCTTGGAACCTAAGCTCATTCAACAGTCCAAGGTAGTATCCATAAAACACACTAAGTCTACCCTCACAAGAAATGTATTTCATTATGTGAAATGCTACTTCATCCCAAGGGTATGGAAGGATTTCTCCTCTCAATCCATTTTTTTCCTCAATGAATTCTTCATTTGGTAGAAAGAAGCTATTTTTGGCTCAGTGTTGGACATCCTATGTTATTTATTCCACTTGACTCCCAAAGGAAAATTGGTCTCTCTATTAATAAATTTAGGTGTAATTGTGATGGCTATACCACTAACAATAGTGATGGACCTATCTTTTTCTTGTGCATGGAAGGACACTATAAATTCTCAATCCACCTCCTCATTAAAGCCCTTGAGGAGCTCGAATAATCCTAGACATTGATGATTGCTAAAAATTGCCACCACCTGAGGGTGCAATATGATTCTCTTGATACATATGGGTTCCCTTCTGTTAAAGCCTCCTCCCATTTTATGGTTGTGTTGAGAAGGTGGCTGAATGGTTTTGTCTGATAATACTAGTGATGTGTGGGCTTATAGGTTATAATTTTACATGAACTCAGACTACCATGATTTTATTTCATCAATCAGCCTCCCAAATTCTAAATTACTAATGTGACTGTGTATAAATTTTGATGGAAACAAATTCACAATTTTGGTGAGGTGACATCCACTTACCTCTGATCTCTACAACTTCTTGCGTGGGAGATGGTGGTTTTAGGTGTGAATTCCACCTATGAGTGGCTCTCACTACAATTCTAGCCATTGTTCAACCTTTTGTAAACTTTATTGTAGCATGAGAAGTTTCCTATATCTCTAGGTTGCTGTGAAATGAGGGGAAATAGTGTATGGAGGTTAGGGATGGAGCTATGGAGTGATTGGAGTGATGGAGAGATAATGAAAGATGTCCCATGTCAAGATATAGCTGACTTAGTTGCTAGTGGCAAAAAATAGGGTTTAGAGAGTGAATAATCATGCATGGAGTGGAGTGAGGGTTAAGCGTGGTAGGTATAGGAAAAAAATATTTTCTTTCTTTTCTTGAAGATTAGATTCCCTTGAGAGAGCTTCCTTTCTCATAGATGATTTTCCTGTAGCAGTATAGGGTTTCCTGTAGAACTATAGGAAATCCTGTAGTATCTAGGACATACTGTAGCAATCACAGATAGGAGAAAAATATGGGAATTTTGCTCACCTGAAGGGAGAATTAGGTGGATAGATGCATGTTGGGGTTTCTTATGGCGTGGGTAGGCAGAGGAGAGAGAGAAGAGAGGAAGAAAATTGCTCCTCTTTGTGTAAACTACCCTTGATCAACAACCTGCAAAATATAAATCAGTGAATGCATAGGTTTTGTTTTCATTTTTTCATTTTTTTCTTTTTCTCCCTTTTTTTTCCTTTTCTATATTTTTTTTTTGAAGACATGTGAGCTGCTTCCACAGATATTTTCAACCCACAAGACTTCCTTGCGTTCCTCAAAGAGGTTTTCACCCGAGTATATTTTATTTCTTTTTTTCTCTTTTTTTTTTCCTCCAAGATTGCCTCATAGAGGTTTTCAACCCGACAGTTGGCCTTGGCTACCTCAGAGAGGTTTTCACCCATGCCTCTTTATTTTTTCTCTTTTATTTTTTTATAGGAAGGGGAGGCATTGGAAACTATGGAACTTACAATGACATACACGTCCCTATTTATGGAATTAATAAACTCAACCCTAGATAGGGGCTTCTTATACACTTTCAGCCTATAACCATTGACAAGCAGGGGGGTCCCCTCCTCATCTATGGTTCTTATCTGAACAACACCTTGGTAAGGTCCCAACCATCTTTTCATTAATTTTCCTTTCAAGTCCTTGAACCTTGAGTCTTAGAGTAGCGCCCAATCTCCTTCTTGAAATGTCTTTTCCTTAATGTGTTTTTCATGCCAAACCTTCATTTTCAGTTGAATTACCTATGTGTGAAGGAGTGCCTGCATTCTGAACTCATCCAAACCACTTAACTACAACAACCTTTCTTGTTGGGCCTTTGTGATATCTTGGTGTAACTCAGCTGACATTATCAAGGTATTGTACTCAAATTCAATGGAAAGTAGAGTTTCTTTCCATAGACTAAATCATAGGGAGTAAACCTTGTGGTTGTCTTCCAAGTGGTATTGTAAGTCCAACTCGCTTCCACCAACCCATATGCCCAATATTTTTTTCTTCTTCTCACAACCTTGGTGAGGATATTATCCAAGGCTCTATTTTTCACTTCCACCTAACCATTTTCTTGAGGATGATAGGTGATGGAAGTCTTGTGCTTTATCTTGTGCTACCTGTTGAGTCTCAAAAGCGTTCTCCATATTCATACATATTTCCATTATGTCATAACCATTTAGCTCTTATTTTATAGCCATTTGACCTAAAACCCTACATCAAGTAACCATTTTCATAAATATATGGGTTAGGATCCTTGTTTTCCAAAGTTATTTATTTTATGTATTTTAAGTGAATTTGTGATTAGAAACTAGAAAATTAACATAGTTTCATATATCTATATATGTGTTATGAGTTTTGTGACATGTGTAGGTCAAAAGGAGACTTCTAGAAGACCCTTATGTGGCACTCTAAGACCAAATTCGAATTTGGTTGGAGAATATTATGGGATCAAGAGGATATGTGTGTCACTTCCTTGTTGTATTGAAACTCTAAGAGGATATGTGTCTCACTTCCTTGTTGTATTGAAACTCTAGGAGGATATGTGTCTCATTCCTCAAGTTGTGTTAAAACTCTAGAAAGACATGTGTCTTATCATTTCCTATTTTGATTGTAACTCTAAAGATGGAGGGAGAGATTCATGGACTCCCATTAATGAGATGTCTCCTCATATTTTGTATAAATAGGAGAAGCTTTCTCCTATCATAGGTAATGAGAAAGTAATGAAAAAGTAATGAAAAAGTAGTAGATAAGTCTTTTGTAACAAAGTTCAAGATGGAATGGGATGTAGATTTGTGAGTTCTTTTTAATAGAGAAATTCAGTTCTTTGATGTTGTTTTGATTACAACTTCAAGGAGCTAAGAACTACACCAAATTGGTAGCAGAGGGCCCCTGCTATCCAAGGAGGCTTTTACATGTTTTCTAGATAAGTTGCTTTCAATTCTGTTTTGTCATATTTCCTTACTTAGATTTCTTTTTGAAATCATAGCTTTTAGCATAATTTTTCATGGTAGCCCGGGCATTTGCATATCTTTTGACTAATGACATGGAATCAATATTGTTCTGCTGTTAATTTATTTTTTCTTAGTTTTTTTGTTTAATTCCGGTATTGCTTTGTTTATTTCGGTCTTGCACATTTACTTCAGTAGTTAGATTTAGATATATTAAATTGCTCATGTCATTTTCAGTTACCTCCGAAAGCCACAGCTGGACTGATGGTGAGGGATTGAATTATGGATGTGTAGTTTGATATTAGTTTCCTTTCTGCAAGTTAGATATATTAAATTGCTCATAACATCTTCAGTTGCCTCCGAAAGCCACAGCTGGACTGATGGTGAAGGATTGAATTATGGATGTGTAGTTTGATATTAGTTTCCTTTCTGCAAGTTAGAAATATTAAATTGTGCATGACATCTTCAGTTACCTCCGAAAGCCACAGCTGGACTGATGGTGAGGGATTGAATTATGAATGTGTGGTTTGATATTAGTTTACTTTCTGCAAGTTAGATATCAGTTACTCAAGTTTTTTATGGTTACTTCCGAAAATCATAGCTGGACTAATGATGAGGGATCAGAAGACAAGTTGATGTAATTTGATTTAGATTTACTTTATTGCAACTTTTGGATTTCTTTCGGCATAGTTTCTTTTGTGTTTAGACAGCAGCAAGAATAGTTTGGTTTCATGCTCACTAGTTCACTGTTTTGATTTATTAGATTAGCAACACCTTTTTCATTTCAGTAGCACATTTTCATTTCCTTTCAAGTTTTGTCATTGTATGTTTCAAATTCATTTTTCAGTTTCAAGTTGGTAAATAATTATAAAGGACATCATTGCCTTGAATATCCATAACCATACTTGTCTTTTAGAATTTCATAAAAATCCAAAAACGATAAAAAGTAAGAGATAGGTTATCTTGCACATATAGTGCGCCACACTTCGTCAGCTTACGAATCCCTGGTTGATAATTTATGATAGCAATTTAGGACACACTAAATTGACCAAACATTTTGGCGCCGTTGCCGGGGAAGTGTAACTAGGTAGCCTTATTTCTTACATCTCAAAAAAATTAATAATTCTTGAGTATGCTCTCCTCCTGCACTTCGTGTGATCTGGAGGATCAGAAAAAGGATTGTTATGTAAAAAAAATAATAATAATTTTTGAATATGCTCTCCTCTTGCACTTTGTGTGATCTGGAGGATCAGAAAAAAAAATTGTTATGTGAAAAAGAAAAAAAAGAGGAGACAAAATAAAACTTCATCATTTCAATTAATTCAACAATTTAAATTTTTTTTTTTTTTTTTCATGAAAAACTTTGATTTCAATAAATTGTTTTGTTTAATGAATATATATGTGTATTTTTTTAAAAATATAACATACATAATTTTATTAAACAAATCAATTAAAAAAAAAAAAAAAATTAAATTGTTTTGTTACTAAGATATATATGTATATTTTTAAATTTTTGAAAATATATATATAATTTTAATAACAAATCATTTAAAAAAAAAAAAATCAATAAATTAATTTGTTTAGTAAATTACATATGCATATTTTTAATTTTTCAAAATACAACATGTGTAATTTTATTAACAAAACAAATAAAAAAAAATCATTTTGTTTAGTAAAATATACATGTGTATTTTTAATTTAAAAAAAAAATTTAAAAAAAAATTTAACATGTGATTTTATTAACCAAACAAAAAAAAAAAAAAAAAACAAACAAAATCATTTTGCTTAGTAAAATATATATGTGTATTTTTAATTTTTAAAAATATAACATATAGTTTTATTAACAAAAATAATTTAAAAATAAAAATAAAAAAAATTGAAAAACAAAAACAAAACAAAAATTAATACCAATGGCCATGACGAAACGACAGCTTGCTCTTGACAGTGTTCGTATCAGGCAGATCTCTTTATTCTCTTAGATGTGCTTGATGAAATCCTTGTGGATAGAGTTGCTGGAAGGAGACTTGATCTCGTGACGGGTAAAATTTACCACCTGAAATATTCTCCACCAGAGACGGAAGAAATTGCACGGAGACTAACTCAACGTTTTGATGACACTGAGGAGAAGGTGAAGTTACGGTTGAAAACACATCATACAAATCTGATTTAGAAGGTTGACGGGAATCGTCCCAAAGAACAAGTATTTGCAGAGAATTGATGCAGCGATAGCCGAACCTGAAAGAAAACAAACAGAGGTCAAAGCAATTCAGATTGAAATATTTGTGCAAGCAGTGGTTACCAAAATCACAGCAATTAACTCAGGCACGTAGAATTGATTTTGTTACAGCGCACTCAGAAAACGCAACTTTTATTAACACGTCATTTTTAAACACGTTTTCTGATCAAACTATGATGAATTTTGAAAATCCACGACATGGGTTTTTTCGCTAACGTGGTCAATTAGATAACCCAGAAACTGTTTTAAGAAATTCATGGCGGTCTGGGAGAAATTCTCAGTTCTTTGAAGGCCATTTTTGCCTGCCGCGTGAGGAAAAACGGTTTTCTGTTTGAACAGTGGAGAGTTTGAACAACACTTTGCTTGATTTTTCCCATAATCTAAAGAAGATGAATTCTAATCGAAATCAAATTCTTAACGTGGCATTCAATCCACATTTCACTGACCGTTGATGCCAGATATTCAGTTTGTATTAGGTGCCGTTTCCAACACTGCATTTTATCTTCGGTCTAGGCCCTCAGCTTGGCACACTCAGAATTATCAGCCGCTTTCTATGAGAAGGTTCTTCAATCTGCATGGGGCTATAACATTTGTTCAAAGTAGTGTGTTGGTAATTGGCTAATCAATTCTGACTGATTATTGGAATTTCAATGAAGAAAAGTGTGAATAGTAGAGGAGCATTGCGCAGAATTGTATTGTATAGCAGGTTTCATTTTCTGAAGTCATACTCGGACTTCATGAGATCAGTCCACCTTCCATCTCTTGGATTGTGGAAAGTTGCAGACATGGTCTTAAGTTCCCACTGCCTATGATGCTATAGAGGCATTCTTCTTTTCCAAGATTGGTGCAACATTAAAAAAAAAAATTTGCAATTTTGTTTTGATTATTTAAAAAAAAAAATAAAAAAAAATCAATAATTTTGAATCAATGAAATGAATAAGTTATTTGTTCACTTTTCTGAATGTATTGATTAATTTTGGACTGATGATGAAGAATGAATGGCTAACTTTTTATTCAAGATTTTTAGCTACAGAAACAGTCGATATTCCGCAGCTAAAGTCCAATTCTGCAGCTGTTCTCCAATTCCGCAGTTAAAGTGCAATTCTGCAGCTGTTCTGCAATTTCGCAGCTGAAAAACCTCATTGTTCAAATCAGCCTAACTTTCTCATACAAAATCAGATTTTGATGATTTAAGTATCGTTGGAAAGGTCTCAACAAGATCTATACAATGAGAAATCCATCATTAGAGTTTGAAATGGCAAATAATGAAATAAATTGCCGAAAAGAAGCTACATTCAACTTGAGGCACTAATTCCAAAACAGGTATAAATTCTTTTGATTTTTCCTTTGAGAACTTGTTTCATTAATACAAATTCTTAGTTTTGTGTGTAAATATCATAACTAGAGAGATTGATCACCTCTCTCCTTTGATAATCTTACATTCCATTGTAGAAGAAGTATTAGTTTTTTTTGCAGATTCCAGGAGGAAGGAAAAATGACTACAAGAGAATGGTGTCTCTCTAAGAGACCAATTTGTTTCATAAAAGGATGATCAGCAACAAAGAGGAGGAAATATGTTGATGCAAAATCAAATCCAAACACTTGAAAAACTTTCAGAAACTATTGTCTCCATCACATCCATACCTCATAATAAACCATTCGTCTCATTTCACTTCATATTTTCCATTTACATTCACATCCACTTTCCATTTCTTTTTGTCCATTCATAACCCACAAATAAAAGCAAGAGATTCATTCACATGCTTATTGCCCATTTCCATTTTCATCTTCCATTTCCATCTTCCATTTCTTGTCATTTTCATTCCGCAAATAAGCCCTGCTTCAATGCAAACTATTGAGTCCATATTCCTTTGAGTCTAAGTTCTTTGTAAAAACACCTTGAGGCTTGCATGCCTTAATGGCAAGTTCTCATGCTGAAAAATAATGGGAATACACTAATTTCCCTTGTTCGTCAGATCTTCTAGGTGACTCGACATCAGCAAAATCATTCGTACCTAGCAAGATGTGTTTGGGCATCTTGACTCTCATTGTCATCAATGGTGAGAGTTCTCGTGTTGACTAGTGGCATCCATTAATGGCCACTAATTCAACAATTTCCTACTATGTTCGACATCAGAACATATTTTCACATAGTAGGAATTGTGCCAATGAGTTTTGAAGACATGAAGACTATTATTTTCAACATTTTGGAGCAGATTCAGCAAGTTTTAGTAGAAGCAATAAAAAGTCATCTCATCTCTTTATCCATGACTCCTCTTGTTCAGCCACTTGAAGAAGAATATGATTAGAATTTTGCAGCCACCACACATACACAACCCATCCACATTTAAGGTAAGTGAAGGTATGTTGTTTTCTAATTTTTAGTCATGTAATTCATTAGAATGCTAAAATTGTAACTTTGGAAAAATTCCTCACTCCCTTTTTCACATTGTCATATCTTTAGTTGAGGGGAAAGGACATCATTTCATATCCACATATCATACACTATCACACATTTTCATTTCATTTCCATACACATATACTTCCCAACCAACTATTGTTGCAACATGATCCAAAAGATTATATGCCTTGCAAATGATCAATTCATTGATGAAGTAATTGATTCTAAATGTTTTCATGAACTTTGATGCAACAAAGAAAATAAAGCATTGTTACACAAGAACCAATGCTTCAAAAAAAAAAAAAAGTTGTCACACAAGAACCAACCATTGAAAAAAAAAAAAATGTTGCAATCAAATGTATTATACTTTGTCAAAAAGGAAAATATCAAGAAGCAAAGTTTGGAATGAATCTATATGAGTCAAAACTTATAAAAGATCAACTCATGAACAAATGAATCATTGCAATAGTTGCATGAGGACATGCAACAACTTCAGTTGGGGGGTATGTTGAGTCTCAAAAGCGTTCTCCATATTCATACATATTTCCATTATGTCATAACCATTTAGCTCTTATTTTATAGCCATTTGACCTAAAACCCTACATCAAGTAACCATTTTCATAAATATATGGGTTAGGATCCTTGTTTTCCAAAGTTATTTATTTTATGTATTTTAAGTGAATTTATGATTAGAAACAGAAAATTAACATAGTTTCATATATCTATATATGTGTTATGAGTTTTGTGACATGTGTAGGTCAAAAGGAGACTTCTAGAAGACCCTTATGTGGCACTCTAAGGCCAAATTCGAATTTGGTTGGAGAAGATTATGGGATCAAGAGGATATGTGTCTCACTTATTTGTTGTATTGAAACTCTAGGAGGATATGTGTCTCATTCCTCAAGTTGTGTTAAAACTCTAGAAAGACATGTGTCTTATCATTTCCTATTTTGATTGTAACTCTAGAGATGGAGGGAGAGATTCATGGACTCCCATTAATAAGATGTCTCCTCATATTTTGTATAAATAGGAGAAGCTTTCTCCTATCATAGGTAATGAGGAAGTAATGAGAAAGTAATGAAAAAGTAGTAGAGAAGTCTTTTGTAACAAAGTTCAAGATGGAATGGGATGTAAATTTGTGAGTTCTTTTTAATAGAGAAATTCAGTTCTTTGATGCTGTTTTGATTACAACTTTAAGGAGCTGAAGGACTTCACCAAATTGGTAGCAGAGGGCCCCTGCTATCCAAGAAGGCTTTTACATGTTTTCTAGATAAGTTGCTTTCAATTCTATTTTGTCATATTTCCTTACTTAGATTGTTTTCTGAAATCATAGCTTTTAGCATAATTTTTCATGGCAGCCCGGGCATTTGCATATCTTTTGACTAATGACATGGAATCAATATTGTTCTGCTGTTAATTTATTTTTTCTTAGTTTTTGTTTAATTCCAGTATTGCTTTGTTTATTTCAGTCTTGCACATTTGCTTTAGTAGTTAGATTTAGATATATTAAATTGCTCATGTCATTTTCAGTTACCTCCGAAAGCCACAGCTGGACTGATGGTGAGAGATTGTATTATGAAATGTGTAGTTTGATATTAGTTTCCTTTCTGCAAATTTAGATATATTAAACTGCTCATAACATCTTCAGTTGCCTCAAGCTACAACTAGATGTTGTTGAAATTCGAATTATGAATGTTAATTTGATATTGAACCACCTACCTAATTGAAATATTAAAATTGCGCAACATCTTCAGTTACCTCAAAGCTACAATATTGATCAATAAATGAAGAAATTGAATTATGAAAATGTATTGGTTGATATTAGTTTATATATAATTGAATATCAATTTATCAGGTGTTCATAAAATTACTTCAAAAAATCATTTAAATTTAAATATTGATGAGAATCCAGAAGGCAAGTTGATAATAATTTAGTTTAATTTACTTATTTAACTTTAGTTCTTTAAACGTTCTTTGAACAAGCAATATATAAGAATAGTTTAGTTCGTATATAGATTATAACATGACTAACCGTTCATGTGACACCTTTTTTCATTTGATAGCACCTTCTATTTACCTAAGTTTTATGTTTCAAATTCCTTTTTCAGTTTCAAGATGGTAAATAATTATAAAGGACATCATTTCCTTGAATATCCATAACCATATTTGTCTTTTAGAATTTCATAAAAATCCAAAAACGACAAAAAGTAAGAGATAGGTTATTTTGCACATATAGTGCGCCACACTTCGTCAGCTTACGAATCCCTGGTTGATATTTTATGTTAGCAATTTAGGACACACTAAATTGACCAAACACTACCTCAGGAGGTTTTCAATGAGATGAGACGTAAAATGGGCCCCTTGATCAGTGACTATCTCTATTGGATATCAAACCTTGTAGAACAAATTTTCTCTTATAAACTTAGCTACCTTCTCCTCTTTTGTTACCCTTACAACCCTTGTTTCAGCCTACTTTTTCAAGTAGTAAGTGTAGAATATGATATACCTCTTCTTTCTGGATGGTGGATCAATGGGTCTAATGAAATCTATGCCCCATTTGTTAAATGGTTGTAGAGACACCTGAGGGTGCAAAGAAATTTCATCCTTTGGTGTAGGTCTCCCCATTCTTTATAACTGGTCACACCTACTGGTGTATCTCTTGGAATCTTGGTGTAGGGAAGGCCAATAGTAACGTACCTGCAAAGCCTTGATGGTTATCCTTTTTGCAACAAAGTGGCCTCCACAAGGACTGTCATGACATGCCTAGAGGATGTCAAAAAAATTTTATTCCCTCACACATATTCTAAGAATTTGGTTAGGACCCAACTTGAAGAGATTTCCACCAATCCAGGTGAAAGGGGCACTTTTCCTGATAATTTTTATCTTATCCCTCAATGAGAGGTTTGGAGGGAACTTTTTAGCAACGAAGTAGTTAGCTATGTCAAAAAACCAAGTAGAGAGTGCTGAGATAGAAAATAGGTCTTCATCCAGAAGCTAATCATCCACCATGCCTTCCTCATCTACAAGTAGAGTTAATCATGATAAGAAATCTGCAACAACATTCTCCTTTCCTGGTTTATCAACAATTGTTGGGTCAAACTACTATAATAACAACAACCATCTAATTATTCTTGCATTAACATCAGGTTTATTTATTAATTACTTGATGGCCGCATGGTCAGTATGTACAAAGGTCTGATAACTAGTAATATAATGTCTAAATTTGTTTAAGGAATGTACAATGGCTAAAATCTTTATTTATGTGATAGTATAGTTAACTTTGGCTTTGGAAAAATTATTTCTAATGAAATAGATGGCATAGGTTAATTTGTCTTCTAACTGCCCCAAATATAACCCCATGGATTTTTGTGACACATCTTGTCGATGTGGAAAGGAAAAGCCCAATTTCGACCTTGGAGAATGGGGTCAATAGTTAACTTTTCCTTAAAGAGCTGAAAAGCTTCTCCAGAAAGAATGGACCAGAAAAACTTAGAATATTTGGCCAATAATCCAAAAAATGGCAAAGCTAATTTTCTAAATCCTTTAATGAACCTTCTATAGTAGCTAGAAATACCTACAAAACATCTGACATCTCTTTGCTTTTAAGGAAGAGGCACCCTTTATAGTGAATTTGTTCACGTCTACCTATATTCCTGCTTGTGATATTGAGTTGCCTAGGAATACTGCTGCTCTTTCTAATAATTCACACTTTTCCGGACTCAAGGAGAGATGCATATCAATACACCTTCTCAAAAAATTTCTCGGATTGGAGAGAGCTTCTTGGAAGTCATCCCCACAAGGTGGGAAATCATCCATGTAGATTTAAATAAAGTCATGGACTAGCTCAAAGAAGATGCTCAAGACCGCTCTTTGGAAATTAGTTGGGGCATTTCACAACCCAAAGTGAAGGATTATGTAAGTGAAGGTTCCCTAGGGACATGTGAAAGTAGTCTTGTCTTAGTTTCCAGGGTTAATTTGGATCTGGTTATACTAGCGGAACCCATCTAGGAAAGAAAAGAACTTCTTCCTTCCAAGGCCATCCAAGACTTGATATATAAATTGAAAGGGGAAATTTTCCTTCTTAGTGGCTTTGTTTAGTTCTCAGTAGTCAACAAAGATTCACCATTTTTCATTCTTCCTCGAGACTAGGACAAGAGGAGACACCCATTCACTCTCAGATATGGGATATATGAAACTTGTATCCAATAATTTATGTAGTTCTTCCTTCACTGTGTCCTTTAGAGTTACGTTTATCCTCCTTTGGAGTTACTGAACAGGCTTGAATCCTTATTTAATTTATATATGATTTGTGCACACTGAGGTATGAAACCCTTTCATGTACTTGTAGTCCCAGGAAAATGCATCAGTGTCTTCTTTGAAGATATTGCATATATACTCTTCTTCTTTGGTTGAGAGGGATGAGTTAATTTTCAGTGATTTTGAGGGGCCAAATTCCACACCCTTGGTGGTTTCAGAGGTTGAATCAATTGAGTGCAAATCCATCCAAGGGTGGCTTTCAGAATCTTTGACTAGGTCATTGAGTGGACTGTCATTGGCAAGATGAATATGAATGATGTGGTCGATCAGCTCATCCTCATCAGGTTTTCCACCTCTAATTACAAAATCTATGGCACAAATCGGGTAGGGCATAGTGATGTATATTTCATCTTCTTCTTCTTCATCCTCCAACCACAAAGGTAGGTCATGATCAATGGAAGGCTAGGCAGGAGGATATAATACTAGTTTTTTAGACAAGGGCCCATTCTTGATAATCATGTTTCTCGCCCGATAACTGATATAAGCATTGGTAGTGGCTAACCAAGGTCTCCCTAAAATTAGAGGATATCCATTGAACTTGGTTTTTGGATGGATGACTGGGAAATACTTAGGGTACCCCCAAGAATCAATTGAAACCATAATATCCTCAATAATTCCTTCCAGAGCTACTGCAGAGTGATTTGTAAGTTACAAAACCGTTGTGTTTTTCCTCAAAGTCCCTTGGAGGTTGAGTTTAAGCATATTTTCCTTGGTCATTACATTGATGACAGCCCTGAGATTAATAATATTATTGGGTACAATGACACAATCTATGAGTACAACCACAACTCGACTACCAGGTTCCAGATACTTCTGGAAGATCACCCTTCCCAACATTAAGTCAGAAAGTTGTCCTACTACATTGATGGTGGGGGTATATTTCTTCTTTCTCCAGGTTTCTTAATGCACTTTTCCTTGATGAGGCTATTGTAAATAGGAACATGCGTAATGGCTTGTAGAAGGGGTATTTTTACACACAAATTTTTCAGTTCTCCCAAAATTTCAATCTCCTCTGAGGTCTGCTGACTAGAGTGGATCAAGTGCTCAGAAAAAAGAGGTTGTTGGATCTGAGTGTTACTCTCTTCGATTTCCTCCTCAACCTCTATAGGTGGAGATAGAGGATGATTGTACAGAATTACTCTTGCCGACCTGAGATTGATCCAATGTATCTCCATAGCATAAGTTGGAGAGGATGTCTCTCCACTGTAAACCTGATGTGCCTTCTTGTTGTTCGGGTTTGTATCTGGTTGTCCAGGCATCTGAGGCAGCTTGGGTGAAGCAAAATGGGTGAGCTGAGATTGAGGTCAGGGTCGAGGTAGTAAGGCAGGTGGTAGATTATGTTGGGGCCTCCACCCTTGTGATGGGTTGCTCCACAGAGGTGGTTGAGGCACATATTACTTGAATCATTGGTTAACAAGCTTGGGGTGATATGGAGGGTTGTAAGGCGAAGAAGGAGGTGTATGCCATGACGAAAGAGTGGAAGTGTACCTAGATTGCATAGGTGCATTCTGGTTGGTATGACAATAGGAGTAAGGTGCACCTTGAATACCCTACTGATATGATCGAGGAGTAAGGTGCACCTTGCATAATTTCTTATACCTCCTTTAGATTTTATCTTCGGTTGGTATGACAATAGGAGTAAGGTGCACCTTGAATACCCTACTGATATGATCGAGGAGTAAGGTGCACCTTGCATGCTTTCCTATACCTCCTTTAGATTTTATCTTTGGGAAAGATGTTTTTATTGATGGTCATAATGACATAGAAAAAGATAAAATATTCATTGAACACATTCAATTGGTACATCAAACAGTTCAACAATAATTGGAGAAGAGTCAAGTCAAGTACAAGACAAGACATGATAATCATCGCGTAGATCACAATTTCGAAGTCGGTGGTGAAGTTTGGGTTGACATAAGCAAAGGGAGAATCCAAGGAGAAGGTAAAAAGTTGAAACCAATTCGATATGGTCCATTCAAAATTATTGAAAATATTGGTAATAATGCCTTCATGTTGGATTTTCCTTCATACATGAAAATTTATGTAGTGTTAATGTTGATAATCTAATATTGTATGAGCCTCCTTTGATTGAAGATAAAGGAGATAATGTCCAAATGAATTCGATTGAAGATTTCTCTCTTGAATATATTGAAAAATTGCAGCAAGACACTATCCTTGACAGATAAACCAGGACTTCAAAATGAGGAAATGTGGAATATCTTCGTATCAGGCTCAAGGGTACAAATCTAAACAAAGCCAAAGGGATTGAGATTGGAAGGGTGAGGGAAATATACCCTAACTTGTTTGTTAATTGAAACTGATCATTTTGGGTCGAAAATCTTACAATTGATTAATTCTATGCTCAAAATTCAAAGTTCTCAGAATGGCATGAAACATGTGCGCTTGCATATATCTCGTCGTTCTAAATCTAGTGCAACTTGTTTCGCAAAAACCTGACTTCGTATGCTATTGAAATCATGTTCTGTCTATTTTTGGAAACAACTAAAAAAAATGGTTTTCGGATGAACAAGGTTGCCCAGTCAGCAGTCCATACTGTTGAACATATCATTTATCATTGGTTGCACCATTGACCAATGATTGGACCTTGTTGGGATAATTATAGCACACCACTTGTCAAGTGTTGGGTGGTTTGAGATGGAGTAGTTTTATTGGTTGGTGGTGCAACCAATGAGGGAACACCACATGGAATAACGAAAGGTCACCATGTGGCACCCTAGTGGCCGACCAAAACTTTGGTTATGGGTGGATAGACCTCCATCATAACCAAACAAGCCACCACGGGGTGGAAGGACCATCACATTACCAATGCGCTATGCAATGTTACTTAACATGTAATGTTCTCATGTTATATTTAAATTCTAAGGTTGACGCGTTTGGGGGTGGGTCGGGGATAGCCCCAACCCTGGTCACCGCGCCCATGGAAACAAGGGGCAGGATGAGGGGCCAAGGCTTAGCCTGACCCCACCCAATTTTTATTTTAAAATATTTGGTCAATGAGATATTTATGAAAAATTTGGTTATTAGGCGGCATTGAGAAATTTAAAAATCCCACAGATTATGTTTTATGTTGGCAAAAAAGTTTCCCCATTAGCATTTTTTGAGTGAAATTGTAGGCTAATTTGTAGGGGGTCGAAATTGTAAGACGAATTGCTAGAAAACTAGGGAAGATCATAACTTCAATTTTTTTCCTTTTTGGGAGCATAAAGAAGCTAGATAGGAGTTTCTAACAGTTATGAAGCCATTGGAAATATCTATATAGCCATTTGAACACTGTAAACATATGTAAACACCATTTTTTAGCATAATGAAAGAGGTCCAACCATTGGAAGTTTGAGCCGGAGATTTAGCCCAGGATGGGTGAACTCATTCATCAATTGTTGTGTGTTTACTGTTATGGCGATATCGTATTTTATTCTCTACAAAAACTCAGTTTAATTTTCATGTTTATGTATTTAAATTTTTTAGAAAATAGGGTTAAAACCTAATGTAATCACTTGCAAATTTCCACAAACCTCGAGCAATTTTTAGGTACAGATCATTCAAATACTTCTTTTTTTAATTTACCGCTAAGTGTTCTCAAGTCTAGTATAGAAGATATGTTGTAATTTTATGTTATATAAACATTTTGACTTGTTTGAATAAAAAAATTCAAATTTTCTTAAATAAAATTAAAATTAAATTAAAATTAAAAAATTTAGCAAAATAATGCTTATGAATATTGTTATGATAGTTCAATTAAAATTTAAGTTATAGACTCAATTTTATATATATATATATATATATATATATATCTATATATATATATATATATATATATATATATCTATATATATATATATATATATATATATATAGCCTGGAAAATTCGTGTATGTGTCTAGATACGGTTATCAAAGTATCTAGAGGGATCAAAAATTTCTCGATTTATAAACTTTTCGTCAAATTTTACCACTAAAAAATAAGATATATATATATATATATATATATATATATATATATATATATATATATATATATAGCCTAGATTCATTGTAACTCTAGATATGGATTTATCAAGTATCTAGAGGGATCAAAATTTCTCGATCTATATATTTTCGTCAAGTTTTACACTCAAAATAAGATTTACGCTTTGAGAGATTTAATCCCTCTTCATACTTGATAGATCTAAAATTAAAATATATCTAAACTAATTTGTAAAAATCATATAAATAATACTATTTTATAAATAAATATTTAATTAAGAAACATTTTTATTACCAGAATGAAAAATTAAATATAATTTTTTTTTAATAATATTATCATAAATTGAATTTTTTTAATTTTCAAATATATATATCATTATATTGTATAAATCTTTAGTGTGTAAATAAATTTAATATTTAATCTTTTTATATTACATATAATTTGTTTATTAAAATTATCACTTGACATGTTATTACATAAATTTGTAATTGGTAATTAGAATACATTTGCACGGTATCAATCACATTACAACCTTTTGGCCCAATATAATAGTCGATAAATATTGAATAAGTTAAACTATTTTGACTTTATTATAAAAAATTAAATTAAATTATAATGAATATAATTTATTTTGAGACATAAAATGATCTTTAATCACATATATAAATAAGATAAATGGATTTTGATTTACTTAAATATATTTATATTATATATTTATCTTAAATATTATTTATTTAAATGTATATTTTTATAAAAATATTGTATAATAAACTGAAATTATTTTTTAATGGTAAATTGTATATGATTATATTTTCTAATTTTTCTAAATCTTTATATTTATGTGTAAATAAATTCAATATTTTTATATTACATATAGTCATTTATGTTTGTTTATTAAATTACTATTTGAAAATTTATGACATAAATTTGTAATTAGAATGATGATGATGATTTTGATGATTAACGTCTATTAAGATCAATGCGGCTTATGAGACCTCAAGAAAAGGAAAAGACAAATAATCTAAGTGACATTCTTCAAAATCTTGTTTCTATGATCAAATAGAAAGGAGAGAAGTGCTCCAAGATCGTTATAAATGGGTTGCCTTAATACATCAAAAATATTGGAAGTGTAGTAGATGTTAAGGAATTGAGAGCGGACGTGAGTAAGATTTAGGCATTTCAAAAGGAAGTGTTTTTCATCTTCCACTGGTTAGTATCGCAAATATGATAGGATTTATCGTTCCAGGGAGACTTGGGAATATACCACCACTCGATATCACTTTGAAGCTCATGCGAAATAATTTTAATCCTAGCAATGTTTATTTTTTTCTAAGTTCTAATAAACACAGAGAAATTATTCCAGTTATCAAGGGTGGGTTTGATCACCTCCTTATAATATCTTAGATTCCTTTTACCCTCTAGCTCCTTATCCTCCCACAACTTGTCCTTAAACTTGGAGGTAATAGTATCTTTGACACTATCTTTGCTTCCCATAGTGATCTCCTTCTTAATTCCCCAATGTCTGAGCCTGTTAGGTTCCTATATTACTAGTCTAGTCCCTTATTGTTGTTAGTGTAGCCTCCTTATTGTTATTGTTGTACCCCTGTAGCCGCCATATTGTTATTATTGTGCCCTATAAAAAATCATTATTGTTATTGTTGTGCCCTTACATTATTATTGTTAGGTCAGCTAGGATTATATTGTGACCCCATGGACTCTTATATATAGAAAGGAGGTTTTCTCATTTGTATCATCCAATTATTGCTCATTTATGTGATCTAAAGGTGGTTTCCCCCTCGAAGTGGTTGATTTATGAGGCATTGATTTCTCTTTTCTTCTATTTTTGGGGTTGGTTTCATAAAATTTGGTACTAGAGATTTGGATTCTAGGGTTTCGCTGCTTCAAACACGTCACCATGGCATATTCTATATCACGTTTCTTTCTACAAAGTTTAAGACAATAAATAAATAAACCATTTGCGAATACATCCTGAGGAATTTCATGTAAAAAATTCAGATCTTGGTTTGCAACAGTTTGGGAGATATGATATGTGGAAGTTATGGTTTTTGCAGGCTCCTAAATTCCATATCAAAGAGGTGACCTTGGAAAAATAATCAACTCTCTCTCTCTCTCTCTGAGCATCGAATTGGAATTATGTAAAAAGTGGCCAAAATTACACAGAATGTAGTTTCTTGTGTATCAATTTCAGAGCCGAAGGAGGAAACAGTGACATGTGGCACAACGTACAAGTTCACTCTACTGAACGAGTACATAATTAGGTCATTGGGGGAGATTGGTCATAACTTTACCTTGAAGAATCCAAATGAGGTCAGACTTGTGGAATTGGAAAGAATATTCAGAGGGCTACTAAAGTACTGAAGATAAAATCTCGAGGATCCAAAATTATAGAGATGCATGAGCTTCAATATCAAGCTCCTCAAAAGCAAGAAAAAGGCGTGTATTTTTTTTCAAATTGCATAAATCTTATTTGAAAAATTAGTTTGAAGTGATTTCCAAGTGCATGTTGAAGCTTATATACCATTATTGGGTTAAAAAATGTCCCTAAAAAGAATTCCACACCCATTAAGCCCTCAGAAAGCTCTACTATGATGCTTGAAGAGGAAGAATTGCAGTATGATATATCAAAATTATGGTACTAAGTGCAAAATAATTCAATCTGAAAAAGAGAAACCAAAGATGACATAGATGGTTTAAAAGCAGACATGGAAGGTTTGACAAAGTTGATACAAGAAATGATTCCTTATGGTACAAAGATCACTTATATCTTTGTAATAATTCCCAACTAAAATAAAGTATTCTTTTGGAATTGCAGACTTCTCCCTTAGGAGGACACTCAAGATTTTTAAAAACTTACCACATGGTGAAGAAAGAAATTTTTGGAATAGCCTTAAATATGATATTCAAAATTTTGTGGCGGAATGTTTCCTTTTCCAACAAAATAACGTTGAGACAATTAAGACCCCAAGTTTTCTACAACCTTTATCCATTCCAGGTCAATGTTGGGAGGAGGTTTCAATGGATTTTATCACAAGTTTACCTAATTCCAAAGGAAAGAGTGTCATCATGGTGGTAGTTTATGGAATTACCAAGTATGCACACTTTTGTGCATTATCTCATCTATTTAAAGCAAGTACAGTTGCTACTGCATTTATTGAAACAATTCAAAAGCTACATGGAAACTAAAATATTATTATAAGCAAAAAAAATCTCATTTTTATTGGAAATTTTTGGACGAAATTATTTTCTTGTTTGAGTACTCAATTAGCTCACAGCTCATCTTATCATCCTCAATATGATGGGAAAACTGATATCATGGAAAACTATTTGGAATGATATATTCGTTGCTTTGTATTTGGTAAAAAAACACAATGGGTCAAGTAGTTACCTCTGGCTGAATGGTGGTATAACACTTCCTTCCATACTGCAGCAAAAATTACCCCAATTATGGCACTTTATGGATATCATCCACCATCCATCACATCATCTTTAAGAGAAAATTCTAAGGTTAAAGAAGTGGAAGATCACATCGAGCATCAACAAAAATTTCTCCAACTCTTAAGGGATAACCTAAATTTGCACAAAATCGAATGAAACAACATGCAAATCAACATCGCAACGAGAGAGGTTTTGATGTAGGAGACTAGGTATTTTTACGACTGCAGCCATATACACAAATGTCCCTCAAGCAAGCTAAAAAGGATAATAAATTATCACCAAAGTACTATGGTCCTTACAAGTTGTTGCAAAAGATTGGCACTATGGAATACAAATTGGAGCTTCCTGCTTCCTCTAGAGTGCACCCAATTTTCCATTTTTCAAGCTTAAAGAAGGTTTTAGGTGAAAAAATTCTAGTTCATAAAATATTGCGAGAACTTGATGAGGAAGAAAAATCCATATTGGAACCTAAAGCAGTCATAGAAACAAGAACTTGATAGCTATGAAATCGATCAATTTCAGAGTATCTCATCAAGTGGAAGAACTTACCCACTAAAGATTCCACATGGGAGGATGATCATTTATTACAGAAGCATCCAGAGCTACTCAAGCATTGAGGACAACAATTTTTTGAAGGAGAGGGGCATGTTAGGTCCTTATATTAATACTGTAGTCATGTTGTTGTTAGTGTAGCCCCCTTATTGTTATTTTTGTACCCCTGTAGCCCCCATATTATTATTATTGTGCCCCATAAAAAGCCACTATTGTTGTTGTTGTGCCCTTACATTATTATTGTTAGGTCGGTTAGGATTATATTGTGACCCCATGGACTCCTATATATAGAAAGGAGATTTTTTCATTTGTATCATGCAAGAATTGTTCATTTATGTAATGTAATGAAGTTTTTCCCCTCAAGTTCGTTGATTTTTAAGGCGTTGATCTCTCTTTTCTTCTATTTTTGGAGTTGGTTTCATTACAGAGCCAAGACTGGGCATCCTTATGCCACCCCCGCTTGAGGTAAAGGTGGGGGTTTTGACTAAAGTTAGAAGCAATTTTTGGGGGCCTTTTGGATTCCATGCTCTAAAGCTTCTTCTTATACATTAGACATCTACACATAATCATATTTTCAATTGGGGGAATACTGGCTTCGACTAAGAGGATAGGATAGGGAGAATTTCCCTTCATCTTTAGGTTGTAGGTTACGAATTTATTTTGAATCATCTCAATCTTCCTCTATGACTCTTTGGATATACTGCAACCTCAAATTTCACATCTGTATAAGGCAACAAGGGTGACGAGAGTCTCAAAGAGGAACCTCTTCTTACTCCAAATGCAACGATTGACCAACTTACAATTGTTTTCAAGCTCATAATGAGTTTTCTAGCCTCCAATAATATTTTTCTCAATGTTATAAATTCCGTTGAGTTGATGAGAAAAGTCAATATCCAAATATTTATAAGAATAAATCTGATCTAAGTACGGGTTATTATAAATGAAACTACCATGGGTGATCTTTTTGGATGGTATCATTCACATTATAACCTTTTGGCCAAATACAATAGTCGATAAATATTTAATTTGTTAAACTATTTTAATTTTATTTTAATAAATCGAATTATAATGAAAATGATTAATTTCATAAACACGGAATAGTCTTTAATTCATATATATAAGATAATTGGGCTTTGATTTACTTCTTGTCTATATGGTTCTATATATGGATGTTCCACCACTATTTTAACCTCAATGCGAAACTTTAAATTAAACCGTGAGTAACTCTTATCTTATAATATGTTAAAATTCTAGACTTTCTATAATTAAATCTATGTCTATAAACGTTTAACTGACTTGACCATCATATTTATCTCTTTATACTGTTAACTTTAAGTAAACTAGCACAACTACATTACAAATATTAATGCCTAAGGCTTCATTTGTACCTAGTATGAATAAAAATATAATAATAAAAATAATATTATAAAAAACTATTACAATAAAAATATTATTATTAACATTTTAATTAATAATTTATATTAATGGTTATTTAATATTATTTAATTTTAAATTATGTAATATCAATTAATTATTTGTTAATAGTAATAATATTAATAAATAATAATAATGCCTATAACAATAATTATTTAGTAATAATATTAATTATTTTAAAATAACTATAATAATATTTAATTATTAATTCACTATTAATTATTAATTTATACTATTATTAATAATTATTATTTATTATTAATTATTAATTAATTATAAATTATAAATTAATAAATATTACTAAATTAATAAATCCAAAAATTGATATTATAAGCCTAAAACATTAGTACACGTAAAAGATTAATACAAGATAATAAGATTAAACCCAACCAATTAATAGTGTACAACGAAAGTATATATACCCAGAGTAACACGACTTTCGACCATTAAATCTATCCCTCTAACTTTAATTGAACTATACTCTCGGAATTTGAATTGTATAATTATTGGTATATCCTCAAAATAATTTTCTACCCCATACACGCCCTTTTTGGTCTGCTCAAACATGTTCAAAATATTCTACTGACATAAAATGTTCCACAGTTGAATTGACTTTCAACTCATGATTTCTTTAAAACCAATAATATTTTCGTGCAACTGAATGGATGAACAGATATTTCGAAGGTTGAACATGTGATTATCATTGCAAATTTGACTTTATACTGACCTTTTTTTCAGAAGAAAAAAACCTCACTCAGTAGATATCCATTACATAACCTTACTCAGCATTAACAATGTGATTATCATCGCAAATTTGACTTTACATGTGATTATCATCGCATTATTCAACTTTACACGTGATACTTGTAGTCCATTCTTGTCGTGCAACTGAATCCATTAGGAAAATAGACCATAAGTGAACGAATTAGTTGGCTAGTGTTAGGTTTAGGTGACCTTATTAGTCCTCTAAGCCCGTCAGGTTTGAACTTTTGCCATAATATTAAAAAAAGAGAGACAAAACCTCGCTGTGGTTATGTTCAAACATCCAAAACCACTGTACCGTACGTTGATATGATCTGTGCATGAATCAGACTGTTGGTCGTTTACCAATAAGTCTTTCAGATGTATTTATGTCCTAATAAGATTCGCATTAGCAGTCATCGACTAATGGACAAATAGTTCTTCTTTGGCATGTGAACAGTCATGGAAAACATCATGATTAATATTCTTACACCTCCCTTTAAAGACATCCTACATATTAACTTGCGTGTTGGTTTAAGTCTTAGCTAGGATTACAAGCATGATTCAAATATTTTATTTTGACCTTTTTTGCTACAATATAATAATGAAATGTTTTCTTGAACTTGTTGATCCAAACATCTTTGTTCTTCTTCTTACTCCACATCATGAACACTAAATATTGCTCCTTGTTACAACTTGGATGATGTCAATTCATTTCAACTCATTTTTCTTCACATTAACTTCCATCAACGAGAGTTTTTTATTATTGTTCAATTGACATTACAACTGAGCTATATTCATCTTTTTCTATTATATCTTCCTAACTGCTACCAATACCTGCACACTCATAAACATTAGTGAGACTTACAAAATCATAATTTGAGTGTTTTTCATCTTCAACTTGCTCTACCAAATCTTTGTATTCAGTTTCCTGTAGCTCATCAAATTCATCTTCAACCTTAGTTACCACTCCATTGAGCAGTTTATCTATGAGTTTCTTTTCGTGCAACATTTAGAACCAATCTTCACTTGAAAAGTTTTCATCATCATATTTAGCTTTAAGTTCTTCAATTTTTCACTTCTTTTTCTGTAAATTTCACAATAATTTCTTCTCGTGGCTCTTCAGACATCTTGCTCCCTGTCGCACCATACTTAATCTATAGAATATCCCAAAATATTTTTGAATTACATTCTTCACCAAATTCATTTAAAATTCTTGAAAAAATGCTTTTATCTAGAGTTGATATAATAAGAAATGCTACTACACCTCTACTCTTATCATGGGAATTTATCGAAGTTTCTTGAAAAAATTGCCATAAATATGTTGGAATATGTAATTCTTACATGTCTCAGTTTTGACTTTCTATGTAAGGAGTCTGTTCCTATTCCATAGGAGTTGGCTAACTATGTTCCTAGTTTGGTGTGTGGTTGAGATATTCAGTCAACCAACTTATTGTGTGTCCAAGATAGTTTTCCTATCTTGAGACAACACTTCATGCATATATGTAATTCTATTTGATTAATAGAATATAGCGTGCATGATCAAATTTTATCTTGGTATCAGAGCCCATATGGGCCTGGCCTTGGCCCCTTTTGGCACGAGGGAAACACAATTTTGATGAGTGTTTGTAATTTTTCCATCATCACCTTCTCTCCGTTGGGCAGGGCAATGGTGTGCTTATTGGTGTTTTGAGTGATCTACGAGTTGGAGATTTGGTACGGAGTTTGTTGCTTGGATCCAACTAGGAGATTTGCTGTTGCAATGGAGCCAGATCGATCAGCAGAGTGGGGTGATATCTGAGTATGGTGGTTGTCGAGGAGAATTGAGACTCTGCGTATTGAATCTGTGGTTAGACGTTGACTAGCAAAATTGAAGCTCGTTGACTGCCAAGTGTGTGGTGCATATCGTGGATCTGCTGCAAATTTGGTGTCGAGGCTGCCACATCATGGATCTGTAATTGAAATCCAGCATTGGATATGTGGAACATTTCCATCGAAGAACGTGGTATTGCTGCATGCAGATCCAACGGATTGCATTTTGGTAGCATTTGTGGCTTTGGTCTAGGAACCACAATGAGGCTGGACGAAAAGGCCACTAACGACCTTGAAGGAATCAATAAATAATCCTTCGATCTTGAACTAATTCCTATCGAGGAAGTGCTTGAACAGCTACGATGTAGTAGGATGGTTTGTCATCAACCAAAGGAGAGACTCCTCTCCAGGTTTTTGGATTCAACAAATTAGAGAAAAAATGAGAGAGGATATGGCATTGTACTACGGGTATGATTGTTGTTGAGACTGAGTTTTTTTCTATTTTTACTATAATTATGTTATGTAATTAGGGTCTCATGAAATTTTCTCTTTCGAAGGTTGCACTTGTTTGAAATATATTCCAGAAGAAATTATATATTTTTTGCCTAGGGATGGGTCTTGGAAATTTGTATACATATTGAGATTCACGACCTCAATATGCAGCCATTTTGTTAGAATTCGCGACTCTAACTAATGACAGCTAAAGCATAGAGATCTAAGACCAATATATCCAAAACTCAAAATTACTCAGCAGTGGTGTGTTCCAGCATATGAATGGTATGGTGTATCCAAGATGAGTGGAAAAGGATGATGGACAACAAAGTGAGCCTGTGTGAGTTAGTGTGGATTTATGGGATAGACTCATGATGATAGTATCACATACATTTATTAGCAAGTCTATGATGTTTTATGGTGGTCTTTGTAAACTATGTACCTAGTAACCCCAAGAGTTGGAGTGTGTAATGTAAGCCCGATGAGGCATGTGTATGCCCATGAAGTTCATGGTAATATGAAAACTACTTTGTAATTGTAAGTTTGTGGTCAGCTAGAAACCACTTTGCAGTGTTGGTTTGTGGTAAGCCAGAAATCAAAGGTGAGAGTGAAGTGGACAGGGATTGTTGTTGGCATAGTTGAGGGTGAGCCGAGAAAACCCTGGTCCTGGTTGACTTGGGTCTATGACTTGAGCCTTAGTGGTTATAGATCCTTAGTGGCTATAGAGCCTTCGTGTCTATGGAGCCTTCATGACTACAGTGCACATAGGAGCCTTAGTGCTCGCCATAGAGTATAGGTGGTCTACAGAAACACCTTACTCACAAGAGAAACTTAGTTTCTCACAAGTCTCATCAAGCCGAGCACAAAGTAGACATCGCTTATTTGGGTAATCCGATAATACCCACGATAATGATATTGGAGGAGGATTTGCAGGTACAGGTACATGTATGCAGTGATAATGGTTGACAGAAACATGTATGTGAAAGACATCCTATGAGACTAGTGGGTGTAGTGGTTGGCACCCATGCATTCTCGTGGATGGTTTCTCCTTTATATGGGCGTCGACATATCCTTTTGTTATGTTTTACCACAACTAGATTTTGTAGATTGATATTGAGACAAGTAGTCATTAAGGGGGTGTTTTCGAATATGTAATTCCTACTTGTCTCAGTTGTGAATTTCTATGTAAGGAGTCGGTTCCTATTCCACAGGAGTTGTCTAACTATGTTCCTAGTTTTGTGTGTGTTTGACATATTCTCTCAACCAACTTATTGTGTGTTGAAGATAGTTTACCTATCTTGAGACAAAAGTTCATGTATATGAAATTATATTTGATTAATAGAATATAGCATGCATGCTCATATTTTATCAAAATCAACTTATCTAGGTAGTCCCTCCATTTTTATTACCCAAAGTTTAAAATATTTACCTCATAAAATTGGAAAATTTGGCATTAATTTTTTCAGTAATGCATCAATTTCTTCAAATTCATAGGGATGATTCCGATCTACATTTGGCTGAAGAATTTCATACTCTTCTGTAGTTATTTCCATTTCATTATCTTTCGTCGGCTGTTTCAATTCTCATTGGGATTTTCTAAGTCTCCTTTGTTGACCCATCACTTCTATGCATGCTCCTTCTGTCAGCTCCATTAACAAATACACACTTCCACTTATTTCTCTATGAGATTCACGCTCACTAGGATCTATGCAATTTCCCTGCGGATCCAAAAAAAATTGTCACAAGTCCAAAAATGTCAGCACACATATTATTGGTCAATGGTACATTCCACACACAAATATCCTTTGTTTACCTCCTCTAGCAAAGGTCGAAATTAATAGTACATGGTTTCAATGCAGAAGGTAGGGGCACTGAATCTCCAAGCAAGATGACTACTTCAAACATCAGTCTACTGCATCCTCATCACACTACAAGAAACTTCACGCACCAGGGCACAGACACAGATACTCATCTAGGTGGCAAAAAATCCACCACTTCACATATGAGACCATACTCTCTACAAAAAAAAATTCCTCCAGATGAAATAAAAAACTAGACAATAGCACAAGCAGAGGAACCAACTAATGGTGTGTTCTCAGGGATATAACCTCTCTCAACAAGAAACTATGTGATGCCAAGATGATAAGGAAACAACAAGTTGGCTATCGAGAAGTTGAAACCTAAGCTTGTGATGAGGCACCTTTCTCTCTCAGAATCCACATCCTTTCTCCTCTATTCCCATAATACCAAAGGATTGATTTGGTCCTTGGTAACTGAAGCTATGTATTCATCTTCCTTGCCATTTTTCACAGAGAAGACCCTGGAAAACCTATCTTTCCAATCATCCTCTAAGGGTCTTCGTTGGTCTTGTTGTGGAGCTCGATATCTATGAAATGGGGATAGTTGAACCTTGAAACCCACAAAAAATAAGCTTCTCATGGAATCAATCCTGATCTTTCAGAGAGATATTGTAAAATATTCTCTTACAATGCGAATATTATAAAGAGATAGGTAGACAAAAAAATTTGGAAGGCTCGCTCCTTATTAGTATGAATCTTAATCGCAAGCGTATGAAAAAGCTAACTTTAGCCGTGCATAACAAACAGCCATAACAGCAAAGATGGCTGTCAATATCTTTAGATCTGCAATTAGTTGACCAAGATAAATGCTACACAGTCTACATCTATGCATTAAAAGACATTAAGCAGTAAATAAAAGCAAGAGTTGCTCCATGCATCCAATAGACAAGACAAGATTGTTTTAAAGAATTTTTGTATTTTTTGACACCTGGGAAGGGAACATAGAAAGATGTTACCGGTTCCCCTCAATGGAATGGTTTATTGTAAGTAATCGAAACTTGATATCTAAAATCCCTCTTTCTTGATGGTGTAGAAAACCCAGAAAAAAATGGAACTCAAAAGGGAGCTGACAAGAAAAATGGCAGCAAAATATGACAATGATGGTGGATCAAAGTCAGACCAAAAGTATAGATCCAGATTGATATTTAGGCAATAAAAGGTAGTGAGTGAATGAAAAACCCTTCTATTATAACAAAATATTGAATTATTCTAGATATTGGTGTATAATTAAAATATTATGAACCAAATCTAGATCCAACATTTATGGAATATTTTATTATATTTGTTGGAGGGAAAAAGAATTTGACTTTGATCAAATCCCTTTATTTGTAAATAACAAATAAATAAATGATTTATTTATTATTTTAAGGATGTGGTTGAGTAAAAGTCAAATAAATAATGATTTATTCAATTAGTTATAAATTTTAATTATAAATCTTCCGAGAAATCATATAAGAAATTTTTGGAACCGACGTGTTTTGGACTACCAACTATAGTTCATCATCAGCATAATGAGGAATGGCTGATCTGACATACACATTTATACCATGACATACACATTTTATTTTACTTTGTAGTAGGTCCTTTTATTCTTTATTTTATTTTATTTTATTTTATTTTTGTTTCTAATTTTAGTTATTTTTTTAATTTTATTATTATTATTATTCTATTTATTTATAATTTATGTCTTTGACTTGAATATTTGTTCACTTAATCACTTATTTATATTGTTTAGGTGGGAGAGTTAAGTTAGTTTTTTGTTTTTTTTTTTGTTTGTTAATCTTATACGAATGGGAAATTAGGTCCTTTATATTTTTATTTTTAGTTTTATATTTTTTGACCATTTTAATTTTAAGGATGTGTGACTTATATTTTTGGATTATTTTATAATTGTATTTAATTTTTTACTGTTTTTTTTTTTTACTCCTTGGGGTCTTGACCGTTGCTTCTCTCTTCATGGTATAAATGTGTATGTCAGAACAACCATTCCTCATTATCGTGATGATGAACTATAGTTGATAGTTTGAAACGCGTTGGTTCCAAAAATTCCTTATGTGATTTCTTGGAAGATTTATAATTAAAATGTTATGGATCACAAAAGCTTACACTCTCAATATTTATAAATTATTTAGTTAAATTTAACAAGGAATATTATTTAAATAAGGTTTAAATAATTATTCCTAGAAAATAATAATATAAATAATGATTTATCTAATTAATTTTCCTCCTTTGGGTTAAATATGACTAGGAATATTAATTAAATTGTTGTTTAGCTTATTATTCCTTGAGGAAAACCAAAAAAAAGTGGATTTATTCGATATTTGGTCATAGGGTTACCTATTTAGACCATAAACAACTTAATAAATGTGGTTTACTAAGTTATTTTTCATAGTGAAAGCAAATTTACTTAGGGTAAAATTGATCTTACATAGTGTACTTTGGTCCATCTAATAGTGATAGGTTAGATGACCAAAAAAATGGTGTAACAAATTCGCCCCAAGAATGCAAGCGTTAGGAGTTAATCGTATGACCGGAGTACATTGTAAGAATTCAATCACTAGACACCGAATGGGAATTCAGAGAGAGAGAAATATAAGGTAGAAAAAAGCGCTAGAGGACTAGACCCTGAGGAGGCAAGACTTACAGGTGCGACAAGTCTCTTTTATGAGTGAGTACCTGTGTTATAGGCGACGGCGGAGGCATACCTATGCCTGCCAAGACAAAGTACAAACTATAATGTGTTTAGTAAACAAGGGACTGAACTATATAGCACATGCTAGCATGAACATGATCCAGATAAAATTATGATAATGAATCCCACATACATATTGTGCCTGGGATAACAGCCAGGACTTATACAATAATATCTAAGTACATGAGATATAAGTACAATGAAATTTCCCCTGTAATCAGGAAAGGGCTCTGAAAATCTGACGGATACATGCAAACTAAAAGGTGCTGCAAGTGGTTGAGGCTAACATCATCAAATCTATGGAGTTGAATCGAATGTTGTACTAAAGAGGTCATTCGGGCATGTGGGGGGCTACTTGAAGGGCCACCCCCTCATGAGGTCCGAAACACACAACTGGGAATCACTAGTACAATCTGCTGCATCAATGAACCATCAAGTATGCAGATCTCGATCATGCTGTAAGGAGATGGATCTAAGAAAAAATCAAGTCAAAGGGAAATAAGGAGTCCCTTTTCTTGATCCGAGGCACTAAACAAGAGTGGAAGCTGGAACCAACGTACACTGCCCTATAGACTTGTCTTCTAGAATGAATGATCTGATGTCGACAGAAGGAGGTCCATTACAGATGAGGCAATAAGGGATCCTCAACTAAGGCACGAGAGAAAATGGTAGAGTGACTTACAGACTGACACCAGGGATGATGATGAAATGGGGGGTACTGATTAGCGGACGGACTACTTCCCTTGTTAGAGCATAAAGGGCATGGATGACCTGCCAGCGACTAACACAATATCAAAGGGGATAGGGGACAGTAGGACTGAAGGCCATAATGTGTGACATGAGAGAGGAACCAAGAAATGAAGGATGGAGGACTATAGCGGGATACAAAGGGACTCGGGATAGACTCCATGGATGCGATGATGACTCAACTCGGATGCTCTAAACAAGGGTGACTCGATGATGTTGCCAAAAAGGTCCAATGGGGACCATAAAGACATGAGTACAAGATGGTTACTCATGAAAAAATTTGACACGAGCATGGACAAGTATAGAGGCAAAATGGTGCCCCAATTACAAGTGTTGCATGTGAAGAAATTCAATTTTAAGGAGTGGTGAAGTGACACTTCTTGGACAAAATGTGTCATGGTGAAGTATGAAATCAAAAACAAAAACAAAAAACACCCATTTGAGAGCTCAGTGAAAGATTTCCAATGGTATGGATGGTTTTTAAAACTGAGCTACAGTTTTGCCACTGGGGGCAAAATACAAATCTGAGGTTTCTCTTTTAATAAGGCATTTTATCTCCAAATTCACTCATTTTCAAGTCTAGTTGTGTTGAAAGTAGAGAGGAGAGAAGGCCCTAAATCTTGTAGCAAATGTAGCAGACAAACCTACCGTTGGAATTGAGACTATTCAGTTGCAAGTATGAGGCCCTATTCTTTCGTTTAAGGGGATCAACATTTTATTTTAGGCACCCAGAGCTCATGAGTAGGCTAGGTCGCACTTTTTGGGGTTTGTTATACGACTTGGATGGTAGGTACTGGGCAGAAAACTATGACCTATCCACGGAAATGACCTGAAAAGTGCGGCCTGTCAGAGAATGGGGGTTTAAGTGTTGTTTTTGGTTGAGAGCTGGGATTTTTATGGTTGAGGGGCATAGGTGCCCCCAGGCATGTTATGGTCATGGAAAAATGTATTTAGAAAGAGGGAATATAAAAACATTTTTATGATGTGGTGCACCATATTTTTTCGTTATGGTTATGCAGTTCGAGAAAGGGAATGGAGGATTACCAATCTCTGCAAGCACTGCATATATGAAGCAAATGGACTTAAGTTTCTGGGTTGGCATACATGGTGTCACTATCCCAAAGAGTGGATTTGGAGATAATGAACTGGTGCTCTCTTATAAAATCCACAGGCTTCTCAACAACAATCTCTAGGGGATTGGGTTATTGATGTAAGATGAAGGAATGATGAGGGGTATCATCCCTAGAGTGATCTGAACTAATATGGGACTCTAGAGGTTCTTTTAAATGGGGAATAATAAGGTACTAGAGTCGACACAACCAGATCACTAGGAGATTTGTGGATAATTGCTTCTCCTAGTCTCTCAAATATGTGTGCCCCCTTACCCAAACATTAGGTGTCAATGTAATGGCCACAAGGTGTACGTGGTTAAATGCATGGGTTCGATGTACTGGGGGATAGATAAATTCAGGGGTGGTGACTACTTCCATAATTTCGTCATCGTGATAGAATATGGGGTGACTGATGGAAGAAATATCACCTGACGCGGCAAAGATACCTGAATCATCATCATGAGAAGAGAGGTTCACATGCGCATCGTCACAGGGGGTGATAGAAGAACAAGAAGATAAGGGATCCAATGATGTTGAGCCCAGGGTGATCGTTGAAGGGAGGTCAAGAGAAACATAAGGGGAAGTCTCAGAGGGAGCTTCCACCATGGATCTCATGAATGATGATAGGTAGAGGATGGTGGCCTCAGGCTCTGTCATCTTGAAATTAGGAGGGGGAATGTCAATGGGAGCAGGTAAATCCTCAAGCTGGCCTGAAGCATAATGCATAAGGACGAGAGAGGCAGACTGGTTCTGTTCAAACTCGTACTCCCAAAATACCTCCAAAGAGGAATAGTAATGCATGAGGCGGGAACAACGGTGGGTATAATGGCAATGGAGATCACACAAAGCATAAGGGTGGGTGGTGTGAATAGTATTAGGGTTCTTGGTTGTAGTCGAGGAAGAAACATAGGCTTCAAGGACCATAGACTCAGGGAATGCAACATTAACCATGGGCTTGATATGAGGCAATTCAGAACAATGATAGGTGGCATGACTGAAATCATCACACAAAGCGTAAGGATTTGGAGGCTGAGGAGGAGCAGGTTCAGTCAGGGTAGCCTTATCTTTAGGTGCCTTCTTGCGAGCTTTCCCCCCTACACTCGAAGTTGTCGCAATAGGATGAGGTTGTTGTTGAGTTGGTTGAGGCACGGTAGTAGAGGGAGGGGTCAAGGGGACCTGTTGTACCATGGTTAAATCAAGATAAGGTTTGGGCTGACCAGGCGGGGTAGCAGATGGGGGATCAATGTACTAGACAGGGATCCCCAAGGTCAGTTTAGGAAGAGATATGGTAGCCATAACAGGTATCAAGAACACTCCGGGAGGGGGGGCTAGGAATGGTATCTGACCAGAGGGGTAATGGCCATGCGGGACAGCTCCAAGGTGGTTAAGGCCAGGAGGAATCATGCCAGGAGGGTGAAGAGGCTCATGGATACTAGCCGTAGGTGAAGGGCCAGGAGGAGGAGGTCCAGAAGGCTGAGTCAAAGTGTTAGGAGCAAGTTGCGGAGGGCGGGGCTGCTGACTAGGTGAAGCAAACCGCTTGAGGGAAGCCCGAAATGATTGCATCGTGCAAAAATTTGATGAGCTAGGATAAGAGACAAGAGGAGGGATATCAGGGAAAGAACCAAGAAAAGAGGAGTCTTTGTAGACTCCAAGTGAGACATTCGTCAAGGGGTCAATGGTTTTCTTATTGGCCACCGAATATATGATGGACTCAGGGGAATTTTGAGACTTCGGTTCGTAATATGTCAACTGGTCAATGGTGACTACCTTACCATTATGGGGAAAGGAAATCTTGTGGTGAACCAAAGATGGTACAAAATACATCGCATAGGTGTAGCCACGACCCAATAGAATGTTGTAATCTAAGGGGGCATCAATGAATTCTACATCAACGCAAAAATTATTGCCCGCGAGAGTAATAGGACAATTGCGGAATAGGCCAATGGGCTGGGAAGAGTGGCCATCCCATGCTCGGAGGGTGATAGTGGAAGGGGATAGCTCAGGTGATCCAAGTTGCTTCCAAACCGAAGCGGACATCATAGAGGTGGATGCCCCCACATCAATGATACAACGAGAAATGTTGGCATTTCGAACCTTGAATGGGATCTGGAAGGCGATGGAAGTAGGAAGAGGAGGATGTTTTGACTGGTCAACATTGAAGACAATCAATTAATCATTTGAAGGATCTACAACACCCATGGAAGATAGTAGACTTTTTTGTTGTGAAGTGCACAACTGGAGGAGTTCTAGTGTTGATACGGCAGCAGGAGATTGTGACAAATCGTGTACTATACTATACGAATGGGCACCTTTTCCAGAAGTAGAATTTTAGCATAATGGTTCCTTAGGGATCTTCGTATGAACCTCCGCCTTAGGCTAAGGGTGTTGGGTGTGGAGTCTGATTATCTTGTTTATTTTGTATCACAGCATTGAACCGTTGTAAATTAATGGGGCGACAACGCTGCCTGTAATTAAATGCTGCCTGGGGGGTCCAGGGGGGGCGGTTGTGACTTTATGGAGCCTCCCCCTGGTGGGGGGTTTCAGGGGAAGCACCCCCTTGCTTGTATGAGGGTATTGTATTGCGGCTATACATTGTATGTGTATTCTCAGAGTGAGAAATAGATAGGGAGATTGTGAGAGAGAACAAAAGATATTACAGAGGATCCATTGTAGGCTATGTCTCTTCATTTTGTTGGATAATAGAAACAAGAAGGACTGGCTTTTGGTGTGGACGTAGCCCAAACTGGGTGAACCACATATATATATCTCTCTAGTTTTATGTGTTTTGTGTGCTTGTGTTTTCCGCATATTTTATGTTTTGCATTGCTCTGTAGTATATAATTTTCTAACAATTGGTATTCGAGCCAAAGGTCTATTTGGCTGATAAACTCATAGGAAAGAAGGGTTCCTGGTTCGAGAGAGAGAAATGGAGGAAGATGGTAAGTTTATGGTCGAGAAATTTAACGGCCAAAACTTCCCACTGTGGAAGTTGCAGATGGATGATTATCTGTATCAAAAAGATCTATACCTACCATTGAGTAGAAAAACAAAGAAGCTGATGACTATGACAGATGTGAAATGGGAAATTCTCAATAAAAAGTCACTCGGAACAGTATGGTTGTGCCTCACAGTGTCGGTAGCCTTCAATATATCGAAGAAAACAACAATAGAGGGTTTGAATAAGGCATTGGAAAAACTATATGAAAAACCCTCAACCTCAAACAAGGTATTTCTTATGAAATGTTTATTTTGTTGGGTATGTGTTATATTCTTTCCACGACTAGCCCCACGCACTATACGTTGCACCGGGCATAGCGCCCCAGCGAATTTTTTTTTGGTATGCGGTCCCACTCATATGTGGACCCACCCATGTTTTGTGCATGAGTTTGCACATGGTTTTGGGGTACGATGGTTTTCGACCCCTGGTATTTTGTAGATCCGGTCAAGGGAACTACGGTTATGTTCTAATCCAAGGTTAATGGATTGGGGTTTATGTATGCTTAGGCATGTATATAAATGTGTTGTAACACTAAAAGGAATATAATGAAAAATCAAGCTGGTCGTCCCAATTTGGGATCTAGGGGAAAATCTCTGTGTTTATCTGTTTTATGTTTTATGCTCTCGCTATTGTTTATTTTCTGTTATAAGATTTGTCTGTAGATAATTTCTGTTCAGGGTTAAAACCTACATATTTAATATGAAGATGTCAAAAAGTGGATCTGTTGCAGACCATTTAAATGATTTTAATATAGTTACCAGTTAGTTAAGTTCTGTAGGGGTAAAATTTGATGATGAAGTTAGAGATATGTTATTTTTGTGCTCATTGCCAGAAAGTTGGAATGGTTTAATTATGGCCATTAGTAACTCTATATCTGGATCTATTAATTTAAAGTTTGATGATGTTGTCGGTGCTATCCTTAGTGAGGAAATGCGACGAAAATGCTCCTGTGAGACATCAGGTAATTCTTTGAGTGCAGATTCTAGGGGAAGAAGAATGGAAAGAGGAAAGAGCTCAGGATATCACAGTAAATAAATGAAAGGTAGATCCAAGTCCAGATCGGGGATAGTGTGCTGGAAATGCGAAAATAAATGACACTTAAAGAAATATTGTAGATCTCAGAAAGGAAAAGAAGGAGAGTCACAACAAGAAAGCAATCATGAAGAAAATGTGACAGGTGATGTGCTACAAGATGCTTTGATTGTTTCTTTCAAAAATTTTACTGATTCCTGGATCATAGATTCAGGGGCCTCATTACATGCCACACCTGATAAGAAATATTTTCATGACTATGTTCAAGGAGATTTGGACAATTTCGTTTGGGTGATGAAAAACCTTGTAAAATTGTTGGAATGGCAAAGTTCTTATAAAACAACAGAATGGAAACTGATGGCTATTAAAGGAGGTAAGGCATGTTCCAGGTCTCAAGAAAAATTTGATTTTAACAGGGAAGTTAGGTGGTGAAGGCTGTGTGACAACTTTCACATATAAAACTTGGAAGGCCACCAAAGGAGCCCTAGTAATAGCAAAAGGCGAAAAGGTTGGTACACTGTATTTTTGTAATGTTATTCTAACTCTGTTAATGCTTTAACTTCCAAAGGATCAGATGCAACATTATGGAATCATAAGCTCAGACACATGAGTAAGAAGGGGATAAAGATTCTTCACTCAAGAAATTTGTTGTCGGTTTGAAGAATGTTGATTTGGATTTTTGTGAGAACTGCATTTATGGAAAATAGAAGAGAGTTAGATTTCTCAGAGTTGGGAAAGAAAATATAAGCGAAAAATTAGAGCTTTTTCATACATATGTATGGGGCCCTGCTCAGGTATCATCTCTCGGTGGCTCTCATTATTATGTTACTCTTATTGATGATGCAACTAGAAAAACTTGGATTTATTGTATTCAGAATAAGTCTGATGTATTTGATACTTTCAAGAAATGGAAAGCTTTGGTTGAGATTGAGACAGGAAAGAATTTGAAGTGTCTCAGATCAGAAAATGGAGGTGAATATTGTAGAAAAGAGTTTGATAGGTACTATTCAGAGCATGGAATTCGTAGACAGTAGACAGTTCCAAGAACATCACAAGAAAATGGTGTGTCGGAAAGGATGAACAGAACAATCATGGAGCGTGCAAGTTGCATGAGATTTCCTACACGATTGCATTTACAATTTTGGGCAGATGTTGTAGATACTACTATTTATCTCATAAACAGAGGGCCTTCAATTTCCTTGGATGGTAGTATTCTAGAGGAAGCATGGACAGGTAAAACGGTAAACTACTCTTTTTTAAAGCCTTTTGGTTGTGAGGCCTTTGTCCATATTAATAAAGAAAATAGAACAAAACTTGAGGGAAAATTAAAGAAATGTACCTTTATTGGATATGGTGTTAATTATTTTGGCTATCGCTTATATGATTATGAAAATCAAAAAATCATTAGGAGAAAATATGCAATATTCAATGAAAATGTCTTTTATAAGAATCAGTTGCAGGAAAAGAAACAGGTAAAAGAAAACAAAGAATACACAGTTGTTAATGAGATCACAAAAAAAGTAAAGGTGTGTGAAAATAATAATAACCAACAGCCACAACAACAGTAACCACCACAACAGCAAAAAGCACCTCAGACACCTGAAAGAGGTGTTAGAAGATCTACCAGGATAAGTGGACCCCCTGAACAATACTCTCCTTCATTATATTATTTATTTTTGATTGATTCTGGTGAACCTTAATGTTATGAAGAATCAATGCAGGTTGAAACAAGGAAGAATTGGGAGCAAGCAATGGAAGAAGAGATGGACTCCTTAATGCATAACCAGACTGGGGACTTAGTCAGGTTGCTTGCAGGTAAAACAACATTGTAGCATAAATGGGTTTACAGGTTGAAGGAAAAATATGGAGGAAAACAGAGGTACAAAGCTAGACTTGTGGTGAAGGGGTTTGCACAAAAGAAAGGTATTGATTTTGATGAAATATTTTCTCCTGTTGTTAAGATGACTTCAATTAGAACTATTTTAAGTCTTGTAGCAGCGGAATATTTATATCTCGAATAGTTAGATGTAAAGACAAAATTTCTCCATGAATATGCAAGGAAGAGATCTATATGGAGCAACTAGAAGGATATGAGGTCAAAGGGAAAGAAAAATTAGTGTGCAGGTTGAAAAAGAGCTTGTATGGCTTAAAACAAGCTCCAAGGCAATGGTATCTAAAATTTGACAGGTTTATGTCTGAACAAGGTTATACTAGATGTCACTCTGATCATTGTGTTTATCTGAAAAAGAAAAATAATGGAAACTATATTATATTGTTATTGTATGTAGATGACATGCTTGTTGCAGGGTCTAACATGTAGGAAATAAATGTTCTCAAAAGAAAATTGGCAAATTCATTTGCAATGAAGGATTTGGGAGTTGAAAAACAAATCTTTGGTATAAGAATAACTAGAGACAGGAAAAATCGCAAATTAACACTATCTCAGAATGAGTACATACAAAAGGTGTTGAAAAGATTTAATATGCAGAATGAAAAACCAGTTAGTACACCTTTTGCTAGCCATTTCAAAATTAGTAAGGAAATGTGCCCTAAGGCCCAAGAAGAAATGGACTATATGTCTAAAGTTCCATATGTATCAGCAATTGGAAGCTTAATGTATGCAGTGGTCTGCACAGGGCCTGATATTGCACATCCAGTGGGAGTTGTAAGCAGGTACATGAACAATCCAAGAAAATAACATTGGATGGTAGTGAAATGGATTCTCATATATTTGAGAGGTACCACAGATAAAGAATTATGCTTTGGTGGTTCAAACATTGCTCTACTGGGATATGTTGATGCATATATGGTAGGTGACAGAGATAATAGAAGGAGCACTATAGGATATGTATTTACTATAGTTGGAATAGTTGTCAGTTGGGTTTCAAAAGTCCAAAGCGTTGTTGCACTTTCAACAACAGAAGCAGATTATGTTGCTGCTACAGAGGCTAGTAAGGAAATTATTTGGTTACAAAGGTTTATGGATGAATTGGGTAAGAAGCATGATATGGGCACGTTATACAGTGATAGCCAAAGTGCCATTCATTTTTCAAAGAACTCAGCATTTCATTCCAAGACTAAACACATACACCTCAAGTACCATTTCATACGGTCAATATTGGAAGATGGAGAATTGAAGTTGGAAAAGGTACACACTAGCCAGAATCCTGCAGATATGCTAACAAAAGTTGTAACCAGGAAGAAAATAAGATTATGCTTAGTTTAAATTGGTCTTCAAGGATGACGATGAAGATGAGAAACATCCAGGTCCAAAAATGAGTCATTTTCCAGCAAATGAAGCAGTGGTGGAGTTGCTAGAATCAGTTTCCAAGTGGGAGATTGTTGGGTGTGGAGCCTGATTATCTTTTTTATTTTGTATCACAGCATTGGAACCCTGTACATTAATGGGCCAGCAATGTTGTCCATAATTAAATGCTTCCCGGGGGGTCCAGGGGGGGTCGGCTGCCCTAGAAGGAAATCCCTTGCTTGTATGAGGGTATTGTATTGTGGCTATGCATTGTATGTGTATTCTGAGAGCAAGAAACAGATAGGGAGACTGTGAGAGAGAACAAAGGATATTTCAAGGAATTTTTTGTAGGTTGTGTCTCTTCATTTTGCTGGATAATAGAAACAGGAAGGACTGGCTGTTTGGTGTGGACATAGCCCAAACTGGCTGAACCACGTATAATTGTATCTCTTTGGTTTTATGTGTTTTATGTGCTTGTGTTTTCCACATATTTTATGTGTTTCATTGCTACATAATATATATTTTTCAAATAGAGGGATCTGCAAGGGACCATTGGTTGTCAAAAGAGGCTCTGTAGAACCTAAAAAAGGGGGCTTGGGGGCAAACGTAGCGGGAGGCTTGTTGTACTGACGAGACCAAGTCTGAAGGTTTAGGTCAATGGTAATAGGTTGGTCAGAGTTCATCATGAGAATCTGGTAATCAAAGGTACCAGACAGAGGAGGTTGAGTGTCCGCCTGACCTTCAGGTGGTTAGGTAGCCACAAATCCTTTTTGAGGGAAAGGATTAGTAAACACAGTTGGCTTACTTAGCGTAGCATGGGGAGGGATGGAAGGGGAGGCTTGCTGTCCTTGCGATGCTTCTTGAGTCTCCCAGATCTGTTGCATATGTGCTAAAAGAGGACAATCGTGAGGGTAATGACCATAAACACCACACCAAGAACAATGCTTATTCGTGTGAACATGCCTATCCTGCTTGGGTTGAGTGCCCTATTGCTGGTTAGCAGTGTTAGGTGCATTACTTGGGGGATTAGGTCCAGAATTACTAGGGGCGGATTGATTTTGAGTGTCATTCCTCTTCTTTTTGGAAGTAGGAGGATTAGTGGTGCCCTGATGCGCATACACCTGCCCTAAGGGGACGGTGGATGTTGTTGTGGGGGTTGAGAAGGCAAGGGAGGTGGAGATGCTAATGCTTGAGGAGCTAGAACACCAAGCTATGGATACAGATAATAGGGAGGTTGAGTAGAATTGTGGTAAACAGGTTGGGAAAAAGGAGGAGGCATGTCGTATCCTGGATACATGCTACCCAGAGGGGGAAAAGTGCTAGAGATGTTGGCCCCTCCCTAAGGGAAACCATAGCTCATGGGAGGCTAAGCGTATGGATGAGAAAGAGCTCCAATGATACCGTCGATGGCATGACATGCCCTCGGTGCATTGGCACCACCGGGTCTAGGAATATTAGGTAAGAAAGTATAAGCATAACCAGACTGAGCATAGATCAGGTCATATTTTAACGCAATCTTGAGAGTAGCTTCTTCGGTTTGAGGGACATGCGATGCGACATATTTTCCAATAGTAGGAAAAATGGATCTAAGGAAATAGTCCATGTAGGCACAGTCTTCAAAGGTAGGGGATCCACATAGGCTTTTTATTCTCTACCATTCCTGGAAATAATCAGATAGGTAGGTCACAGAAAATTGATGGAAAGAATTCAAAATTTCGGTACCAGTGCCATAACGAAGGGGAAGCCGGAAATAAGACAGAAAAGCTCAGGCAAGGGTCGCAAAGGTGGTATGAGAGGATGAGGCCTGATCAACATACCACTTAGAAGCTTCGACAGTAAGCGTAAGTTGGAACAACTGAAGACGGACAAAGTCTTCAGTAATGGATTTAGATGAACACCAAATGTGGAAAGATTGAATATGATTTCTAGGATCTTCTCCAGTAAGAACTTCAAACTTTGGGATGTTAGAAGGGAGCTTCATTGGCATAACATGCCAACCAATTTTATGGCATATAGGGTCATTTATCAACTGGTTAAAACCGGGAAGACTAAGGCCTACCATATAGGGGAGCAAGGGAGAAACTAGGGTAGTACCTATTGCATTCCCACTAGTAGAATTCCTGGCATTTGTTGGGAAAAATACTGAGAGGGGGGGGGGGGGGGGTGAATCAGTATTTAGTGCAGACAATCAAACTTTTACTTTTTCCTTTCTAAAAACCCATATGCTACTTTACTGAAGGAAACTAGCGTATATACGCAGATATCCTTTACAGAACTTGCGTATGTCCAGAGATTTAATTATGTGTTTGAATCTTCACTCAGATCATTGCATTATTCATTCATCAGATATTTCAAAAACAGTAAACAGGTGCAGACAGAACAAAATAATCATCACACATATGCAACACATATGAACACCAGGATTTTTAGGTGGAAACCCAATTCGGGAGAAAACCATCGCTGCCTTTGTTTCAGCCTTCAAAATGTATTATTAAGAAAACTTCTTACAATCATGTACTGGTGCAGACTCAAACCAACACACAAGCACCCACCTACAGAAGGCTACAACCTTCTCTCGTTTACCAGCCTCTCCTGGAAGGGAGCTACAACCCCCTGTACTCGTTTTCCAGCCTCTCTTGGAAGGGAGCTACTACCCCCTAATATGAGTACCAACTTCTACTGGCAGAAAGCTTCCACTTTCATACTGAAGGCTTCATCCCTCAGATCCACTGTAGACCACGTTTCATCAATTTTCAAACTGGATCAAACAGCTCCAACACAACCCTTTACTTGTCCATAAACAACCTTTGACCAAAGCATCAAACGGAACAGTGAAACCACTGTAACCAGAATATCAGATATAACCCAGACTTCAGAATAGATATGCAGATACATATTCAAACTTCAGCAACCATTAGATCAGAAATCATACGCACTTTTATTTAATCAGACCCACGTATATACGCTCTTTCCAGAAGATGAACCCGCGTATACTTCAGTACATTTTCCAAAGAAAACCCTAACTGCGCATACGCGCTTTTCTTTCCACAGACCTGCGTATACACACGCTTTTCATGAAACGAACTTGCGTATATATCTATAAAAGATAAAATTTGCAGTACATACCAGATCTATAAACTTACCCATATTTCTTCAATCTCTTCAACAGGATTGCGCCAGGTCTTCTTCACTACTTTTCAGATCATCCTTGACATTCACCATTGAGCCTTCATCATGTTCATAGGAGCATCATAGATTCAGATCTATCAATTAGGATCAGTGTTCACCCATACAGATATATTTCAGAGAGAAGTATTCATCAAAGCCCAGACTCATGCACCCTCCTTGCTCAATGATTTTCTTCTCCTTATATAGGTTTACCCTTTTTCAATACCATGAGCCAAAACCACATCTCGTTTGATGGTATTCCTGGACGGGATCAAATAGACAACCCAACGCTCAATACAATGGGTCAATACCATGGTAGTAACCCTTGGTTTTACAAATTTAGAGCGCAATTGAGCATACACGACTTGGCACGTACTTTTCCGCGTGCATACGCTACTTCTCCTAGACAAACCCGTGTATGCCTTAGGACACACACTTTTCATCATTATTCTTGCACATGCTGATATTTATTTTTTCTGGTACTTCTGCCCTTCTTGTAGAACATCATATTTACATCATTAATGCATCAAGAAAAACTTCATTAAGTAGGTTGCCATCATCTTCATCAAGTGGGTTTCCATCAAGGACAACACTCTGCATCATATTGCCAACAATCTCCCCCTTTGGACTTGATGGCAACCACGAAGGTGTTTGGTCACCACAACAGATAGATACATTTATTATAATCATTACACAATAGCCATGTTACTCTCCCCTTATTCAAACACCATGTCACTCTCCCCCTTTGACATCAAGGGAAAATGGTGGATCAAAACCAACACAAGGGTTTTATCCTCATGTGGAAGGAAGCACTCTGCAGATCTGAAGTGCACTGAAGTTACCATGCTCCCCCTGAGTTCATGCTGAAAGTTCAAACATATTTTTCAATGAAGTACATGACTCTATGACCTTCCTATCACCAAGGACTCATACAAACATCAAAGATCCAATCAAGTGGATTTACATAAGAGACTCAAATACCCAACCAAAAAGGGTTTACACATTTTGACTCAACTACCCAACCAAGTGGGTTTACAAATTTGAACAAGTCCTCACATGACTGAATATTACAATTTTACATCATAGGTCTCAACATTACCTTTTTCATCAAAATACAAATATGACCTTTTATGACCAATATCAGAAAGACCTCAAGAGAGATCATATTTCAGAATCATAAGCCAACAATGCATAATACCCAGCAAGGCTATTGCTCCCCCTGAACCTGTACATCAGTTTACTCCTTCATCTCCCCCTTAGCTTGTGCATCCTGAACACTTTTCAACAAAAGATCATCAAGGCATATTTACCCAATATCAAAGAATGAGACAGAAATATAAGAGATAAAACTTCACCAGAGATACCATACAGCATCAGAGATATCAAACAGTGCTGCAGATGTGCTGTAAAATGCTGAGCCCAACCAAAAATTGTCAGCAACTTACCATACGCGGCTTTCTGTACATAAACTCGCGTATATACGCGACTGTCTTTCAGGAAACCCGCGTATTCAATTTGATCTTCTAAATTTAAGCAGTTCTGATTTTCTTCCCAGCAGAGACTACTCCCAGCTTCTGTCTGAGATATTCGAACGCTTCCTTGGACAGAGGTTTGGTAAATATATCAGCAACTTGTTCTTTGGAGGGAAAATACTCCAACTTCACCTTTTGTTCAAGAACTTGTTCACGTAAGAAGTGATACTTGATGGGAATGTGCTTGGTCTTTGAATGCATAACAGGATTCTTTGAGATACTGATGGCACTTGTATTATCACACATAATGGAGATAGGAGATGTACATTTGATTTGAAAATCTTGCAAGGTTTGCATCATCCAAAGGAGTCGAGTGCAACAAGACGCGGCAGCCACATATTCTGCTTCCGCTGTAGATAAGGCAATAGAATTTTTCTTCTTGCTGAACCAAGATACCAACCAGGGCCCCATATAGAATGCACCACCACTAGTGCTTTTCCGATCATCAACATTTCCATCCCAATCTGCATCTGTGTAAGCATGAAGAGTAAGATCAGCATTCTTTGGATACCATAGTCCAAATTCTTGAGTTCCTTGTAGATATTTGAATATTCTTTTGACAGCCTGAAGGTGAGACTCTTTTGGATTAACTTGGAATCGTCCAACAATCCCAACTGCATGCATAATGTCTGGTCTAGTCCCAGTGAGATAAAGTAGGCTTCCTATCATTGATCTGTATTCTAGTTGATTCACCGCGGGAGAATCGTCATGAGAACTGAGGTTACATCCGGTTATCATTGGTGTACTCACAGGTTTGCATTATTCCATGACATACTTCTTCAAAATTTGCTTAAGATATTTTTCTTGTGATAAGAATATTCCATCTGCAGTTTGATGCACTTGCAACCCAAGAAAGAATGTTAGTTCTCCAAGTAAGGACATTTCAAATTCTTGCTGCATGACAGAAGCAAATTTCTTACTCATAGATTCTTCATTACTCCCAAAAATGATGTCATCTACATATACAACCACAATCAATAGTTTATCATTTTCAACCTTTGTGTATAAGTTTCTATCAGCAGACCCCTTTGAAAATCCTTGTTGATGAAGATATTTGTCAAGACGATAATACCATGCCCTTGGAGCTTGTTTGAGACCATATAGAGCCTCTTTAAGTCTACAAACAATATTTTCATCATTTCCTAAAATGAATCATTCCGGTTGTTCTATATAAACTTCTTCTTCTAGATCACCATTGAGAAAGGAAGATTTAACATCCATTTGATAAACTTTTATTTGTTGAAAACTTGAAAAATCAAGAAACATTCTTATGGCTTCAAGTCTAGCTACAGGAGAAAAAGTTTCTTCAAAGTCTATACCTTCTTGCTGAGTATACCCCTTGCAAACCAGTCTAGCTTTGTTTCTTATAACATCCCCATTCTCATTTAACGTGTTCTTGAATATCCATTTAGTTCCAATGACATTTTTATCATGTGGTCTTGGCACCAATTCCCAAGTGTGATTCTTTTCATTTTGATCAAGCTCTTCATTCATGGCTTGAATCCAACATTCATCTTTGCAAGCTTGATTGACATTGTGTGGTTCAATTGTGGATAGAAATGCCAGATAGCTAGAAGATCCCACAAAAGTCCTCCTTGTTTGTACACCTGATTCCTTGTCTCCCAAAATTTGAGATTCAGGATGATTCTTTTGAACATATCTGGATGGAGCCTTTTCAGATAAATCATCTTCGGGTTCTTCATTAGATCCACTGTCTATATTATTTCCATTTGATGTAGAAGGACAAAAATCACCATCATCTTCTTCTGTTGCTTGTTTTTCTTCTTTAGGAGCTGCAGGAGACTCATCAATAACAACATCAATACATTCAACAATCTTTCAAAGCCTTTTATTGTAACATTTGTATGCTCTGCTTGTAGATGAGTAACCAAGAAGTATCCCTTCATCTGATCTAGGTTTAAACTTGCCAAGCTTTTCATCATTATTTTTGATAAAGCATTTACTTCCAAAAACTCTAAAATGCTTCACAGAGGGAGAATTACCATACCGGAGTTCATATGGAGTTTTGTCACTATTTACCCGAACATGTGCCTTGTTGAGAATGTTTGCTGCTGTATGTGTTGCTTCTCCCCAGAACATGTCAGGAGTTCCAGAATCATCAAGCATAGCTCTAGCCATTTGTTGAATTGTTCTATTCATTCTTTCTGCTACGCCATTTTGTTGTGGAGTGCCTGCTACAGAGAACTGTCTCTTTATGCCATGTTGTTCACAAAATTCAAAGAATTCATTTGATGTATATTCTCCTCCTCGATCAGATCTAAGACACTTGATTTTTAGATCTAATTCATTTTCTACCAATGCTTTGAAGATCTGAAATTTTTCAAATGCTTCATCTTTGTGTTTAATCAACCCGATCCAACACATTCTAAAGTAATCATCAATAAATAAGATATAGTATTCTTCCCCACGTGGTGACTTTTTCCTCATAGGTCCACATATGTCAGTATGAATGAGTTCAAGAGGCTTACTTGATGATCCTTCTTTGGCATTAAATTGTACTATGGTCTGCTTACCGAATTGGCAAGATTTGCATATGATACTCTCTGGTAGAGTAATATTGGGAAGACCACGAACAACTTTAAGTCTGCTTGATTTGTTGATTTGAGAGAAGCTCAAATGCCCCAGCCTTCTATGCCATAGCCAATTTTCTGAATATTTGCTCAAGTAACATTGATCTTTGCAGTTCTTCAATACATACAGGTTGCTTGGAGTTCTTTTCCCTTTTATAATAGTTTTACCTGTATCAAGATCACGAACCACACATTCTTTTGAACTAAAGACAACTTCTGTTCCTTGATCACACATTTGACTTACACTTAACATGTTATGCCTTAATCCAAACACATACATGACATCATTAGCCTTCACCTTTTCTTTTAGAAACACGGACCCTTTTCCTTTAATTACAGCAGGAGTATCATTTCCAAATGTAGCTTTCTTTTCCTTTTCTAGAGCATTATATGCAAGAAGTTTTCTTTTGTCACCTGTCATGTGTCTTGGGCACCCACTATCAATGTACCATTGATTTTCTTCACCTTCTGCAAATAACGCTATCCCACAATTTTCAACCTGTAATTCCTTCTTTTTCCATACTTTGGAACTTGAAGGAGAATGATGTTTTGGCTGGACTTTTCTCCTACATTCAGATTCTTCATGGCCAAAGTTATTGCAATAAGCACATTCAACTTCATTTTGAAGAGGAGAAAAGTTGTTATAGGTGTTCTTCTTTGGTTTAATATCCATCCTTTTCTTTCCTGCTTCTCCTGTCATGATGGTTTTATATGCAACACATTGAACAGCTTTATGACCAAAATTGTGACACGAGAAACATTGTCCATTGAAGTAGAAATTTCTGTGATCATGAAATATTATATTTGAATTTACCTGGTTATTGTTGCTTCTTTGAGATGTGTCCCTTGTATTGTGATGATCATGCTTTACCTGTAAAGATTCTTTATTCCCTTGCTGAGTGGCTGAATGAAGTAAACCAGTTGTAGCTGCTTTTAGATAATTTGGTGCAGAAGCCTGAGAAGATTCTCCGGTATATCCAAGACCTGTCTTAATAAGAGGAGAACGTTGAACCTTGATAATCTCATCTAAGGTTTCAGATCCTTTAGCAAATCTAAGATTCAGATTCTTTACTTTCTCAAGTTCTTTTCTTAGACTTACTACTTCACATTCTAATTTTTAATTATGTTTCTTTGCTTCTTCATTCTGCCTTTTCAGAGTCTCTATGATTATTTTACTTTCTTCCAAGCATATTTTGAGTTGATTGTTTTGATCAAGAAAATAATTGTCATCTAGAGCATCCACAAAAGCATCCTTATCATCTCTAGAATTATTTTCAAATGCCATGAGAAGTCTAAGATCTTGTTCACATTCTTCCTCACTATCAGATAACCCATCACTGTCTTCATTTGTATAGTAGCTTTTCTTAGAGCTAGATCGGTTCTTATTCCTTCTTGCTACTTCTTTCTCTTTAGTAGATGTTTCTTTATAAGGACATTTTGCAGCATAATAAACAACTCTTCCACAGTTGAAACATTTGAAAGGAAGCTTACCTTTGAATCTTTCGGTTCCTAGTTGGAGTCTTCTCACAAAGTTTGCCTCATCTTCTTCTGAGATATATCCTGATCCTTCCGGTTTTTGAACTTCTTTCCCTTTTGTAGAAGCTTTAAAAACAACTTCTTTGACTTCATATGGTCCTCCTCTCCTCATTTCATATGCAACCAATATGCCATGAAGTTGCACCACGGAAAGTTTTTGAATATCCGGTTTTTCTTCAAGGGCAGAAACTTTTGATTCAAATTTTGCCGTTAGCGATCGTAAAATTTTCTCAACCAAAGTAGTGTCGGATATTGTTTCACCCAGATTTCTCATATTATTTACAACATCATCCATACGTAAAAATAAACTGGCAATACTCTCATCACCATGCATTTTTAAATTTTCATATTCAATTCTGAGAGTTTGGAGTTTTGCATTTTTTACCTTTGCGTCGCCTTCATAACTTAGAATGATTTTGTCCCATATTTCCTTTGCTGTATTCAGCTGCATTACTTTGACAAATTCTAATTTAGTTAGACTTCCTGTTATAGCATTGACCGCTTTTGCGTTTGATTCATAATTCTTCCTTTCAGTTGGATCTATTGGTGTAGCGGCTGGATATTGATATCCTTGTTCAAAAATGGCCCATACATCATCTCCCATAGACTGAAGATAGGATCTCATCCTCACTTTCCAGAAGATCAAATTGCTTCCGTTGAAGAGCGGGGGCTTGATAGATGTTGTTCCCTCATAACTGCTCATCTTGCTTGATCTTCCTTCTAGCGGCTAAGCTTTTTCAGAAGGACCCGCTCTGATACCAATTTTTGGGAAAAATACTGAGAGGGGGGGGGGTGAATCAGTATTTAGTGCAGACAATCAAACTTTTACTTTTTGAACTCGTGTATGTCCAGAGATCTAATTATGTGTTTGAATCTTAACTCAGATCATTGCATTATTCATTCATCAGATATTACAGAAAAAGTAAACAGGTGCAGACAGAACAGAATAATCATCACACATATGAAACACATATGAACACCAGGATTTTTAGGTGGAAACCCAATTCGGGAGAAAACCCCCGCTGCCTTTGTTTCAACCTTCAAAATTTACTGTTAAGAAAACTTCTTACAATCATGTACTGGTGCATACTCAAACTAGCACACAGGCACCCACCTGCAGAAGGCTACAACCTTCTCTCGTTTACCAGCCTCTCCTGGAAGGGAGCTACAACCCCCTGTACTCGTTTTCCATCCTCTCCTGGAAGGGAGCTACTACCCCCTGATATGAGTACCAGCTTCTACTGGCAGAAAGCTTCCACTTTCATACTGAAGGCTCCATCCCTCAGATCCACTGCAGATCACGTTTCATCAATTTTCAAACTGGATCAATCAGCTCCAACACAACCCTTTACTTGTCCATAAACAACCTTTGACCAAAGAATCAAACGGAACAGTGAAACCACTGTAACCAGAATATCAGATATAACCCAGACTTCAGAATAGATATGCAGATACATATTCAACCTTCAGCAACCATTAGATCAGAAATCAAACGCACTTTTATTTAATCAAACCTGCGTATATACGCTCTTTCCAGAAGACGAACCCGCGTATACTTCAGTACATTTTCCAAAGAAAACCCTAACTGTGCATACACGCTTTTCTTTCCACAGACCCGCGTATACACCCGCTTTTCATGAAACGAACCTGCGTATATATCTATAAAAGATAAACTTTGCAGTACAAACCAGATCTATAAACTTACCCAGATTTATTCAATCTCTTCAACAGGATTGCGCCAGGTCTTCTTCACTTCTTTTCAAATCATCCTTGACATTCACCGTTGAGGCTTCATCATGTTCATAGGAGCATCATAGATTCAGATCTATCAATTAGGATCAGTGTTCACCCATACAGATATATTTCAGAGAGAAGTATTCATCAAAGCCCAGACTCATGCACCCTCCCTGCTCAATGATTTTCTTCTCCTTATATAGGTTTACCCTTTTTCAATACCATGAGCCAAAACGACATCTCATCTGATGGTATTCCTGGACGGGATCAAATAGACAACCCAGCGCTCAATACAATGGGTCAATACCATGGTAGTAACCCTTGGTTTTACAAATTTAGAGTGCAATTAAGCATACGCGACTTGGCACGCACTTTTCCGCGTGCATACGCTACTTCTCCTAGACAAACCCGCGTATGCCTTAAGACACACACTTTTCATCATTATTCTTGCACATGCTGATATTTAGTTTTTCTGGTACTTCTGCCCTTCTTGTAGAACATCAGATTTACATCATTAATGCATCAAGAACAACTTCATTAATTAGGTTGCCATCATCTTCATCAAGTGGGTTTCCATCAAGGACAACACTCTGCATCATATTTCCAACAACATTAGGGCCAGGGCTACCATCAAGTTTAGGTCCTGAACCAGACATGGTGAAGGTGATAGGGGGAGAACCGAGGGCTAAACCAAAAGGGGAACCCAATGAACCAGAAGAGGGGTTAGAGTGCAGAATCTATGGTGGACTAACTCGAATCCTACGTGGAAGAGTAATTCTTCCTACTGGAAACTAAGGATGAAGGCCAAGAAGTCTCCAGGATAAATGCCTTGGGGGCGCAATGATGAAGGTAAAAATAGGGCACAAAGGGAGGAGATACCAACAATGGTAAGGAGGTGCAGGATCAACTGATTATAATGTCAAAACAATGACAGAGAGGTGCAGGATCAATTGATTACAATGTTATAGTCTTTTCCTGGCTCTATTAACCAAGCTCTTCTTCGCTTAGGGTGTGTGTGTTAAGTGTGTAAATTTTAACTTTTAAACCCGGATGTTTGTAGAGAAAAAGAAAAAGTGTGTTGTATAACTGTAAATAAACCTTTAGATAACAGTATATGAAACTGAAATAACAGAAAATATTCATCTAATTATACATTAAACTAAACCCAAGACGGTGGGCCTCTCAACAACTAGTCTATAGGTGGGAAAAAATATAGTCAAAACACACCAAAATAGCCAATTGATCTAAAGTCAAGAGGGACAATCATTAGGGGAATTTTGAGGTCTAAAATGGGCCTCCTAAGAAAAATGTACAACAAAAATAAACTTTATAACAACCAATAGGATTCAAGATGATGATGTCAACCATGGGAGATGATTCACCATTTTTTAAATAAAAAGGTAAAAATATTAAAAAATAATAAAATAACAAAACTACTTTTTCAACTCGTATTTTCAACTTATCTCCCAAAATTTTTACTCAAATTTCAAGTGGGAGTACTATTTGGATGCGAAATTTAATTCCTCATCCAAGGAGTACCCATGTTGCATACTTCTGATGAACTCTACTACACGAAAAATGAGAAATACATAAAAAACGTGATTGTAATCACGTTTTTTTATGTATTTCTCATTTTTTGTGTAGTAGGACCCATCGAAAGTATGCAACAAAGGTACTCCTTGGATGGGGAATTAAATTTCGCATCCAACGAGTACTCTCGCTTGAAATTTGAGTAAAAAATTTGGGAGATAAGTTGAAAAAGTATTTTTTCCATTTTTCCCTCTAAAATTTGATGATGTCATCAAATATTATTTGATTTTTTCCACTATTATTTTATAATTTCCTTAGGAGGCCCATTTTAGACCTCAAAATTCCCCTAATGGATCTAAAGGTCAGATTTGCTGGAAATAGGTGCAGAAAAATAGAAAAAAATCAGAGAAAAAATTGTTGTAAATGAGGTGGCAAAAGGCTATAACCTGGAGGGAAGAGGAGGGGACCCTAGAGGAAAACCAAAAAAAAAATAAAAGGAGGTGTTTTGGGTGGATAAATAACCAATTTGAAGAGGGTATGAAGGTAAGGGATCAAATCTGAAAAATGGCCGAACACACTGAAATTTCAGACGAATTACAGCAGCTAAAACTCTTCCACGAAAGGTGGAGGGTATTGAAGCCCTAGGGGGCTCGGTTCCCACTTTGATGAGTAAAAAAGAACCATTAAAGGTCCAAAATGAGCGGAGACAGAGGTCAGAAAACTCTGAAGAGAGCCCCAGAAAAACCCAGAAAAATCTCAGAAAAATTCCCACAAAAAGTTCAGGTCATAGTTTCTGGCCTGTTTTCTGCAGAGGTCGTAGGTTTTGGCCTGATTTTTGCACCATGGAGGTTCAGGTCGTAGGTTTTGGCCCAAAATGTATGACCTGCACTTCCGACACTGTCGAGAACAAGTTCCAGAATTTCTTTTTGTCTCAGCTGCGGTTGATGCCTGTTACCTGCGCAATAGGTCCAAAAACACACAGAACTTAGAATTTTCAATGTTTTAGGTTTTTATGGGTTAAAAACCACATCAATAAAATAAAAACAAGAAGCTAAAGAGAAATCCTATGATTTGAAGTAGTTGGATATGTAGGGATATGAAAAACGACAAAGGTCATAATCGTAAACCCTTCTGGAGTCACCAGTTGTTAGTATGAATCTTAATTGCAAGCATACGGAAAAGGTTCACTTTAAGCGTGCATAAAAAATAGCCCTAAAAGTAAATATTATTACCAATATCTTTAGATCTGTAATTATCTCACCAAGATAAATGCTAGAAAATCTAGATCTATGCATTAAAATACATTAAGCAGTAAATAAAAGCAAGAGTTGCTCCATGCATCCAATAGACAAGACAAGATTGTTTTAAATAATTTTTGTCTTTTTTGAAACCTGAGAAGAAAACATAGAAAGGTGTTAGCAGTCCCCTCAATGGGATGGGTTCTTGTAAGTCCTCAACACTTCAGATCTAAAATCCCTCTCTCTTGATGGTGTAGAAAACCCAAACAAAAATGGAGCTCAAAAGGGACCTAACAAGAAAAATGGTAGCAAAATATGACAATGATGGTGGATCAAGGTCAAACCAAAAGTATAGATCCAGAGTGATCTTTAGGCAACAAAAGGTAGTGAGTGAATGGAAAAAACCTTCTATTTATAACAAAATATTGAGTTAGTCTAGATATTGGTGCATAATTAAAATATTATTAACCAATTCTAGATCCAAATTTTATGGAATATTTTATTATATTTGTTGGAGGAAAAAATAATTTGACTTTGGTAAAATCCCTTTATTTGTAAATAATAAATAAATGTTAATTCAGAAGTTTCCTCAGACACATAACTTTATTAATCATGGAAAAATATTACATAGAAAATTACAGGAGTTTACAAACGTAAACTCTCACTCTCACATTACAATGAAATTAGGAAACTAACTTATTTATAAGCTCTATGCTCTAAATTAATCTAGTTATGGATCACTTGGAAAATCAACAAGTGTCCATTTACAATAAATGACCTTCTAACCATTCTACTAACTTTATTCCTATTTTATAGCCTAAGAAACGACTCTATTCTGGAGTCCTATTTTTCCTAACAAAATACTATTTCTAAGTATATCTAATATTTATTAAATATTCTAATTTAATAAATATATTTATCCTAACTTTACATTATTTAATTTATGTATTTTTGGATTTATAATTTCCTTTATGGAAGAGGCTAACATTCCCCCCTTCAAGGATAAATCCAAAAGAAGAATGAGGAACCATCTTCAAAGTTCTCAAGTTGATGCTGAAAAAATATTCAATCCCAAGAGGCCATGAGTCAGCTGTATGTCTGATTCATATCTGAATGTTGCTTGAAAACTCCATCACGTGCCAAGTTGCAAAAGTATCCATCTATCCTTTGCATGAAATAACCATCAAAATTTGTTCAAAGCCCACTGGCTGATGATGTCAAAAACAGCTCACTGTTGCTTTTGTTGTGCTGAAAAAGTTGCTCACTTCTTCTTTGCTATTGACTAACCACTAGGAAATGTGTTGATGCCCACTGGAAAATTTTTTGATGCCCACTGGCTGTTAAATATGCCCACTAGATGCTTTGTTGGTTTTGTCGAGACTTTCAGTCTGACAACCACTGTCAATTTCATTGACATTTCCCCCCCTTTGTCAGCTAAAAGGAGAGACACTTCTCTTGGAAAGTGTTCCTGAACTCCCCCCCTTTAGGTGTAGGATTTTTACACTAGTGTACTCCCCCATTCAGCTGTATGGGAGTACCATCATCTTTTCACTGTTGGCTGCACTATGTGTGATTGTATGCAATTGCATAACTAAGAAAATCGTTTGACTATGGATGACCATTTCCAAGGGTCGATCCATTCATAATGTATCTGCAATCTGGCTGATTTGTGTTGGTTGCGACATTTTTCTGAGGAATGATTGGGCTTGCCACAATGGCGACAAGGATGGAGATCAAAACACTGATCTTCCATATTACTGGTTCTTTGACAATGAGAACATTTCTATTGGACTTCAACTTCAAGTTGCATGCAATTCTGTTTGTCCGCAAATTTGGGGTGTGTGCATTGCTAGTTGTCTACAACTGTCTCAGAACTTGCTGAGGTGAGTGGTGCAAGAAATCCTCCACTGGCGAACTTAATTGGCTTGGAATAATCTGGGATATGTAGGTTGGTGTCATTTTTGACATATCGTAAGCCTCTTCGATTCTTGTTATGTTGAATTTCTTCCCAGGGCTTGATGATGGGCTTGGAAGAAATTTGAACTGGAACAAATTCGACACTTGAAGCTATTTGAATGAATGACTTATCATCTGGATGGTTAAAAGACTTGAAAATATCACTCTTTTCTTGCAATTCAATCCTTTGAAGTTGCAACTCAAGTTGAAGAAACTCAATAGTTTCATGTGTTTGTTGTAAATGCCGTGAAAGATCAGCAAGAGTTTCTTTGTTGACTTGCACCATGTCCTCATCACTTGAGATGATCAAACTATGAAGAATGTTTAACAACTGAATAAGTTGCGCCATCTAAACTTGCGCACTTGAAATCAGGCTCTCTTGTTGTAGATGTCAGACTTTGAACTGTTTCACTTGAATGACAAGCTCACTTGAATGTTGCTGATTGCACTTGCTAGAGTTGTAGAAATTTCTTGCTTAAACTCTGGAATTCATGCTCACTTGATGACGATCACATTTGTTTAAGCACTCATTTGACTTACTTGATGACTTCACACTCACTTGATTGAATATCCATGCTCGCTTGATGTTGATATCAACTTGCTTGATTGTTTTAACTTGTTTGGTTTCTCTGATGATTGCTGCAATGAACTTCATGCTAGCTCACTTGATGGTTTGATCTTTGTACTGAATTGATGGAAATTGCTTAAATGAATAATCACACTCGCTTGTAGGAGATCTGAACTTGTTGCTTGTTTGTTTTAGAGGTAAAAACTCGTGCATTCACTTGATTTTTCTTAAAGGAAGGGTGTCGAACACCATCGAAAATGAACCCAAGAAAGCTTATAATGATTTGCATGGCTCACTTAAAACAATGAATTCCCTTGTCCTCTTAAAAATTCATGAACAATGAATTTTTAATTATTCACTTAAAACAATGAATTTGATTACAAGTTCTTTAAATGGATTTGCAAGAACGTTGATGAAGACTTTGCTTGAATAAGTGAATTTTATTGTTGATGTAGAATGCAGATGTAGACAATCTTTGATTATATGTTGTAAGTGCGCAGATGCATGTGTTGAGTTTACATGTGTTGTGCTTGCTAATATTGAACTTTATGTATGCGATATGAAATTATTGATGTCTCACAACTAGACACAAATCAAAAACAACAACATGAAGCCATAAAAAACATGCGCCATCAAACACACATGGTGTACCTAAGATCCCCTTATTCAATTTCGGGCGGATCTAGGACACATCAACACCAAAAAATAATATGTCTTTATTAATCATTGGAGTACATCATCTGAAGCAATGATAATGCCAAGCTCACAACCCTTGGAAGCAATTTGTCTTCAAAATATAGATATGTACCGACTTAATCTCTCTCAAAGTAAACTAATACTTTGAATTACAACAATAGCTTTCCCTTATCACTCCAAATTTACAAAAAATAAATCATCGTATCACTCCAAATTACAAATAGAAACATCACCCTTATTACAAAATCAATGACAATATTCACCCTTATGACTCCCTTCACAAAAATATTTTTTCCATTCCCTATCTCTCCCTAATCAATATTTAAAGAGCCTTTATAATCATGCTTTTAAAGAATTTCCATTAAAATAATGGAATGAACATTATGAAGTCACTTTAAAGTGATTAAAAGTGTTTTTTTTTTAAATGTCACTTTCTTCCTCTTCTCCATTTTTTAATGCAACTAAAAAACACTTATCACTCCTATATTCTAGGTGACACTCTTTAATCAATATGAAAATAAAATTGGAGGGTATTGTCTGGCATACCATCTGATCTCTTCTAGAAAATCCCTTCGATTCGTCCCATAAAATTGCGACCACTAACAAGGATTAATTCGACTTTCGTAGGATTGAGGGTCACGAATTAGTGGAATAATAGATTCGGTCCTTGTTTCAAAAGGCTGAATGAGGCATTTTGTTAAAATTATGTTGTTTTGGCACCATCCAAATGAGATTTGAACTAATTTCAGGTCGAGCCAGTAGCCCATTCAACCTTTCAGTCACAACCACCAATTATCCTGTAGAAATATATGCCTGAGAAAAATGAATGAGTATAATCTTCAGTATTCACTAATTCGTCCTTCTAAAGGTTTTTTAAAAAAAATATGTTGTCATTTAGTCCTCAAACGATGAACAAATTCAGCAGATTAGGCTTAGAAAAGACAGGGGGAATTGGGCCCAAATATGAAAATATGCTCAGCCTTTACGCAGCTCCAGAACATAGAACATCAAACCTGCAGCAATCCTGTAGCTCGATCCACTTCTACTAGAAGAGGAGCTTAGAAAGAGCGACCTTTCTGATTTCTGCTAATCATGGTCACAAAATCATCTTGAAATATGATTTCTGAATTCCTTAGTCACTAGCCCAAAAAGGTTTCAATGGTTTTAAAAAATCTCTTCTCCAGAATCTGTCGTTTCCCTTTTTTTATCATTAGAAGGTCATCTTCATTGTTTCATTTCGGTCCCAACTCATGTTCAACATCTTGGGCAAAATATGTGATGGTTGGGATGAAGACTGCAAGATTTATAGGCAAAGGCATGGAGAGAGTTTGTGCCAAAGATGAAATAATCAACATGGAAGGTTGAAGTTTCCTTGAGCACTGGAAACTCTAAAAATAACCACGGAATGACAGCACGGGGGCAACATAATACAAATCAGCACAGGGCAACATAATACAACGTAGTAATGGGATTGAAAGTAATTCCTTTTGACATGAGCAAGATCTGGATCAATACCATCGTGTAGTCTCAAATCCAATTTCACCCAATTGAAGAAACACACACCACGAATCGAACTTGGCCTCACCATATAATGGCAACCCCAACTGATATACTAATGGGAATGAATTCAAAGAAACTCCAATGGAATTACACAGCCACTACATGAGGACCTTAAGAATCTGGATGAATAAGACTGATAGGTAAATGTATAAAGAATTGGAGAGCCTGAGGTGGAGAGAGTAGAGGGATTCGACATACATGTGGGTTCATCTGAAATCTTGAAACTTGATTCAAGTTATAGCTTACAGCAACAAATCATTTGTATTGATTTGGCGATTGCTTGTGGTTCCTTGACCATGCAGCTTAGTGCTATGAAATTTGAAACGGTTGTCCCTAAGTACAGTGATTTCCAGAGTCGAATTCAGACACATTGATTTTGTAAACAATGGTGGATGCACAGCATGAATAAATTGTAGTGTAAAACTGGTCAGTGAATAACATTTGTCGCATATCTATAGTGAATTAAACATGGATGCATACGGCCCTTCTAAAGCAACTATTGCCCTGGCTCGCGGGTCATGGGAGATAACAAAATAGCACGAAAATGAGGTCACAGAGATCCTCCACAGGCCGATCATGGAGGGCGATAACTCAAATTAAAGATTACTCAAATGCACTCTATTTTTTTTTAAGATTAAATATTAGAATATGAAGTGCTTACCAATCCACATCAACTGATCCAACTGTGAAGACTTCAAAAAATGAAAATCAACGACACTTTTAGCCATGTAACTCAGATCTGCCTTGACACAGTTGCACGAACTCTCCAATGGTAGATCTGCACACTATGCTACTTGCGAACTCACTCACTCTCATTCGAATTGAAAATTCAGGAATTTTTCTTTGACTTGGGTGCATTAAAGCCATATCCATCTCACCATCACAAACACAGCAAGATCCATAGTTTCAGTCAGGCCTGAAGAACTATTAATGCTCCGATACCAAATGTAGATGCAGAAGTGTCCTCAGACACATAACTTTATTAATCACGGAAAAATATTACATAGCAAATTACAGGAGTTTACAAGCGTAAACTCTCACTCTCACAGTACAATGAAATTAGGAAACTAACCTATTTATAAGCTCTATGTTCTAACTTAATCTACTTATGGATCACTTGGAAAATCAACAGGTGTCCATTTACAATAAATTAACTTCTAACCATTCTACAAAATTTATTCCTGTTTTAGAGCCTAGGAAACGACTCTATTCTAGAGTCCTATTTTTACTAACAAAATACTACTTCTAAGTATCTCTATTATTTATTAAATATTCTAATTTAATAAATATATTTATCCTAACTTTACATTATCTAATTTATGTATTTTTGGATTTATAATTGCCTTTATGGAAGAGGCTAACAATAAATAAATGATTTATTTATTTATTATTTTAAGGATGTGGTTGAGTAATAATCAAATAAATAATGGTTTATTCAATTATTTATAAATGATTTAGTCAAATTTAATAAGGAATATTATTTAAATAAGGTTTAAATAATTATTCCTAGAAAATAATAAGATAAATAATGATTTGTCTAATTAATTTTCTTGTTTTGGGTTAAATATGACTAGGAATATTAATTAAACTGTTGTTTAACTAATTATTCCTTGAGGAAAACAAAGCAAATGTGGATTTATTCGATATTTCCTCCTGGGGTTTCCTATTTCGATGATAAACAACTTAATAAATGTGGTTTACTAAGTTATTTTTCATAGTGAAAGCAATTTTATTTAGGGTGGTGTACTTTGGTCCATCTAATATTGATAGGTTAGATGACCGAAAAAATAGTGTAATAGATTTCCCCCCAACGTGCGAGCGTTAGGAGCTAATCATATGACCGAATTATGTTGTAAGAACTCAATCACTAGACACCTAAGGGGAAGTCAGAGTGAGAGAAATATAAGGTAGACCAAAGCACTAGAGGACTAGACGCTAAGGACATGAGACTTATATGTGCGACAAGTCTCTTTTATGAGTGAGTACCTATGCTATAGGTGGCGGGGGAAGCATACTTATGCCCGCCGAGACAAATTTCAAAGAATAATGCGTTCAGTAAACAAGGGACTGAACTATATAGTACATGTTGGCATGACCATGAGCTACATAAAAATATGATAATGAATCCCACATACATATTGTGTCTGGGATAACAACCAAAAATTATAAAATAATATCTGAGTATATGAGATATAAGTACAACCAAAGTGCCCCTGTAAATAGGAAAGGGCTTTGAAAATCTAACTGATACATGCAAACTAAAAGGCACTGCAAGCGGTTGAGGCTGACATCATAAAATCTATGGAACTGCATCAAAGGCTGTACTAAAGACGTCATCCAGGGATGTGGGGGGCTACCTGAAGGGCCACCCCCTCGTGAGGTCTGAAACATCTCACACACACCCGAGAATCACTGGTACAATCTGCTGCATCAATGAGCCATCAAGTATATGAATCTCGATCATGTTGTAAGGAGATGGAGCTAAGAAAAAATCAAGCCAAAGGGAAATAAGGAGTCCCTTTTCCTAATCTGAGGCACCGAACAAGAGTGGAAGATGGAACCAAGGTACACCACCCTATAGACATGTCTTCTAGAATGAATGATCTAATGTCGACAGAAGGAGGTCCATTGTAGGTGAGGCAATAATCGATCCTTAACTAAGGCACAAGAGAAAATAGTAGAGCGACTTACAAACTAACACCAGGGATGATGATGAAATGGGGGGTAATGAGTAGCGGTCAGACGACTTCCTTTGTTAGAGCATAAACGGCATGTATGACCTTCCAACGACTGACACAATATCAAAGAGGATAGGGGATAGTAGGAGAGAAGGCCATAATGTGCTACATGAGAGAGGAACCAAGCAATTAAGGATGGAGGACTATAGTGGGATACAAAGGGACTCGGTATAGACTTCATGGATGCGATGATGACTCGACTCAGATGCTCTAAACAAGGGTGACTCAATGATGCTGCTGCACATAAAAGGTCTAATGGGGACCATAAAGACATGAGTAAAAGATGGTTACTCATGATAAAATTCGACACGAGAATGGACAAGTATGGAGGCAAAGTGGTGCCCCAAGTACAAGTGTTGCACATGAAGAAATTCGATTTTAAGGAGTGGTGAAGTGACGCTTTTTGGACAAAATGTGTGCTCGTGAAGTATCAAATCAAAAAAAAATAGCAGATACCCATTTGAGAGCTCGATGGGACCTTTCCAATGGTACAGACGGTTTGTCAAAATGGGCTACGGTTTTTCCACTGGGGGTAAAAGAAAAATCTGAGGTTTCTCTTAATAAGGAATTTTCCCTCCAAATTCACTCATTTTCAAGTGTAGCTGTGGTGAATGTAGAGAGGAGAGAAGGCCCTAAATCTTGCGTCAATCGTAGCAGATAAAACGACCATTCGAATCGAGACCTGTTAGTTGAAGGTAAGAGGCCTAACCCTACTCTTTCATTTAAAGGGATCAAAATTCCAATTTAGGCACCCAAAGCTCATGAATATGCCAGGTCACACGTTTTGGGGTCTGTTCTGCAACCTGGGTAGCATGTACTAGGAAGAAAACTGTGACCTGTCCCAGGAAATGACCTAAAAAGTGAGACCTGTCAGAGAAAGGGGGTTTCAGTGATGTTTTTGGCTGAGAGCTGGGATTTTTATCGTTGAGGAGCATAGGTGCCCCCAGTCATGTTATGGTCATGCCAAAATGTATTTATAAAGAGGGAATCTAAAGACATTTTGATGATGTGATCCACCATCTATTTTAGTTATGGTTATACAATTCGAGAAAGGGAATGGAGGATTACCAATCCCTATGGGTACTGCATATATGAAGAAAATGGAATTAATTTTTTGGGTTGGTATGCATGGTTTCACTATCCCAAAGAGTGGATTTGGAGATAATGAATAGGTGCTCTCCTAGAAAACCCACAGGTTGGTCAACAATAATGTCTAAAGGACTGGCCTGAAAAGTGAGACCCGTAAGAGAAAGGGGGTTTCAGTGATGTTTTTGGATGAGAGATGAGATTTTTATGGTTGAGGAGCATAGGTTCCCCCAGTCATGTTATGATCATGCCAAAATGTATTTAGAAAGAGGGAATATAAACACATTTTTATGATGTGATGTGCCATCTGTTTTAGTTATGGTTATGCAATTCGAGAAAGGGATGGAGGATTACCAATCCCCGCGGGTACTGCATATATGAAGCAAATGGACTTAAGTTTATGGGTTGGCATACATGGTGTCACTATCCCAAAGAGTGGATTTGGAGATAATGAATAGGTGCTCTCCTAGAAAACCCACAGGTTGGTCAACAACAATGTCTAGGGGATTGGTTTGCTGATGTAAGATGAAGGAATGATGAGGGGTATCATCCCTATAGTGATGTAAAGTGATATGGCACTCTATAGGCTCTTCTAAATGGGGAAGAATAAGGGCACTAGAGTCGACACGACCAGATATACTAGGGAAGTTGTGGATAATTGCTTCTGCTGGTCTCTCAAATATGGGTGCCCCTTACCCAAACATTGGGTGTCAATGTAATGGCCACAAGGTGTATGTGGTTTGAATGCATGAGTTCGATGTAAGGGGGGATATATAAATTCAGGGGTGGTGACTACTTCCATAATGTTGTCATCGTGATAGAAGATGGGGTGATTGATGGAAGAAAGATCACCTGACGCAGCAAAGCTACCTGACTCATCATCATGAGAAGAGAGGTTCACATGCACGTTGTCATGGGGGGTGACAAAAGAATAGGCAGATAAGGGATCCACTGATGTTTAGCCCAGGTTGATCGTTGAAGGGAGGTCAAGAAAAACAGAAGGGGAAGTCTTAGAGGGAGCTTCCACCATGGATCTCATGAATGATGATAGCTAGAGGATGGTGGGCAGAGGCTCCATCATCTTAAAATTAGGAGGGGGAATGTCAATGGGAGCAGGTAAATACTCAAGCTGGTCCAAATCATACTGCGAAAGGATGGGAGAGGTGGACTGGTTCTGTTCAAACTCGTACTCCCGAACTACCTCCAAAGACGCACAGTAATGCATCAGGCAGGGAACACGGTGGGTATAATGGCCATGGAGATCACACAAAGCACAAGGGTGGGTGGTGTGAATAGTCTTAGGGTTCTTGGTTGCAGTCGAGGAAGAAACAAAGGCTTTAGGGACCGTAGACTCAGGGAATGCAACATTAACCATGGGCTTGATATGAGGAAATTCAAGACAATGATGGGTAGCATGACCGAAAACATCACACAAAGCACAAGGATTTGGAGGTTGAGGAGGAGTAGGGTCAGTCGGGGCAACCTTGTCTTTAGGTGCCTTCTTGCGAGCTTTTCCCCTTTACTCGAAGCTATCGCAACAGGAGGAGGTTCTTGTTGAGGTGGCTAAGGCACGATAGTAGAGGGAGGGGTCATGGGCACCGATTGGATGAGGGTTAAAGTAAGATAATGCTTGGGTTGACCAGGTGGGGTAGCGGCTAGGGGATCAATGTACCAGACAGGGATCCCCAAGGTTAGATTAGGAAGGGATAAGGTAGCGATAACTGGTACCGAGAACATGTCGGGAGGGGGAGCTAGGAATAGTATCTGGTCAGAGGTGTAATGGCCAGGCGAGATTGCTCCAAGGTGGTTAAGGCCAGGAGAAGCCATGCCAGGAGGTTAAAGAGGTTCATGGATACTAGGTGCAAGTGAAGGGCCAGTAGGAGTGGGTCCAAAAGGCTGAGTTGAAGTGCTAGGAGTAGGTTGCGGAGGGCGGGGTCACTGACTAGCCGAAGCGGGCCGCTTGAGGGAAGCCCAAAAATATTGCATCATGCAAACATTAGATGAGCTGGGATTAGAGCTAGAAGGAGGAAGACCAGGGAAAGAACTAGGCAAAGAGGAGTCTTTGTAGACTTTGGGTGAGACACTGGTCAAGGGGTCGATGGTTTACTTATTAGCCACCAAAGATATGATGGACACAGGGAGGTCTGAGACTTCGGTTTGTAATATGTCAACTGGTCAATGGTGACTATATTTCCATTATGGGGAAAGGACATCTTGCGATGAACTGCTTATGGTATAGAAGACATCGCATAAGTGTAGCTATGACCTAGTATAATGTTGTAATCTAAGGGGGCATCAATGACTTGTACGTCAACACAAACAATCTTGCTTGCAAGAGTAATAGGAAAATTGGGAACAGGCCAATTGGTTGGAAAGAATGGCCATACCATGCTGAGAGGGTGATAGTGAAAGGGGCCAACTCATGTGATCCGAGTTTCTTCCAAACTGAAGCGGGCATCACGTAGGTGGATTCCCCCTCATCAATGATACAACGGGAAATGTTGGCTTTCCGGATCTTGACTGGGATTTGGAAGGTGATGGAAGCAGGAAGAGGGGGATGTTCTGACTGGTCAACATCGAAGATGATCAATCAATCATCTAAAGGATCTATAGTGCCCATGGCAGATAGTACAACTTTTCATTGTGAAGGGAATGACTGGAGGAGTTTTAGCATTGAGATGGCTGCAAGAGATGGCGCCAAATCATCTACTATACTATACGAATGGGAACCTTTGCCAAAAGTAGCATTTCAACATAATGGTCCCTTAGGGATCTTGGTATGAACCTCCACCTTAGGCTGAGGGATCTGCAAAGGACCATTGGATGTCTAAAGAGGCTCTGTAGAACCTGAAGAAGGGGGCTCGGGGGCATATGTAGTGGGAGGCTTGTTGTATTGGTGGGACTGAGTCTGAAGGTTGAGGTCAATGGTAATAGGTTGTTCAGATTTCATCATGAGAATCTGGTAATCGAAGGTACCAGATGGAGGAGGTTAAGTGGCCACCTAACCTTTAGGTGGTTGGGTAGCCACAAATCCTTGTTGAGGGAAAGGATTAGTAAACACACCTCGCTGACTAGGTGCATCATGGGGAGGAATGGAAGGGGAGGCTTGCTATCCTTGTGATGTTGTAAAAGAGGACAATTGTGAGTGTAATGACTATAAACAACACGACAATAACAAGGCTTATTCGTGCAAACAACCCTGTCTTACTTGGGCTAAGTGCCATGTTGTTGGTTAACAGTGTTAGGTACATTACTTAGGGGATTAGGTCTAGGATTACTGAGGGAGAATTGATTTTGAGTGCCTTTCCTCTTCTTTTTGGAAGTAGGAGGATTATTCATGCCCTGCTATGCATAGACCTGCTCCTGAGGGGATGGTGGATGTTGTTGTGGGGGTTGAGAAGGAAAGGTATGCAAAGGTGCTAATGCTTGAGGAGCTAGAGCACTAGGCTACAGATACGTATCATAAGGAGGTTGAGTAACATTGTGGAAAACAGTTTGGGCAAAAGGAGGAGGCATGCCATATCCTGGATACATGCTACCAGGAGGGGGAAAAATGCTGGAGGTGCTGGCCCTTCCCTGAGAGAAACCATAGCCCATGGGCGGCTTATCATATGGATGAGAAAGAGCTCCAACGATACTATTGGCAGCATGAGATAGCCCTAGTGCATTGGCACCACTGGTCTAGGAAGATCAGGTAAGACGGTATAAACATAACCCGATTGAGCGTAGATCGGGTCATATTTTAACGCAATATAGAGTGTAGCTTCTTCGGTTTGAGGGACATGCAATGTGACATCTTTGCCTATAGCAAGAAAAAGGGATCTAAGGAACCAATCCATGTAGACATGGCCTTCGAAGATAGGGGCTCGACATAGGCTCTTTCTTCTCTTCCATTCCTGGACATGATTGGGTAGGCGGGTCGCAGATGATTGACAGAAAGAAGTTAGAAGTTTGATACCAGTGTCATAATGAAGGGAAAGCTATAAATAAGACAGAAAAGCCTAGGCAAGAGTCGCAAAGGTGGTATGATAGGATGAGTCTTGATCAACATACTATTTAGAAGCTTCCCTAGTAAGCGTATGTTGGAACAACCGAAGATGGACAGAGTCATCGGTAATGGAGTTAGATCAACACCAGATGTGAAAAGATCGAACATGATTTTTAGGATCTTCTCCAGCAAGACCTTCAAACTTGGGGACGTCGGAAGGGAGCTTGGTTGGCATAGCAGGCCAACTAGCATCATGGCGTATAGGGGAGAAATGGAGCAGCTCGGATAGTCCCTGTTGCGGTCCCACTAGTAGTATTCCCAGCATTAGGGCTGGTGCTACCACCAGTGTTAGGTCCTCGACTAGACATGGTGAAGGTGACAGTGGGAGAACCGAGGGCAGAATGAGAAGGGGAACCCAATGAACTAGAAGAGGAGTTAGAGTGTGGACTCGGTGGATGACTAACTTGAATCCTACGTAGAGGAGTAAGTCTTCCTACCGGAAACTGAGGATGAAGGCTAAGAAGTCTTCAGGATAAACACCTTGGGGGTGCAATGATGAAGGAAAAAACACAGCAAAAAGGGAAGAGAGACCAACAAAGGAAAGTAGGTGTAGGCTCAACTAATTACAATGTCTAAACAAGGGAAGAGAGGTGCAAGATCAATTGATTACAATGTTGTAGTCTTTGCCTGGCGGTGTTAACTGGGCTCCTCATCGCTTAGGGTGTGTGTGTTAAGTGTGTAAATTTTAATTTTTAAACCCAGAAATTTGTAGAGAAATAGAAATAGTGTGTTGTATAACTGTAAAAAAACCTGCAGATAACAGTATAAGAAACTGAAATAACAGAAAATAAACATCTAATTATGCATTAATCTAAAAGCAATGAGGCAAGGCTCTCAAAAACTAGTCTGTAGGTGGGAAAAAATCTATTCAAAACACACCAAAATATCCAATAGATCTAAATTCAGGAGGGACAATGATGTAAAGGTTAGATCTGGTGGAAATAGGTGTAGAAAAACAGCAAAAAATTAGAGGAAAAATTGTTGTAAATGAGGTGGCGAAAGGCTATAACCTGGAAGGAAGCGGAGGGGACCATAGAGGAAAAACCAAACAAAACTAAAAGGAGGTGTTTTTGATGGATAAATAACTAATCTGAAGTGGATATGAAGGTAAGGGATCAAATCTAAAAAATGGCTGAACACACTGAAATTTCATATGACTTGCAACAACGAAAAGTCTTCCAAAAAAGGTGGAGGGTACTGAAGCCCTAGGGGGTTAGGTTCCCACCTTTATGAGTAAAAAATAATAATTACAGGTCCAAAATGGGCGGAGACAGAGGTCAGACAACCCTGAACAGAGGCCTAGACAAACCCATATTAATCTCAGAAAATTCCCACAAAAAGTTCTGGTTGTAGTTTCTGACCTGTTTTCTGCAGAGGTCGCAGGTTTTGGCCTGTTTCCTACACCCTGGAGGTTTAGGTCACAAGTTAATGCTAAAAAAGTGTGACCTACACTTTTTTCACTTTCAGGAACAGGTTCTAGAACATTTTTTCATCTCAACTGCAGTTGATGCCTGTCACCTGCGTAATAGGTCCAAAATCACACGGAAGTTATAATTTTCAATGTTTTAGGGTTTTATGGGTTAAAAGAAACATCAAGAAAAGAAAAACAAGAAGCTGAAGAGAAATCCTAGGGTTTGAAGCAACTGGATATGCAGGGATATGAAAAACGAGAGAGGTCGTAATCGTAAATCCTTGTGGAGTTGCCAGTTGTTAGTATGAATCTTAATCGCAAGCGTACGAAAAAGGCTCACTTTAGTTGTGCATAAAAAACAACCCTAACAGCAAATATGGCCACCAATATCTTTAGATATGCAATTATTTGACCAAGAAAATGCTGCAATATCTAGATCTATGCATTGAAAGACATTAAGCAGTAAATAAAAGCAAGAGTTGCTACATGCATCCAATAGACAAGACAAAATTGTTTTAAAGAATTCTTGTATTTTTTGACACCATGGAAGGGAACATAGAAAGATGTTACCAGTCCCCCTCAATGGGATGGGTTATTTTAAGTCCTCAACACTTCAGATCTAAAATCCCTCTCTCTTGATGGTGTAGAAAACCCAGACAAAAATGGAACTCAAAAGGGAACTCACAAGAAAAATGGTAGCAAAATATGACAGTGACGGTGGATCAAAGTCAGACCAAAAGTGTAGATCCAGAGTGATCTTTAGGCAAAAAAAGGTAATGAGTGAATGGAAAAACCCTTCTATTTATAACAAAATATTAAGTTAGTCTAGATATTGGTGCATAATTAAAATATTATTAACCAATTCTAGATCCAACTTTTATGGAATATTTTATTATATTTGTTGGAGGGAAAAAAAATTTGACTTTCGTCAAATCCCTTTATTTGTAAATAATAAATAAATAAATAATTTATTTATTATTTTAAGGATGTGGTTGAGTAATAATCAAATAAATAATGATTTATTCAATTATTTATAAATGATTTAGTCAAATTTAACAAGGAATATTATTTAAATAAGGTTTAAATAACTATTCCTAGAAAATAATAAGATAATTAATGATTTATCTAATTAATTTTCCTATTTTGGGTTAAATATGACTAAGAATATTAATTAAACTATTGTTTAACTAATTATTCGTTGAGGAAAACCAAACAGATGTGGATTTATTCGATATTTCCTCATGGGGTTTCCTATTTAGACCATAAACAACTTAATAAATGTGGTTTACTAAGTTATTTTTCATTGTGAAAGCAATTTTACTTAGGGTAAAATTGGTCTTACATGGTGTACTTTGGTCCAAAAAATGGCATAACACTCCTCCTATAAGATATGTGGTTCAAATATCCAACACCACAAAATCCCCTTAGGGTTCCCAAATTTCACAGTTTTGAAGCTGAAGTTGTGCACGTTTTAAATACTCACACAACTCTCACTTCCTTGCATCTACTCCACAATTTCTCAATACACAACAAATTCTCCTCAAAGGTACACAATTTTGCTATAGAGATATCTTCTCGTTGTAGGCTCCTTGTCGACCAAGTAGCATATAGGGTGTCATAGTAGTGGGCTCTCTCCTCCATAGGTTCAATGCACAACATAGTCTTCAACATCTTGAGTCAATTTCCACCATATGCACAAAATAATCTCTCATAGTTCCTCACAACTCCTACAACTAATCAAAAAACCAATTGAAAAAATATTTAACTTTCTCCAACAACATTAATATGCAGAATCATTCATCTCCCCAGTGTGGTTCCACACGACTGGTCACTTCGCTATAAAAAAATGGAACATGAGCCTTGATCTCTGAAACTAAATCGAAACCCTCAACTTTGATACCATATCATAGATGGAGACACAAAATAAAGGCTTAATAATTTCATTCCAAAACACTCCATTTTATACATGAATGAGTTGTAGATCTAATGGTGACTCCACAAATTACCCTATCGACTATTATTTCTCTCTTACCTACTACACAGAAAAATAGTTCTTCTCATACATGTGAAAAATCATCGATGAAATTGTGATTAGTATCCTGGCACTTTTTTCTATCTGTTCAATGTACACTTAACACAAAATATTTTAAAAATATTGTTAAGAAAAATTATTTCAATGATAAATATAAATAAAGTATTTTAATATTATACTCTAGAGTTATTATATTTGGAATAGATATAGGAGAGGAAGAAGTAACACAAAACATTTTAAAAATTTTGTTAAGGAAATTTATTTCAATGTTAATTATGAATAAAATATTTTAATGTTAAATTTGAAATAGATATAGGAGAGGAGTACATCAATATAGAGAGAAGATTTATATAGGATGAAATATTGATTGGTAACATAGGCTAATAGATTTTAGGCATAGGGTAGAGGTAAATTCAATATATACAAGGAAAATTTAACAAATACACTATATCAAATAAGAATAGTCATTGAATAAGTCTTAGTAGAGGGAAAATAACCACAAGAAATTGCTTATGTATAAATGCTATGAACTTTCTATTAAGACAACTAATTACACTGATAGTCATCCCCTTATTGAAATTGGGTACATTAATCCTTTTCCTAATTACAATTCCAATCAAAGGGTTGAGAATGAAAGATGCTGGCATATTATCATTATCGCACCTAAATCAATGAATGAAATTGTAAGTGGTAACTTCCTTCCATAACTAAGTCGGGTGTTTAAGCCTTATTTAAAACTTTTTTTTAGTAAATTATGATTAAAAAATTATTGTGCCTATGCTGAGAAATCTATAGGGAAAGTATTAGAATGGTTTCTCTTTTATTGATAATTTCTCGTGAGTTTTTTTTGTTTTTCTTAATTACTCAATTTATTACTTATTATTATGTTTTTGTATCACCAAAGAACTACCCAAACAAGAAGAACAAGAATAGAAAATATAGGCTTCAATCCATGGAAAAAACCTCTCCATTTGAGAGGAAAACCCTAAAAACATCTTCTCTTCTTATAGATTCTTCAATTGTTGATTTCCAAGACCGCTAGATCAAGACTAATACCCTCCAATACGAAGTCCAACTTTTTAATATTATTTTCTTTCCTTGTCCAAGTCAAACCGATTCAAATCTCTTCCACTAGCACAATTTCGACCCCCAGCTGCAGAATTTCCCCCTCCACTGCAGATCTGAAATTTCCAGCCCTCCTGGAGTAGTTTCTACCACAAGTGTGAGCTTCGTATTTCCTCTCAAGGCTTGTTTAGACCTTATATTTGCTTTTATATTCTTTTTGGAACTTGAGTATAGCTTCTGATGACCTTTCGTGACCTTCTTCCCTTTATTTATTTAAGGTCGAAACTGTAGAAGAAAAACCTAGATCAGCTACATAAACCCTAGCCTTCCTTCACACATGTGAGGGAGAAATATGCCAAAGATATATTTTCTTTGTTTTCTTTCTTCTTTGTTCCCTTATTCTTCTTCCTCCTTCGCTTGAATGAGTGAGTGATGAATGTGCTCTAATGAGGTCAATTTTCCTCCTTTATATAGGCATCTCAAGCTAGACGTAGCTCTTCAAATTGGGTTTACTTACCAGTTTCCAAGACGACTTGGTCTTGAAGGGTATTTTGACACTTTTAATGATAAAAATAATTTTATTTACAAGTTACAATGTGCCTGAATGGGTCTTTAGCTTATCTCAATGTCTCTTTTGACTTGTTGACCTAGGAAAAACCCTATAACCACTCAATGGGTGCTTGACCTATAAAATAAAAGACCTTGAACATGAAACCCATGCTCCAAAAATAATAATAGTAATTTTCCTTCATTTTATGAAATGCAAGAATCAAATGTACATTTCATATTTATAAAGACTGAACCTAGTTACACATTTTTCAACATTCCCTCTTAACTAGGCAGGTATTTATAATTGATACATGGACATTCTCAATCTAAAGAGATCTCATAAGAATATTCAGATTGGTAAGTTGTATTTTTAGCATCATATCAAGAAAAATTGGCATATAGCAAGGCCTTGACTAGCAAATTTATCTCTCCGCAAAGATCTAAACTTGATTCTGACGAGAACAATGATTTATCGACACCATCATCATTGTCTCTCAAGGTACATACCCAATCGGGGTGTTCATATAGTATGACCTTATTTGGACTATTCTTGTCTTGGATAGATAGTCCTCAAAGAATATCAGTCCACGACTACTCTTATCTTGGATTCCGTACCTCATTTTTTGAGAGTATAAGATGCCATATGCTTACCCAATCCTCCATTTTGACTTCCCAAGTGAAGACAAAAATGATGTGCCTATCTCTCCCTCTCAATTAGGGAGGATATATAAACAAAACCGAGAATGTCTCTCAAATACACAAGCTTCTTATTAGGAAGATATTTTTTCAATATGTCATCTACCTTCTCATTAGTGGAAATATACTACTGCTACAACACACCATATTGTACTAGCTTTTGAAAGTAGTGATACTTTTTGTTGATATGATTTGTCTTTTGATGAGATACTCATTCATCAAGGTATCGTATACAAATAGTGTTATCATAATGTATGTATATAGGGTCCATTCGTCCTTCAAATAGGTCATATGGAAACTTTATTAACTAGAAAAATTCTCTCCTTACTTCATATGTTGTAATGTATTCAACCTCGGGACTACTCAAAGAAAACGTATATTTCTTTTTGTTCATCCATGATATCATGGAGGATCACAAACTAAAACATCCTCCTATATTTCTTCTTCCATCCCGCTCACTAGCTCCCCAATTGGAATTTGTATAACCATTCAAGTGGACGCCATTCCTGCTATCATATTTTAAGAAGTAGTGGATTGTTCCTTGCAGATATCTCAGCATATGTTTTCCTACTATCCAATGATCATGCATCAACTCCAATTCGAATTTACTGACAAAATTTACTACAAAAAATATGTTTGGTCGAGTATTCAATAAGTACATTAGTGAGCCAATTAATTGTCTACATTTGGAAGGATCCACATGGCTCGATTCAAAATTCCTTAGTATTTCAAGTTTGTGATCATCAGGGCTTTTATTGCTTTTCACTCCATCACATCAAGCTTATTCAAAATATTAATCACATGCTTACCTTGACGTCCCAGATATATTTCATCAGGTCCTTTCCAAACGTCCAGTCCTAAATAGTAATGCACCTGCCCTAGATCCTTCATGTCAAATTCTGCTGCTAGTTGCTTCTTACACTATTCAAATCGACCTTCCACACCTTCCAAGATAATATCATCCACATACAAAATAATTATTATTGGATCTCCGTTCATAACCCTTATATAAAGGTTCAGATCAAAAAAAAAATTGTGAAGCCTAATCTTTGTAGGTATGCATCCATCCTAGCATACCATGCACTTGGTGCTTGCTTGAGGCCATATAATGCCTTCTTCAATCTAAAAACATATGCCTTCCTATATTTAACTTTAAATCCCAAGGGTTCTTCTACATAGACTCTCTCATCAATTGCGCCATTCAAGAATGCAATCTTGAGATCCATTTGATGGATGTCCCATCCCATCGATGTTGACAAAGAGGCCAATGAACAAATAGTAGTATACCTTGTTCTTGGAGAAACATTTTATTCATATTTGATGCCTCCTTGTTGAGAGAAGCCCACGGGCATAAATATTTCCTTATATTTATCAATACTTCCATTTGTTGCATGTTTGATCTTGTAGATCCACTTGGAAGTTACCACATATTTGTCTTGAGGCCTATGTACGATCTCCCAAAATCCATTTTTCATTATAGATTGATATTATTCATTCATGGCATCCTTCCATTCTTGGTGATTGATATATTCCTCAAAATTGGATGGATTTTATTCTACTATTTTTTTCATGTAGGTTTCATACCGAGAATATCGTTTGGGCTTCTTACTTTCCCTGAATGTTCCTTGAGTTGCTCCATGATATTCTACATCTAGTACTGCAGACTTCAACCAATTAGGTATTTTTCTAGTTTCAGGGATAACCAAAGGTTATATAGTTTCACTGGGACCTTCATATTCATTTTTTGATTCTTACTTTTCCCTAGTAACGTCCTCCTTGAATACTAGAATTTTTTCATTATTAGAGGCCATAGGGATATCGTTTGATTTCATGAATGAAATACGTTCATCAAATATCACATCTCAAATGACTTCTATTTAGTGTCCTTCCTTTGTGTAGATCCTATAGGTCTTGTAAGAGTTATTGTAAGCAACGAATGTTCCCTTCATTCCTCATGGAACAAATTTATTTATCTTGTCCTTAGTTATATGAATATAGACAGGACAACCAAAAATTAAGAGAGGATCCATAGTTGGTTTTTTTCCTAGTGAACACTGCTTCGGGAGTCTTGTTTTCTAGTGACCTATATGGAATTGGATTTTGTATGTATACAATTTCCTTTGTAGCTTCACCCCACAAAATTTCAGTAAATCTTGATCATGTAACATTTCTTCTACCCTTTCTTCAATGGATTAATTATTTCATTCTACAACTCCATTTTCTTCGAGATTATATTGGACTAGTAGCTTCCTCTTAATCCCATACTCCTTATAGAAAGCAATGATTTCCTTAGATGTGTATTCTCATACGTTATCAAATATTAATATCTTGATTCTTATTTATGTAAGGTTCTCTAATTAAACTTTGAATTCTTGAAATTTGGTAAATACTTCATCCTTGGATTTAATTAAGTAAACCTAATTCTTCCTTCGATGGTCATCTATAAATGTGACATAATATATATGACCTCCAAGTTATTTAGGAGTCATGGGACCTCAAACATCATAATGAATAAGATCCAAGCTTTCTTTTGATCGTGAAGCATTGGTTCCAAATGGTCTCTTGGTGTTATTACCCAATGCACATCCATTGTATACTCCTTCATGATCTTCTTTTAGTTTAGATATTCCATCTACTATTAATTCTAGGGTTGGAATAATTTTGAAACGGAGATGACGAAATATTCTATGACAAATATCACATGAGTTGGTCTTAATGTGAACTAAATCTTGAGAAAGATGAGATAACAACCTTTAAAGGCTTCCTTCACAAATCCAAATCACTCTAACATTTTATATGGTTGAGTTTTTACCCTATACTACAACTTCCATCAATGAAAGCTACTCTATCACATTTATCTTCTAGACTTCAAATGGAGAGTAAGTTCTTATGCAAACCTATAACAAATAGGATTTTTTGAGATGAATATTTCCTCCACTCTCCATTTCTATCGAGGTTGATCCAATTCCTCTCACGAGATAATACTTATTATCACCAAGCTCCATGGAGTAAGAATAATTTCTATTTGAAAACATTTTTAGTAACTTGTGATGACCGGTCATGTGCCTTGATTCTCCACTATCGATCACCCAACTGATTTCCTTTTGAAGTGTGCTAGTGAGTGTTGAGAATAATCCTTCATCCTTTGTCTTGATCACCTGCCTCTTTGGAGTAAATAGAAGATTACACACTTCCTTGATACTCATCTTGAGATTACTTTACACCTTTGAAAACTTCTTTAGAAACTTCTTCAATGTAGTAGAGATATTCATAATTTCATCTACCAACATTAGCTCTAAAACCATGTTGAGAAATCTATAGGGAAATGATTAGACTGATTTCCCTTTTATTGGTAACTCCTTGTGATGTCTTTTTACTTTTCTTACTTATCAAATTCTTTAATTATTATTATTTTTTTGTGTCATAAAAAAACTATGAAAACAAAAATAATAAGAACACATAATATAGGCTACAAGCTAGGGCCAAAACCTCTCCATTGAAGAGGAAAACGTGAAAAATATCCTCTTGTTATAGACTCTTCAATTGAAGAACTACAATACCTCTAGAACAATACCAATTCCAACCTTTTCAGATGATGTAATTTTCTTTTCCAAGTCAAAACCAATAAAATATCTTCGAATAGCACAATTTCGACCCCCAGGTATAGAATTTCAGCCTCCACTAAAAATATAAAATTTTCAGCCCTCCTGTAGTAGTTGTTGCCACAAGTGTGAGCTTATTCTCACCTAAAAAGGCTTCCTTATACCTTCTCTTGGCTTTTCTCTTTTTTTTTCATGGAGTTTGAGGATAGCTTCTTCTAAACTTTGATAAACTTCTCTCCATTCCTTCTTAAATATCGAACGTGTAGGCAAAAACACTAGACGATATGTAGAAATCCTAGCCTTCCCTCACATGTGTGAGAGAGAAATAGCTCAAATATAATTTTTCTTTGTTCCCTTCCTTCTTAGTTTCCTTCTTATTCTTCCTCGTTTGCTTGAATGAGTGAGTGATGAATGTCTTCAAAGGAGGTTGAGTTTCCTCCTTTATATAGGATTCTTAAGGTGAATGTAGCTCTTCAAATTGGGGTGACTTTCCAACTGTTAGGCTCACTTGGACTTGAAGGGCATTTTGACACTTTTAAGGAAAAATATATTTTTATTTACAACTCCAAATGTGTCACAAAGGATATTTAACTTATTACAATGACTCTTTTTACATATTGCCCTAGAACAAAACATAGAAGCACTCAATGGGTGCTTGACCTATAAAATAAAAGACCTTAAGCATGAAACCCATGCTCCAGAAATAATAGTAATAATTTTATTTCATTTTACAATATACAAGAATCAAAAGTACATTTCATATTTATGAAAACCAAACCTATTTACACATTTTTCAACACCTATTAGTTATCAACACATATGAAGATTAGAGAAAATTGAAGTAAAAATAGATATCATGAAAAATAAATATTATGGTAACATATATGTGTTAAAATAGTAAACATGTGCCTTTTAAAATTCTCTATGTATGTGTTACGTTTTGAATCGTTGCATGCCCATGATATGTTGTGGTGCATTTTTAATGATTCATCCATCATTTGCACCATCCTTCTTGATGCCTTTAAACAACCAGTTTCGAAGATATGTTACTTTAAAATTTCTCCATCACTCTCATGGATTCTTTTGAAAAGCAAGGAAAATTTCGATGAGCACTTATGTTTGCAGGAACCAAGGAATAATAAAATGGTATTTCAAAGCTAATGTAAGAGAATTGGCTAATGATATAGTACTAGGTATTGCAATGGATTAACGGTTTACATATATTTCCTTTGTAGCATGATATTAACCTAGGTTTTTTGTTATGTTCATTAGCCTCTGATATTAACCTAGGAGTTATAGCTTGGGGGGGCTACTAAAAATTTAATTCAACAGTTGGGAGGAACATATAAAACTCTAATCTATTTCCAAGAATTTTTAGATGTGTATATGAATATTTGGAAAATATGTGTTGAGTATATTTAATTTTGATGTTCAGTGTTGTGAATCTAAGGTAGTATTCTATTATAAATATATGTTACACACATACACACACATACACAGAGTGTTTGTGTGTGTAGGATTTATTGTGGGAAAATTGGATGTTAGTGTCAAAAGACTAAACTATAGGTAATTTGAAACATAAAACCTAGGTGCTCCTATATTGTATGAAATTGAGCGAGGAGACCCTACACAGCAAAAAACCTTTGTATCTACTGTGTAGGTTGACATGAAAGAACAAAAGAGAGAAATTATACAAAATATAAAGACATTTGGGGAGATTAGAGGTACCCAAAAGTAAGAAAAATAAATATATGTGAACTTACATTCTTAAATAGTAACATTAAAATTTTTACAAAACTAAATAAATATTCATATTGCAAAAAAAGGGAAAGATTATAGAACCGTATGTAATATAGTTAAATAGGAATAGAAATTGTAGCCTAGGTTAGCATGTCACATACCATAGATGAGGAAGGGAAACCCTGTCGATTGGCCAAGGATCATGTAGTCCTTGACAAAAATAATAATTCTTTAAAGAAAGACCCCAAGTGGAAACTTGTGACAAGAGTTCACTAGGATTTCTAGCCTATAATGTGTTTCCTAAACTAGATAATAACCACACTATTTATACAAGTGTGTGTTCATAACAATATTGTAATTAATTTATGTTGATAAAATGACATACATAAGTTGTAGTGCATGTTTCAAGTATTCTAAAGAATACCCTTGTATACGTGTATAGACAAAAGAAAGGATATATATATAGATATTAATGCCGAAAACTCATAGTTGTGATGATAATAACATTTATAGTAGGATAAGACAAATGTATACAATTAGTATTTATTGGAAAAAAATTACACAATGGCCAATCAAGTTCGGTTGTAAATAAAATTGAACTATATGAGAGATTCTATTAACATAAAGGGGGAAACCCTTACTTAAACAAACTATACAATTTCTCTATCCATAGATGTCGAGATTTCTTCCCAATATTCTAATGAATCCCTCAAAGAGCTAAACAATGAAATTAGGAAAATCACTACCCATTAAGGGATTTCTATTTGTAAAACCCTTATAAAAATTTATGTAGATCGATGGGACAAATCCAACGAATGAAAGATTTCTTTGAGGATCTATGTGAAGTACTAAGAGAAAAATGAGCACCGATAAGGGTTGAAATGGAAAAGAGTAACCTCGTAAGAAAATAAACCCAAAATGTGTCATTCGAATGAAACCCAAAGCATGGTTAAGGGATAACCTCTAAAAACTGAAACCCTTAGTGAGGTTTTAGGATATGAAGGAAATATATGCAAGAGTATTTATGAATCAATTTACATTGTAGAAACCAATGCCTTAATTTTGAGAAAGGCAGGCAAAAATCCTTGCTTTACTGCCAAATCCAAATGGAAAATGTGCTAATTCATTGTAAGATAAATAGAAAGAATCATTCTATAAAGGGTTCAAAGTTATTTTTTAAGCTTATGATTGAATTTAAAAGGAATTACCTGTCAATGAAAACCACGAGGAAGGAGAGAAAACCCATAACCCCCTCTTAGAAAGTCGTTTATCATGGCGTAAACTCAAAAATTCACTATGGTCTTACCATATGAAGAATACAAACATCAAGATAGGTTAAGTGTTTATATTTATACCAAATTCTTGCCAATAATTGTAATTGATGTAATAAGCAAAGGAAAAACAAGTAAAGACGAAGTACCTAGTCAATTTTGGAACTGGTGTAAAAAACTTACCTCGGTTGGTAAGAAACATTGTCCTCATCAAAATACCTTCAAGATGAAACAAATCCACGATGGTAATCTTATAAATTCATGAAAATATGTTCAAAATTTCCAAGTTACCCTCATGGTTGCATAACTTTTCTCTCGACCAAGACGCAATGCAAATGGCACAATGTGGAAAAGGGGAAGTTAGTAAAAGGTTACTGTAATGGTGTTGGATTTCATCCCCACACTTGATTAAAACAAGGATGATCACCATTTTTTCTAACGAGAGGTCACGTGTTCGGGGTATGGTCCATCACATGGACTCTTTCCATGTCGAAACATTGCCATAATCTCCACATGAGAGAAAGGTGTCACAAGGGCTCCTCTAATGTTAAAACCTTCAATTCATTCACATAAGTATATAAACCTGCCATAAGGAACCAAAGAAATAATAATATTAATGATACATATATTTTTCTTAAATTATAGTCAACACAAGGTCTTTCACAATAGTGTCATGTGTACAGTGACATAGTGTTCATAAGGTTAGATATGATGTATTATTAAGAAAAAACATTTCAAGTATCATTTCACTATATATGGGAGTATTCCACAAGCTAAAACTCCTCAAAAGATATTAGATATAAAAATATATCAAATTTCATATAAAAATTAAGGTTTGGGTCACCACCCAAACATAGGGTAGTCAAAAAAACAAGCGAATAGGTAGTTGCTACTCATGCCACCCACCTACTACATTTGCATCATATATAAAATAGTTCATTTTGGGCATTCACATCCTAAAACCATCCAAAAGCACCAAGAATAGACTTGTGGTACACCCCTCCAGCCCATGCCATAGTTTATGCGGATAAGCAAGCCCTGGCACATCCCTTTACCGAAAGAGAATCCTTGAAAACTCATCTCATGGTTTGTTTTAGTTTTCATTCTTGTTGCAACTCATCCCAAATGAGGTGAAGTGTGTGTGTTTTTGTTTTGTTTTGAGTTGTGTCCTCCCTCCACACTATTGCCCAACTTATATTTAGGTGTTGCTTGATGGATTCCAAGGGTCACGCTTCTTTAGTATACCTTGGGATGACATGCTCCATGCACCCTCAATTCCCAACACATCTCACCCATGTGTTATTGTGTTTTCTTACTTATGCATTGACTTAGCTCATTCAAGAATCAACTTGTCTCCTTTCCTATTTTCTTATATATCAATTCATATCGCATAAGTGTCCCTTGTCTCATCTATGTTAGGAAACTACCTAACCAACACACCAAAAATTAAACTCAAGTTGAACTCAGTTCACATAACATGTTCCTTCATGTCATGCCTTTATCTAAATGCATATTGTGGGCTTGGTTTTTCATTTCATACTATGACCGAATTTATTAAACTAAACTCATCTTGTCCATCATTGTGCACCTGAGTTCTCAATCTCATGATGCCACATGGTTCACTTTCGCATCCATGACCCATATCATTTGTGCTCTATGAATGGAAAATCTAATTCCATAAAATGTCACAACAAACATTGAAAACATTGCGAAAAATATTTCGCCATGATTTCCATCTTGGTTATGGATGATATTCATGGATGCCTCAACATATGGGTCTAACATCCTTTCCTACTCAAAATTTTTTTAATCCTAAGTAATGCTACAATCTATAACTCTTTAATTCAAAAAATATAGTCTCTCATCATGAAGTGTCACTTTTCTAGATGTGTCTCTACCTCTCATCCACTGAAATCACCTTTGCATTCCACCATGTGTTGGGTCCCCATGTGGCTGTTAACTTATCAAGTGGCTAATATGATAATCACACCAAACATCCACAAGAACTCATGACACTCGAACAAGTGAAACACCTCGAATCTCAAATTTCTTTGCTCTACAAAATATACATTTAATGAACCCATGACATGAATCACCATCCATACTATAATATTGATCCAAGATCCTCATGGCTCAATGTGAAGGTGAGGTGCAATTGTCATCATGGAAACCACATCAATCTCTAATATTCATTTGAGGTACTAGAAGTACCCCTCCATACTTCTCTATAATATAGCTCAAAAATGGTGGATGAGAACTGATATTTCCTTCCACTTCATCAACAAGTCACTCAGACTTTAGATCGTAAGGTGAAACTCCTCTTAATTCCTTTTTGGTTGAACTAATTTCCTCCTTGTATCATTTGTACCAAGGTACATCTCCATGGCCACACTCCAAGATCAAAGGTGTCATACTCATATGCTCCCTATAATCATCGAACATCAATAAATCCTCCCAGTCATGATCAAATATTGAATCAAAGTTCTTAATCCTATCTGTCGAGACCATCATCACCTTCAAATGTTATAAAAAAATAAAATCCATCTCATCTATATATGCATGTGCATTCCTATTTAATAACTAATATTCGCAATGAATCATTCAACTAGTGATCATCCTATAAGTTTAATATGTGAGTCCTTATAGAATGCTCTCTACAATAATATCTAGTCCAACTTGAATGACCAAACATTTCAATGTGTGGAACTAGTACTACCTTCTTTGTAATGAATAAATCTTATCCCAACACCAAATAATAGTCATGTAACTACACTATGATGAATCTCACCCTTCCCTCCCAACTGCTAATATGAATGGTAACATCATCAACCATCGCAATCACGTGCATCTCTCTCAAATTAACATCATTAAGGGTTTCTTAAGTTGGCTTCAACCTTAATCCAACTTGTCTAGCCACATCTTTTCCCATGAAGGGTGTGTAGCCCCACTATTAAACATTTCCACAAAATTAATCCGATTGGGATCAATACTTAGAAATCTAATTCGAGTCCTCTCATTATCCTATTTTTTGGTATCCCCCCTCATATATGATGCTCCCAAATCTTGTAGAACTCCAAATGTTGGTGCATATTCCTATACCATAGTATACACCTTCTCCATCAATGGAAAAATATTCACCAAGTTATTCTTTGCACATGTACAACATTAAAAGAGTACCTATTTTCTTTACTTAATCCTCCTTATAATACTTCACCTTCCATTTGTCCTTATTCTTCATTCCCTTTTCAACATAACCATCATCTTGGTCCTTACTTCTAGATTTTCATTTAGTTTGAAAATCCAAAATTTTATCTGTTGTGTTGATATCATATAAAAGATTCCACATATTCTATCTCCTCAACTCAAATTGGGCATATAGTTATAATCCATTGATGAAATAATAAAACAAATATTTATTTAGCATCTCTCTCATCTCCAACATAATCCATGAAAAATATTTGATATATGTCAACATCCATTTATATGCCTCAAATCCATAATGTGCTTCCTAGTGATCCATCATTGGTTCCCTACACCAAATTGTAGATACAAAGATACCTTCATATTTTTCCATGTATAAATCCTCTTTGTGATATGAAAAGATACCAAATCCTCCACTCAGGTCCTCCACAACAACTTGGATTCCCCTATTAGATACATAGATGTGATAGTAACCTTAGCTTCATCTAAATACTCGTTAATCTGATTCAAGTATTTCTGCACATCCCAAAATAAATTCCCAAGAAATTTGGTATTCTTATTCCCATATTATAGTTTTCATTTCTTGACCTTCACTCCCACTAAAGTACCTAAAAAATAGTTTCCAAAAAATTTCATTAACACTGCAATCATCTCTACTATCTCTTAGGTTAGGTCTATGAGAGAAGTCACATAATCCACCAATTTCCATATAAAATCGCCCCAAGTACCATATGAAAGTTTCTCTATTGTGTAAGTAACTCCCTCAAGCTCCTCGATGCTAATAATAAAGCCTCCCATCATAGCCTCCACGTCCCTACCTATATCATATAACTCATTCTTGTGCCTCTACATAGCATCCATAATTCGAGCCATATGTTTCTTAGTAGCATAAACTCTCTCTCATCCTAGATTCCCTTTGATTTGCTGACCCTATTCCTCCTATTTTTAAACCTACTATTTGGCTAAAGAATCTTGTACATGTATTTTAGATATAGCCCTACTAAAAACATACAATAAGTCTTTCTAAATGTGGTAGTGTTATTCTCTCTACTTAGAAAATTTAATTACTATATAAGATATTTGCTTTGGTGCAAATAGCCTTATTAGAATTTATATCTAATACCACCTATTATGCCCCTAACGACTTTGCATTGATCAAGTCTCATAAATATCTTTAGTCATGTGACACCAACATGTTTCATATAGACGACTCAATTACTCTAGCATTAGTTATCCCAAAATATGCCTCAGAAGTAAACACACATATATCTATGTCTTAGTTAAGTTACTTAGTGGAAATTATATTTCAGCTACACCAAGTGCATCATTGTCCAATATCACATGTAAATATCCATAAGAAAATTACAATAAAATAACATAAACATGTCACACATAAATCATATTGTGTAACTACAATATAAGGGAGTGGAATGTAGCATCACATTGCTAAAAATATATGATATATCAACATATATAAAGTGTTACATTAAATTTGAGGTTTGGGTTACCACCCAACCCTACCTAATTAAATACAATAATATAACAAGTAGTTATGGGTTCTTCCTCCCTCCTATTACACTCATGGCATATACAACAATGTTGTGAAAATAGCTCCAAAAAGAGAAGAAAAGAGATATCAACACCTTAGAAATAAGCCAATTCGAGGCAGACACCTCCAATAAATTACATGAATGAAAAATTCTTGGATGATAAAAATGACCAAAACATCCTTCTATATATAGGAGTCCATGGGACCACAGTATAATCCTAGTGGGGCCACAATGTAATCCTAGCCGACCTAACAATAATAATTTAAAGGAACACTAATAACAATATGGGGGTTACAGGGGTACAAAAATAACAATAAGGGAGGCTACACTAACATAATAAGGGACTACACTATTATATAGGGTCTTAACATGCCCCTCTCCTTCAAACAAGTGTTGTCCTCAACGCTTTATTATTTCTTGATGCTTTTATATAAAATTCTCATCCTTCCATGTGGAATATTCTACAAGAAAGTTCTTCCACTTGCTGAGATGCTCTGAAATTGATCATAATTGTTGATTTCTTGTTTCTGTGACTGCTTCAAAACTTATTTCGATGTGTTGCTGATCTTCCTACTGTTTCATTAGATTCTGCACCGAATTTAGGTTATCCTTTGAGAGTTGGAGAACTTGTTGTTGATGCTCGATGTGATCTTCCACTAATTTATCATCCATATTCGTTGATGCAGGAGCATCAGCTCCGAAAAACACCTTGTATTTTATCTAAGCTAGGGGGTTTCATATTTTGAAGAAATATTAAATTTCATGTAAATATTAATATTATTTTGAGTGATTAATTAATTATTTTTGAGAAATTGTAAATATGAGAGAAATTAGTTTCTAGATTATTTAGAATTAATGAGGGAGTCTAAGTTGGAATTAGTTTCTAAGTTTTAGGGATAAAGATCTATCCTTTAGGGATGTTGAGAGATTTAGGGGTTTGTTGAGGAATTGAAGGGATAAAGCATTTAATTAGATCATTTTAAAGATTGTATAAATTCAGCAAAGCCTCAAAGGCAATTAGGCAGATAGGATAGAATAGAAAGGAGAAAACAAGCATGAACAGCCAAATCTTGTAAACCTCCGGCAGTTGTAAGGCCATTACTGTTGAAGATCCGTCAAAGACGAAGTCTCATTCGATTGATGGAGAACGATGTTGGATGGGATTGAATATAAATGGCATGGTGGCTGTAGTGTATGTTGAACCAGTTCTATTTCCGTAATCACTAATTTGTTCAGAAATGAATTCGATTTGTATGACTCTGCACATAATTTGGGAAAATTGATGTTGTTAATTAGGCAAATTCTGATATTATTTAAATAATGCCGATGTTCTGAACATCACAGACAGTGCACAATTGGGATGTAATATCCACGGCAATTGCAGAAGTTAACTGGCAAATTGAATTACAATGTTAAGAAATGCAGTAGAGTGTTTGAAGGATTGATGGAGGAGGCGTTAAATTGGGTTGAAAACTTCAACAGTACTTGATGGTCTGCAATCGAATAAATTCAATTGGACAGCGCTGAAGAATATTCGATTTGGTAAATGAAGTTTTAATGTTCCAATTTCCATTTTCTATTAACACTATTCTAAATCCAGAATCATGACAGCGTTGGTAACACCATCCAAATTCTCCCTGTGGGCCATTAGACAGCAATTTAACATTTGAAATTGCAGAAAAAGATCACAAGTCAACAAGTCTGGCAAAGTTATTAAACAAAAGCGCTGAAAGATTAAAAGCTGGCAAAGTCTCAACAGCAGTATTGAGGTAGTTGCATGAGGTTAACTGTAAATGTCAAGGTATGAGATTCTGGCATTCAATTTTAAGAGCTGGTAAGAGAAATGGGAAAGGTGCACTTATATATTTGATATTGGTTTAATTAAAATAATGTTAAGATTTAATGATGGGGCATTGTCTTATTGACTTCTGAGTATATGAAATCAGATACTAAAACTCATATATAAGTGATTGTGGAAATGATTCAAGAAGAAGATTTTGGAAGCAAACCCCGAAATTAAAAAGGATATGGAAAACCGGAATATTGTATTGAAGTTTGGATGAGACAAAACTGTGCAAATTAATGAAATGGAAAACATATAGATGTGGGCAAAGAGTGAGTGAAATGCCAAGCTTTTGAATTAAAATCCGGCCATATGTGCCATATGAATGGAATAATTGGGCCGGAAGTAGTGTTTGATTTTACTCTTGCATTAAGTTAGAAGTTCGAGATTATGCTAGAGTTTGAAGGACATGAAGGTTGTTGAATTGAGCACATGATTAAATGAGAAGCATTGGGGGTTTTAAAATTAAAACAATGAAACTGACGGTTGTTAAAAGTCTTTATAGGACTGTATAAGGGGATTTTAATGCTATTGAAACCTTCGAAAAGAATATGGTTGGGTTGTGGGTTTTGAACCATTTATTGAAGATAGCCTCCGTGAATTTAAGTTGTTTGAGTTTGCCAAGAATTGAAAGATAAGTTTCTGCACATTAGTTGAGATTGCCAGTGGGTGAAAATTGCTGTGTATTGAAGTTGAATTGAGTAATTATTTGAAGCGCATGTTATTATATGCATGAGTGATGGAGATCCTGGTTATTTCAGGCTAGTCCTGCGTCATTTTGGTATCAGAGCTTGACTCTGAATGAAGGTTTCTTGAAAAGAGTTGAAGAATGAATTTGAATTTATATCAAATTTTGTGTGGAGAAGTAACTGTCAGTTATGCAGAATAGAATTATGTTTTGATTGGTAAAATTCGATATGAGTTGTATGAGTGATTGAAAAATTGCAGGCGATAAGTGCAGGGATAAATTATGACAGCGTTTATGAAGTAGCAGATGTCCATGCAAGCAAAGGAGATTAGATTCTAATCTGACAGTCAAGCAACCAGAATGCAGATAAATGAATGAAGAATTGTGCAGGTATTGTGTTTGTTTAATTTTGATTTGGGTTTTACTGACAAAGAAATGGAATGAGGATTGATGGTTGCAGCAATGAAGAAACTCAGCAAAGAAGGAATTATTCCTGACAGCTGAAGTTTGCCAGAAGATTGGAAGAGAGGATCAGATTTTAAAATCTGATTGACAGTAGTTGAATATCGAGAAATTGTGCAGAGGAAGCATAAAAATTTGCTGAAACAGATTTGCAGGTGAATGGAAGGACAAGATCAGACGAGATCTTGGAGGTAAGATGATATGGTTTTATTTGGATTTGAAGAATAGAATATTGTAGTCTTTGCACTGAAGTATTATTGCAACTCCCAAAAGGCAATGTGTTTAGAATTGATAACAGATAAATAAAACTGGTGAAAGTTTCTTAGTGAAAACATAGATGTGGCAGAACCTTGAGGAATTCCAATAGAGATTGGATAAGGAGGACAGTTGTGAACAGACAGATGAGTTGAAGCCCAGGAAGAGCAAAGAGAAGTGCTCAAAGGAGGTTCCGGAGATAGAACCAATTGCTTGCCAAAAGACTGAGTGAGGAGAGCTTGGTGAGGTAAGTGGCGGAAGGACAGGACTTGCTGCTGAAGAGGCTTTAGTGCAACTCATAGTAAAGTGAGTGAGGGATTCATAGACATGGAAAGGATGATGACTAGTGACAGTGGTAACAGAGGTTCTGAAATAAATCACAGCAGAGGACAAAAGAAGAAGGATGCCAAGACAATTGGCATACAGAGACAGTTAAGCAAAGAGGAATATGAGAGGGAGAAGGCTGAAATAGAAGTTCAGCTTGAGGTGTTAATGGAGATGTTGCAAAGAAATGAGGTAGACCAGAAGCATGGTTATGTCATAAGAAAGAAGTTGAGGTGGCAGAGGCTACAAGAGAAGAGGAATCATCAGGTGAATATGCAGTTGATAAAGGAACTAAGGGAACTTGAACAGGTTATTGATGCCAAACAGAGGATAGAGAAGCTCGAAAGAGTTGAGCTACAACAAGAGGAAGTTGCTGAAGAAGATGTTGAAGTTTCGATATGTTACCCAGAGAGTGGACCATTACTTTTTGAAAGTGATGAAGAGCTAGAGGAGTTGAATCATATGAATGATTCAAAGCAGCCGGAAGATTTGATGACTGAAGCATCAAATAAGACCATAAGGTCTTGTGATTTTAAAACTAATGATTTGTGTGTGATTGCAGGTTTGGAAGAAGATAGACAGTCTTTTGAAGTTGTTAAAGATGTGAAAGAGTACCTTCCAGAAGATGAAAGTTTTGAAGCAGAATATGATAAAGAGGCTGGGAAAGAACCAGTTCACTACAGTGGACAAATGCTGGAAGACATCATTGAAATAGCTGATGAGAAGGGGAGACTAGCTGACAGTCTCAAAAGTTCTTTGAGTTTGGATCAACATATTGATATGCTGACAGAAGAAGAGAAATCAACGCAACATACTGAAGTGTTGCTAAAAGGAAAATAGGTACAGAGGCCTTATTTTTTTTATTATAATGATTGTCTTATGATTGCAGATGTTGTTGCAGACGCTGGAACATATTTGGCACAGGTGGATAGCCAAATGGAAGAAGGAGAGGAAGAACATCTACTGAAGGATGTTAAGGATAGATTGCTGAAGAAGGATGACAAAGAAGTTGTCATAAATAATAATCAAAAAGAAATTGCAGATGATGAGAAAAGGAATGTTGCAGAGGGACAGGAAGTTTGGGAGGCCGCAACATTTATAGTAGCAGCAGCAGAAAAGGTGCAAAACAGCAGTAAGGGTGAAAAGGAAGTGATCAAAACAAGTGAAGAAGAAGCAAGAATGAGAGTTCAGCAATCAAGAGATGGAAACAATCAGCAGACAGAGGACATACTGGACAGAGAAATTGAGTTGATAAGGAGGTTAATGATAAAAACATCTCAGAGAAAGACAGTAGCACGAAAGAAAAGGAGAGACAACAAGAGAAAGACTGTAGCAGACTTGGAAGGCTGAGCAAGTGGAGCACTACAACACAAAATATGGAAACCTGGAGGACAACAGAAGATAGCAACAGCAGTAAAGCAATTGACAAGCACGGAAAGATTACAAAATAAAATTTGGGATCCAGGAGGAAATATCCAGACTTATGACCAGGTGGTCATGAATTTTCTTACATGGGGAGTCTGATGCAGGAGCATCAGCTCCGAAAAACACCTTGTATTTTATCTAAGCTAGGGGGTTTCATATTTTGAAGAAATATTAAATTTCGTGTAAATATTAATATTATTTTGAGTGATTAATTAATTATTTGTGAGAAATTGTAAATATGAGAGAAATTAGTTTCTAGATTATTTAGAATTAATGAGGGAGTCTAAGTTGGAATTAGTTTCTAAGTTTTAAGGATAAAGATCTATCCTTTAGGGATGTTGAGAGATTTAGGGGTTTGTTGAGGAATTGAAGGGATAAAGCATTTAATTAGATCATTTTAAAAATTGTATAAATTCAGCAAAGCCTCAAAGGAAATTAGGCAGATAGGATAGAATAGAAAGGAGAAAACAAGCCTGAACAGCCAAAGCTTGTAAACCTCCGGCAGTTGTAAGGCCATTACTGTTGAAGATCCGACAAAGACGAAGTCTCATTCGATTGATGGAGAACGCTGTTGGATGGGATTGAATATAAATGGCATGGTGGCTGTAGTGTATGTTGAACCAGTTCTATTGCCGTAATCACTAATTTGTTCAGAAATGAATTTGATTTGTATGACTCTGCACATAATTTGGGAAAATCGATGTTGTTAATTAGGCAAATTCTGATATTATTTAAATAATGCCGATGTTCTGAACATCACAGACAGCGCACAATTGGGATGTAATATCCACGGCAATTGCAGAAGTTAACTGGCAAATTGAATTACAATGTTAAGAAATGCAGTAGAGTGTTTGAAGGATTGATGGAGGAGGCGTTAAATTGGGTTGAAAACTTCAACAGTACTTGATGGTCTGCAATCGAATAAATTCAATTGGACAGCGTTGAATAATATTCGATTTGGTAAATGAAGTTTTAATGTTCCAATTTCCATTTTCTATTAACACTATTCTAAATCCGGAATCATGAAAGCGTTGGTAACACCATCCAAATTCTGCCTGTGGGCCATTAGACAGCAATTTAACATTTGAAATTGCAGAAAAAGATCACAAGTCAACAAGTCTGGCAAAGTTATTAAACAAAAGCGCTGAAAGATTAAAAGTTGGCAAAGTCTCAACAGCAGTATTGAGGTAGTTGCATGAGGTTAACTGTAAATGTCAAGGTATGAGATTCTGGCATTCAATTTTAAGAGCTGGTAAGAGAAATGGGAAAGGCGCACTTATATATTTGATATTGGTTTAATTAAAATAATGTTAAGATTTAATGATGGGGCATTGTCTTATTGACTTCTGAGTATATGAAATCAGATACTAAAACTCATATATAAGTGATTGTGGAAATGATTCAAGAAGAAGATTTTGGGCTTAAACCCAGAATTAAAAGGGAAATGGAAAACCAGAATATTGTATTGAAGTTTGGTTGAGACAAAACTTTGTGCAAATTAATGGGAAATGGAAAACATATAGATAATGGCCAAGAGTGAGTGAAATGCCAAGCTTTTGAATTAAAATCCAGCCATATGTGAATGGAATAATTGGATTGAGTAGTGTTTGATTTTACTTCTGCATTAAGTTAGAAGTTCATATTGTATAGAGTTTGGAAAGGACATGAAGGTTGTTGAATTGAGCACATGATTAAATGAGAAGCATTGGGGGTTTTAAAATTAAAACAATGAAACTGATGGTTGTTAAAAGTCTTTATAGGACTGTATAAGGGGATTTTAATGCTATTGAAACCTTTCAAAAGAAGATGGTTGGGTTGTGGGTTTTGAACCATTTATTGAAGATAGCCTCCGTGAATTTAAGTTGTTTGAGTTTGCCAAGAATTGAAAGATAATTTTCTGCACATTAGTTGAGATTGCCAGTGGGTGAAAATTGCTGTGTATTGAAGTTGAATTGAGTAATTATTTGAAGCGCATGTTGTTATATGCATGAGTGATGGAGATCCTGGTTATTGCAGGCTAGTCCTGCGTCATTAGCTATTATTTTATCCTTCAAACCATCCAACTTAGCCTCCATTTCTTCTTTTAAACCATCTATGTCATCTTTGTTTTCTCTTCGTAAGATCGAAATTTGTTGCATTTGGTACCACAATTTTGATATCTCATACTGCAATTCTTCCTCTTCATGCATCATAGTATAGATTTTTGAGGGCTTAATGGGTATGGAATTATTTTTTGGAGGCATTATAGAACCCAATAGTGATACAAATTTTAAAATATTTTTAATCACTTTAAACTTCATTTTCAAACAAACGTTATGCAAATTTAAAAACCAAATACACACCTTTTTCTTTCCTTTTAGAAGCTCGATATTGAAACTGAATTATATATGTGATTTTGGATCCTTAATAACTGAAATTTGGCCCTAAAGTAGACCTCTGAATCTTCTTTCGAATGCCACAGGTTTGAACTGATTTGGATTCTTCAAGGTAAAAATATGTCCAATCTCCCAGAATGACCTAATTATGGGCTGGTTCAGTAGAGCGAAGTTGTACGACTTGCCAGGTGTCACTGTTTTCTCTTTTGGCTCTGTAATTTATAGATAGCAAACTAAATTCCATGTACTTCCAATCAATTTTAACATAATTCCATTTTGATGCTCAGAAAGAGTTATGAAGATGTTCCCACGATCACCTCTTTGAGATGAAATTTGGGAGCCTGAAAAAGAGCTAACTTCCACAGATCATATCTCAAAAAATATTGTGAACCAAGCTCTGAAATTTTGTGACGTTGTTCCACAGGATTTTGGATTCCTGCTCTAAATATTTCAGCTTCTGAACCTTCTTAGAAACAAAGTTATAGCAAAAATTCCGTGATGAACTTTTTCAATGAAATTCAGGAGCCTGCAAAAAGCCCTAACTTCCACAGATCATATATCTGAAATATTGCGAACCAAGCTTTAAAATTTTGTGACAATTTTCCTTAGGATTTTGGTTTCACACTCTAAAAATTTCAGCTTTTGAACCTTCGTAGAAAAATCGGTATAGAGAAAATCCCACGATGACCTGTTTGGAGCAGCGAAACCCTATAATCCAAAGGTCTGATACCAAATGTTGTGAAACCAGCTTCAAAAAGAGAAGAAAAGAGATATCAACGCCTTAGAAATAAGCCACTTTGAAGGGGAAACCTCCAATACATTACATGAATGAACAATTCTTATATGATACAAATGACCAAGACCTCCTTCTTTATATAGGAGTCAATGGGACCACAATATAATCCTAGTGGGGCCACAATGTAATCCTAGCCGACCTAACAATAATAATGTAAAGGCACAATAATAACAATATGGGGGTTACAGGGGTACAACAATAACAATAAGGGGGGCTACACTAACATAATAAGGGACTACAATATTAATATATGGACTTAACAAACAACAACTCATACCACTTGTATGCAATATCGGCTCATCTTCGAACAATAATAACATACATAAATTATTGTCACAAACATTTTCTATAGTTCAGGTAGATCATTGAATCTTTACACATCACTTTACCCACAGAAAAACCCTGAAATCCTATATCACAACTTCCTATGGTTCACACTTCTCTTGTACCACGTCCCAAGTGAAGTCAAGTGTGTTGTGTTGTGTCTGCTCTCAACACTGTTGCTTGAGTTATATATAGGTTTTTGTTGGTAAATTCCAAGGGTCACACCCCTTCATCATACCTCAAGCTCATATGCTCCATGGACCATCAATTCAAAACTCACCTCACTGACGTGTCATCTTCTCGAATTTCTCATCTATCATCTCACCTACTCATGCACTATCTTCCTATTCAAGAATAATATTCTCTCATTTTTTTCAACTGAATAAATCGCACCTGGAGCAGCTCTCATGCATACATAGTCTTGTCCGGGAGCAGACTAGAAGACATGTGGGGACCAAACCTCCCCACTTAACCATTGGACCACATCCTCGGGACTAGAGATAAACTTGTATCCTTGCCTACTTTCATATGTGTCATATCATCTCACCTAAGTATCGAATCATCTTGTGTGTCTGGGACTCTGTAATACCCCTGATTTACAACTATTATGTTTCTATATAGGTACGAAAAGTACTATGTGGACCTATGAAACAGCTATGTTGATGGATGAATTATAATTATAATTAATAATTATTGAAGAAAAAATGTACCAATATTGAAAAGACAGAGTATAAAGATATCTGTAAATTCTTATCCATGAAGATAGGATAAAATTTTATGCTTTCCCAAATTCTCCAAAAAATTCCTTTGAAGAGAAATAAAATTGAAAAAAAAATAGATAGAAGAAAATATCTAAGGAATCCTTAGTAAAGAGGAAATTTACTGGGAAGAGGTAAGAAAAAACAATGGCGAGGAAAAGTGAGTTTTAAAACATATTTTTTTTTTGGAAAAAACAAAATTAAAAGCCTAGGTTATGGGAAAAAACAACCCAGAATAACGAGATGCCATTATGGAAACTTTTTGGGGAAAGTTGGCTTAAAAGTTCCTTCACTAGTTTGACAAGAGGTTGTCTACACTAGGGAAAATAGATCTATGCTCAAGGGAGAGATCTAAGGATAATCTCATGGTTGGGAGGAAGATTTTCTTTACAAGTTGGTATGCAACATGTAGAAAGATTAATATTCAAATTCTTATGTTATAATAATGATTAGATTTATCATTTTGTCTAAGTTTTAAGGGACAAATTATGTTTTGGAATACATATTTATTTCTATACTAAATAAATGTGGATTGGTATTGAAAAATGGTTTTAGGAATAGTAACTATGGAACAGTGAACCCATAAATTGGTCCAATCCAAGGTCATGAAGTAGTCGTTATGTAGTTTTAATACTCCTAAAGTACAATCTATGAGATGTTAAATGGATAGGTCAACTAGTTTTCTTATTTTCTTCAATACTATATACAGTAGATTTAAGTGCAAGTAAAAGTAAGTTTATGAATATATCATCAATCCAATATTTATTCATACATATACAACAAATTTTTAATTTAGCAAGAATAGGATATCCTTTATAACAGATGTGAGGTATAGAGGGGAACAATTATTAAATATTTCTGACAAAAGGATTGTGACTGTTAGTCATTATTTTAGAAAATAATTATAGTCACACTGCCTTAAGGATAAAATGCATGCTAAGTACACCGAATCATGTTGGTGTTAGAAAACAATGATTCTGATCTACTACTGGAATTAATAGCAGAATTCAGAATTTAGATACCCAGGTAAAAAAAAAATCTAGCATTTTAAAAATTGTATTACTTTGATTTCTCTCAAAGGAGTAAATTGAAGTGGGAGTTCTACATATAAGCTACTATGTAAATTAAAAATTATAAGTGAAAATTTGTGATTTTACTCTTAACATTTCCTTTACTCATAATCAAAATTTGTGTATTCCAATATAACAACAAAAAGAAGTAAACGAGTAATACAGTGTGGAAAGAATATGCACTTCGCATTTAATAGTAAACTTAACCAAAATATTTCTATTATCGATTCAACAACAAGAATCACTCAAATTAAATAAAAAAATCGATATAAAAAAGGATTTAATCGTATAACATCTCGACGTATCGAAGATATACAAAACTAATAATTCCATTGATATAAAATGAGGAAATGCATACACATCCATATAGAAATGATGAGGAAATGTAAAGTTATGAAGATTTAAATTATAAATAAAATAAATTTGTCCACATACAGAACAAATGACCTTTGACTCCTTAAATTTACACAGTCATCTGTGTTAAAAAGAGGAAATATATTACAAGATTTTTCAGGCTAATAGGTCATTTATGGAATTTACAACATAATGTTGAAACCACAGTAGCATCGTAAAATATTAAAAACCCAAAATCCTTGCCAGAAGAAGTGCCATGGTGGAACAAGCATACCACCAACCTAAGAAATCATACAACCTGTAAGTATGGGAAAATTGTGGAAAACAAAATTTATGCATACCCAAAAACATCACAGTCGTATCTGCAAAGATATGAGCATGAGAGTTAGAAAGTAGCCAAAATAAATAGAATGCTATCACATAAAAAAACATCATTGAATGAGGATAGAGGAATACACTATCTGAATACGTTGCCACGATGTGGATTTTCTCCCCTGTGAATAAAAGAAAGCAATGTTGTTAGAGAAAGAGTTTTCAAGCACATATAATGTGTAAAGGAAAAAATTGAAAAACTAGATTTTTCATAGGTACAGAAATTACCTGTGGGTGGAGAAACACAAGGATAACCATAAATTCTCTTCGTCCTCAATTCCTTATTCTAGATAGAAAGTGAAACCTGGGTGGAAAAACCCAACATCATAACGTGAGAAATTACCTCTGAATTCATATGTATAGGAGATACTTTGTGTTCCCAATTCAATAGGAAAAAATTAAAATAAGAGGCAACAAAGGTTTATAGAACCTCGAACAAGGAACCCAAAATTGTTATACGCATTTTCATAAGCACGCTGGAATAGTAAGAGGCAAAAAAAACAAATAGAAAATACTTTGTTTAACATATTGAATTCAGAATAGTAAAACACAGAATCGAATGGGTAGAAAAGAGATTCGAAAACACTTTGTTTAACATATCAAATGTACAATAATAAATCCCATAAATTGAATGGGTAGAACAGAAATTATGCACGATATTTAACGATGCACACCACAACAAAATTTCCCCATTAACATTATAAGAATGGTGCGTAACCTTACCCATGTGGCCATGTAGTAAAACTGGAGGTTCCTCCACTATGTAAGAGAAATCCCACTAAGAGATGGGTATATACAATTTCAATAAAAAGTGAAATGAGGAAATAACATAGTGTATAGAAGTTTCCTAAAATGATGAGTGACAGAGTGAGAGATTTACTAGAGATTTCAAGTGCCAAGGTTGACACTATCTTGGGGTTTCTCTATAAACAGTATAACGAAAATTACAAGCTATTCTGGAAAGGCCAAAAACCAAAAATACCATACGCATTCATGCCAAACTCAAGCAATGATAAATTGTTGCAAACGAAATTACCTGTAATAAAAATGGGGAATAAATCCACTGCGTAGCTGCATTCTTCCTTAGACAACATTTATGTTAATGCAGAGAAGTTACATTGTAATCGAATATAGTTACCATGGCACCCTGGAAGTGATATGCAAGTCTGAGATAACGGCGGAACAACAGCCTCAAGCATGGTGGCCACACCCTATGAGCGTAAGTTCGAAAATGAGAAAACGAAAGGCAGGTAAGCCATTAGGGTTTTCCAAGATCCCTTATGAACTGTAGATATTCCCAAAAATATCTCATTCGTTCCTCCATAGCCTCGAGGATTGTGAAGGCCACATGAGGAGCGCAAGCTATCACATGGCCTCTGACAAGTAGCAAGTGTGTATTGGGACACGTCATGAGGAAGGGGCATTTCATTAAATGTGTAATGAGCATTAGTATCAAAACATAAGAGGACCATATGAAATTTAGGAGACATTAATACAGTTGCAACCATAAATTTAAATTTTAATGTGGCTAAGGGTATAGGTAAAGGTATTAATAGTATGCAATAGTTTGGGCACCACTATAACCAAACTTTAGTGTGCATCAAATTAACTAAGGCACTATAGAGAAAGATATAAATACTATGTATGTAATATTTAGGGAAACCATTTAACCAAATTTTGGGACCCATAAAATTAAAAAAGACACTAATATTAATTAAAAATTAGCTAAGTATAAAACTTACTTAAGGTTCTAGGAGTAGGCTAATTATCGTAAGATGAAATGGGAGGACTGGTGATTTGTGAAAAGAGAAATTCAAAATAAACTTCAGGTTCTTAGAGCCAAGGTCTAATTCATCCATCATTGCATCTTAAACGAGATTTATTTCAACACCTACCATGGTATTAGAGAAACATCAAAGAATCATAGAGGTAACTGGATAACCAAATTAATAGACGAAAAGAGTGATTAAAAAAAAAAAAATTTGGGGACATGACAAGTGGTATCAGAGCGCAAGTTAAAACATTGGGTTTATGGACCCCAACACTTGAAGATTCTGTTGTCTAGAAATTTTAATTGTATAGTTGAGGTTAAAAAAAAAATTATGAGTGGCATATTATGGTTTATTAATGTTAATGATTGAATAGAAAATGTGAAGCTGGGTTACACTTTTGCCCTTTTTTGAGAAAAAAAATATCATTTTTTCCTGTTCTTCAACATGCTGCAAGCCAAAACAATTTTTCTATTTAGAATTTCATTTTGTGATAAAAAATAAAAGTTATTAAGAATTTTCTTAGCTCTATCTTACATATTGTTCAGAATTTTTTTATACACATTCAATATGTCAACTTAGCATTTATTTGAGTGTGTGTTCTTTAACAATCAAAGGATTCATAAATGAGTTAGGGATTATGCACAAAATATATCTTTGTGCGTAATAGAGTGTGTGTTCCCTTTTATAAAAATCCACAAAGAAAAAACCCATATAAATTGCTTAGATTTAATACAGAATATGAAGAGGGAGCTGAGACAAATAAAGTGCTTGCTTATAATAAAACAAGAAAAATACAAATTCAAACCATTTGGCCCGAATCATACATTTCTGGGCCTCTAGGCCCTCGTCCTTTACATGAAATCTCACACAATTTATCTCTATCACTCTCTTGCCTATTCTATTCTCTCTGTCCTCCATCCTCACACAATCCTCATATTTATACGTAATTATGGATTAATTCCAATCCATGAATTCCTCCCTAAATATCTCAACCAAACTCTAAAATAGATTTATCCCTTTTTTGACTCAACTAAGTTCCATTTAAGGAATTCCTAATCCATAAATTATATATCCCACCCAACTCCACTCATATCCTAAATTTATTAAGGGAATATTTACAGTAAACCTCACACTCATATTTTCTCTCTTAATTTTAAATAAAAAATGTGCATAAATTGTAAAATAATTAAAAAAATATCACCCCATAAATCAGACAAATAAATAATGAAATTTTTGCTCGATGATCCTACATCAGACTCCCCATGTAGAGAAGTTTCCATAGACTCCTATCTATGTGATCTATCACTTTTTTGTAATAATGCCAAAGCCACAAGTTTCAATGACTTGCTCCCTCCAGGATTCCAAACTCTGTTTTTCCGCTGATATTTTAAAGTATCAACTCCATTTTGTAATTTTGCACAGAATTTAGAGAATAGTGTTTTCATAATACTATTGAATTTAACTCTCACTTTTCCATACCACATCATATTTATTCCAAAAATTACAGACTCATGTAGAATCACTGATACCCATTCTTCTGGTCTCCAAACTCCGAAAGAATTTCGAAATTGTTGTACATTAGCATCACTCATTCTATCAACCACATTCAATCAGCCTCTCCAACAATTTATTTTTCCAATTCCTCGTAGTAATTCCTCTTTGTCTAATGCTTCCGTCTCCAATTGTCTTGAACACTCAACTTCCTGAAATAAAGAATAATCAGGAACTTCTCCTTGATCACAACTATAGTCATTGATTGCTCCTATAGTAAAAAATTTCTCATCCGGTGATGTACCTACATTCATCAACAAACTATTAGTTTTAAAAATATAAGACCTTTCAGCCTCTTCTGATGCTTCAAGCACCAGTCTCCCATCATAGACTTTATGGATTTCAGTAGATCCTGTTTTTAATTTCTAGCTTCTTTCATCTTTATCGTGCGGATTCAATACTTTTGTTTCCTTTATGTCTCTAAGGACATAACTTTCTTGCTGCGCCTGATCTTTCTTCTCATCTCCAAATAATTTCTACTCAATTTATCTGATTTCAACATCATATTTATTAATGTTTCCTTTTGTATCTACAACCACATTATTATTTGAAGAGTTAAAACATTCACTTAACTATATAAATGTTAGAAACATTTCATCCTTATCATGCACAACAACTTCAATCTCTTCTTTGTCAGGTTCTTCAAGTTTCATCTCCCCTTTAGGTTCCTTAAGCCATCATTCCAAGAACTGCATTTCCATGTGAAATATTTCCAGCATTTCATCACAACCTTCATTCTTAGTTTCATTCTTCTTTTGGAAATCCTCCTGAGTTATCATGTTTTTTGTATCATCACATTGCAAAATTTTGTCATCAATTTCATTAAACAAATTCATTTGTTTACCTCCTTGGAATATCACTTCTAATTTTTCATTATGCTTCTACTCCATAACAGCTTCAACTAGCTATCTTACACCAAATAGGAATTCATCTATGAATTCTTTCCACTACAAAAAATCAGTACCTTCCTCCTAAGAAATGCATTCTCCATCATACTTCACCTCAAGTGTTTCATTCATCTCTCTGACAGTTTCACTAGACTATCCACCATCTTCTGCACATCCTGCAAACATAAACAAACTGTGAGTTTTAAAAATATAAGGCTTCATAGCCTCGTCTTCTTCCCTTGTAAACATATCTTCAAATTGTTCTGAACTATTCCAATAATTCATGAGATCTTTCTCATTGATCTCTTCACCCAGAATTTTACCCTGTTCTGGGCCACAAATGGAAAATTCCATTTTCAACTCAGCCTCTTTGAGTTCTTCACATCTCAATTGCACACTCATCATCTGCTCAAGCTTCCTTAGCTCTTCTGTCAACTGTATGTTTACTTGTTGTTACCTCTTTGCGTATAGCCTCTGCCTAAAAATTTTTCCTCATGGTCCAACCATGTCTCTGGTCTTTCTTATTTCTCTGTAACAATTCCATCAATAACTAAAGGTGAACTGATATCTCAGCTTTTTCCCTATCATACTCTTCATTAGTCAACTGCTTACATATTCCATTTGCCTTGGCATATTCCTTCTTCTTTCTTTTGTTGCGGTCTTTCTTAGAAACTATAAAATGAATATCAGCGGTCATCTTCTCTTCCTTTGTGAACTTCGTCTGTTCACATGTGGATTTAATTCAATCCATTTTTCAAGAAGCCTCCATACTTTCGATCCAACAATGCAAGCTCTCTTCCTACGCTTGGCATCTTTCGGTTCTCTGTCTTGGAATCATTTCTGGGTAGCTGCAAAACAACAACCTCAGTAATTGTTGCGTTACAGTGACCAAAACTCTTTGGGTGTCAAGCTATGTCGATCATGCACCCAATTACATTCAAACCTTGACTTTATTTAAGACTCTTTGGCTCTATACTTGACATCAACTCTTCATCTTGGATGAAAAATACACCCTCTTGTACAATAACTCAATGGTTTAACTTGACTCAAGCTATCCAAATTTTCATTTGACCTTAACATATGATTTGACTTCAAGGCTTGACCCCATAATTACAAAAGTGGATATTTTGACTCTAATTGAAGTTATAAAACATACTAATGAATATCCACCCTTAATACATTTTCATGATGTAAAATATTCACTCTCTCTCATACTCCATTCTTATGAAAATATCATCAGTGTCCCATTATCACTTCACATGATACTGAAGCCTTTAAATCGAAATGCAATCCACCTTTCCCAAGATTTATTTTATGATGAAAATAAAATAAATCATTTAATTTTCAACATTTAAAATTCCTCTTTGAAATGAATGATCATACCATATGCTCCCTTCAAGGTTATTTAATAAACCATTTCTTTGCAATTTCAACTCTCTGTATTTCATTCTTCTGTGTTGTTCTTATCGCTGTGAATATTTACATGCCCTTCATACCATAACCTCTTCAACACGCTCATCCTCTTAGCACAGACAATATTCCTGCTCTTCCATGCAGCCCCTTCTTTGCAGTGACGATTCTCATGCAACACCGTCTCTCTTCAGTGCACAAAAAACAATTTCTCCATAGGAATTTTCCAAAGCTTTATGGTGGCATCATCATATTTCTCCGGTAGCAACAAACACAAACATCATCATCTTTCAAATAGAACAATGTGAACACTTCCACATGTGCTATAGGCAATGATCAATCATGATTTTTAACTCATGAAAATATATAATTTCATGTATGTATATATATATATATATATATATATATATATATATATATATATATATATATATATGTATGTTCCAATATAACTCAACAGTGGAATCAAAAAATGCGGAATTTGTTTCCCTTTTGTAACCATATAAAAAATGTCTGCTTGATGGCATATTACTTATCGTGTCACACTCATACTTTTATCGCACCCTCTTACCTCTTGAACCCGTGCAAACTCCATTATTTGGGTTGCAAAACCACTTACGGTCCTGCTGCACTACAGACTCACAGTTCCTCATTTATCCATATCCTGGTTCCAAGAAGAACGGTTTCTAATTCTCTTACTGCATCTTTGCTCACATATTCATCTGCAAAATTTAAAAAAAAAACTCTGTCGATCTCACATAATAAAACAATGTTGGATCACTACATTTTTTTATAGATTTCCTGGTGATAATATCTAAGTAATTTGTCCAGAAATCAAGTGATTCCACAACAACTAGATGTTGTCTATCAGCGTTAATGAATTTTGACCACGCTTTCTACTATGCCTTCCAACAAGTGCTTCTAGATGAGGATCAAGCTCAATTCGAATTTTTTTCAAATACGCACTTAACTCATCTATGCCAAGGACCTTGGTAATCTTAAAAAGTCGATCATAATATTAGATTAACCCAAAACAAACTTCTCCTATTCAAAATCTGAACATACAATGAATTAAAAAGAGTGTGAACCTGACATTTAGACCAGCAATCCAGACTACGTGGCGCCCCTCCGTGCTCCTCCATGCAGGCTCAGGATGATGGAAAAATATTTGATTTATATGAATAATGACAACGCTCAAAACTAATGCAACAAATGACTTACGCAGGGCATCAAGCAGCAAATGATAGCGGTCCTTTTCAACCCACACAGGCTTGGCCTTCAGCCCAACACCAGCCTGATTCACTCCTCATGAAAATAAGCTCCCATGCAGTCTCTCTTATGCGTTCCCGTGAATCTTTAAAACAACACATACAAGAAATGTTGACATAAAAGAGAAAACCATTATATGGGGAGGCTTGTGAATTACGGAGTTGTGTTATTGCTAACATAGTTACAAAATTGGAATCGATGCCAACTTTGAGCTACTTCTCACGTGGTTACAATGTCCCAAGCCACACGGCTATCAACTCATGACTCCACGGTGACAAAATTTAAGCTATAACGTAGTCTCGCAGCCTGAGCAGGATGATGATGTTCTATGTCAAGATTCCATGACCTTTCGGTGGAGGGGTTGAATCCGAATCCACTAGCTCCAGGAGTAGTGAAGGTTGGGTACAGGTTCCGATCTTGAGAACTGGCATCACAATAATGCTGATTAGAAGTCATGTTCTAGCTAGGAGCTAGAGGGAAACTGCCATGAGTTTGCTTGTGTTCTTGAGTGGGGTAAGATGGTAGGAATAGAGATGCCTGTTGTTCCAATAACCTGCACATCAACGACAAGAATAATAATGAATGCACAGTCTTCAATACCTATTCCAGTTGTATGTTAATCGATTCACATAAAAACTCTCTCACATGCAAAAATCCTGAGAAGATTTATTTTCCTCGAAGCACAAAAAATTATGTTCATCATTCTGCGGACGAAAATCTTGCATCATCACCATTTGCTTCGAAGTTACAGACCATAGGAAAAGAAGGGTGAAGGCCATTCATGAGCTCACCATTACTCAGACTGTGCTCCTCTACAATCATGATCATATTTTTCCCATAAGGCCACCGTTTCACCATGCATTATTTTATGGAAAGAAGCGATTTCCATCCACTGTCCTTTGCCTGTTGCGACCAATTTCGCAATCGCCATTTCCAACCCGTTTCTAGAGGAAATGGTGTGGAAATTAGAAACACAAACCTTAGCCAAACCATAAGACTCTCTCACAACTCATCTCAAGTCTTGGGCTCTGATACCAAATGATGCAGGGATTCTGCACAAAACAGATCCTTGCATGTAATAGAGTGTGTGTTCCCTTTTATAAAAATACACAAAGCAAAAACCCTTATAAACTGCTTAGATTTAATATAGAATATGAAGAGGGAGCCGAGACAAGTAAAGTGCTTGCTTATAATAAAACAATAAAATGACAAATTCAAACCATTTGGCCGGAATCATACATTTGTGGGCCTCCCGGCTCTCGTCCTTTACATGAACTCTCACACCATTTCTCTCTATCACTCCCTTGCCTATTATATTCTCTCTTTCCTCAATCCTCACACAATTCTCATATTTATACATAGTTATGGATTAATTCCAATGCATGATTTCCTCCCCAAATATCTCAACCAAACTCTAAAATAGATTTATCCCGTTTTTTACTCAACTAAGTTCCATTTAAGGAATTCCTAATCCCTAAATTATCTATCCAACTCAACTCCATTGATATCCTCAATTTATTAAGAGAATATTCACAATAAATGTGACACTCAGATTTTATTTCTTAATTTTAAATAAAAAATGTGCATAAATTATAAAATAATTAAAAAAACATCACCCGCTAAATCACACAAATAAATAAAGAAATTTTTTCTCGATGCTCCTGCATCAATAAAAAGTCATATTCAAATGCGTTGGTGTATTCTTTGAAAACTTTGTGTTTTTTAGAAACAAAATGTGTTACAATAATCTAGAAAGAGTCTATTTCATTTTCTTTGTATTTACAAAACCAACTACTGCATATCATAATTACTAGAATTTTTTGAACTGATTCAATATGAAAAACTACATTTTTTTAATATGTTTCGGCTCACACAAAATTTCTCAACATATAAATTATAAACTAAAAATCTAAAAACTACCCATTACACACGATGGACCAATGTTATGCACCATAATTTTTTCAATTTTTTTTACAGTATATTTTGGAAGATACAGAATATTGATTTCGTTGAATCATAATGACCTTTAGAAATTATTTGCGCCCGTTTTATTACAAAATTAATTAAAATTAGTAAATATTTATGAAATTCCATAGAAGTTATATTTCCTGAAAGTAGATTGAAGTCTGCAAATGCTTGTCTTGGTTTCGACAATTAATTCATAAATTTTCATGGAGGTTAATCAGTCAAAAGTTGAAGAAATGTGTTCAAAGCTCTACTCTGCGTAATTGGAAACGTGTTTGTACGACCAAAAATTTTAAAAAAGTTTGGCCAAATTGTTTTTTGTCCCAACGGCCCATCAAGTCTAACGACACAAAAGTTTGGCTCAAGTTTTTACAAAATTTCGGCCTAACTTTTAATTGACTTTACGTTAGCTGAAAAATTCAACGAAGCCCCTACAAAAAAACATTTCGCGGCAATATAAATAGGTGTAAATGGATTCATTATTTTCACACAAATTCACACATTTTTTCATTTGGTTTGATTTTGCAAAAGATTTTTTGGGCTTAATTTTCAAATGACTCTTTTTGGCTTAACATTCAAAGGACATTTTATGGAGGTATGTGATACATTTTTTGGATGCCTTTTGGGATTAATTTTCAAATGACATTTTTTTGAAGGTATTTTGTTTTTAGAGGTTTTGGGCTTAATTTTCATAACACATATTTTGGACATTTTTTGGACTTTTTTTGGGCTTAATTTCGAAAGGACTCTTTTTAGGCTTAATATTCAAAGGACATTTTTGGAGGTATTTTTTAAAGTCATATTTTCTTAGAGGCTTTTTGGGCTTACTTTTCAAAGGACATTGTTTGGAGGTATTTTTTTTAGAGACATTTGTTTTAGAGGTTTTTGGACTTAATTTTCAAAGGACATTTTTTGGAGGTATTTTTTAAAGTGACATTTTTTAAGAAGTTGGGCTTAATTTTCGATGGACATTTTTTGGAGGTATTTTTTTAGGGCTTAATTTTTAATGGAAATTTTTTGGAGGTATTTTTTGAAGTGACATTTTTTTAGAGTACACGTTTGGGTTGAAGTAAATATTTTATAATGATTTTTTAAAATGAGTTTTTGTCTAACTTTTTAAATTAAAAAAAAATGGACTTGGAAGGAAATATTTTGAGCTTCATTTCATTTTTAGAAGACATTTTTTTTAAGTAAGTGTTTTGGATTGAAGTATGTATTTTTGTGCAAAATTTTTAAATGATTTTTTTTTTAAATTAAATCTTTGTGGGAAATAGAAGGAATTGCAAGAAAAAGTATGATTGAATAAGAGACCCTGAGGAACGTATAGAACATGGGAGAGAATATCGCAAAAAAAAGAGATAAGAATGCTCAAATATTGAAAGGGAAAATCAACCTCAAATAGAAGCTGAAGCAGGTATGTAAATGTAAATATTATAAATTTTATATTTAAAATTTTCCTAGTGTAAATTGTGAAGCTTAATTTTTATTTGATGAATTAATTTGAAAAATATTTTTCAATGTAATCAGAGAGAGATATTCCTTAAAACATTGATGACGAGATACAAAATTTTGAAAGAGAAAGTGAAAGAGATATTGAAGCAATGATTGAATATTGTGAAAATGTTGAAATAAATTCAAGTGAAGAAATTGAAGCACTGTATATATATATATATATATATATATATATATATATATATATATATATATATATATATATATATATATATTTTGGACACATGCACGTATTATTGAAATTATACATATTTATTAATTTAGTTATTTATTGAGTATGTAAACTTATTATGTACTATTAATTCGAATATGTACAGATGAAATCAATATCGATGATGAGATGTTATAAAATGTTGACAGTCACACATATGGAGATAAAAAAGTTGACCATGTTATATGATATTGTGTTAATCACATTTTTTATTCATACTTCATAAATGAAAATGTGGCAGTTCAAGCCCAATTGTTGAAAGGTCTCGTAATATTGAGCAAATTAAAAGAAGCTACGACTTTATTGGGTATTCGAAAATCAACAAAAGATTAAAAAAATGAAGGAAAATGTCATACAAAATATAAATAGTGCTATAAATTCAAATAGAAGATCTAGATAGAAAAATGTTTCAGATGCACGTAGAGCAGTACATGTGGCACTGGTTTCATCAAGTACTAACGAGAATCACTTGGTAAAATCTATGGCACGAGCATTAGGAACCTCATGAAAAACTTTGCACAAACATCAGAAATTTGGGTTGCAAATAGATGTAAATGATGAACTCACTTGTTGGACAGCTATTTGTAGGAAACCGTACAAAGATAGACTTTGAGAAAATGTTAAAAAAATAATATATGAATATTGGATGAAAAAATCACGTGTTTTGCTAAAATCAAGGGATGTGATGTGAAGAAGAATAGCACAAAATCAATACAAAAATCATCCAAAACATTTCTTGGACACCACTCAAATATAATTGTTCAACATGTTCAAAGAGGAGAATCATGAAATTGATGTCTCAATCAGTGCTTTTGTGCAACAAAAACCATGGTATGTAAAACCTATCACCGTACGCGACACTTGTTGTTGTCGTTATCATGTGGAATTTCAGTTATATTATGAAACATTCCTTAATTTTGGTAGAACATTTTGGAAATATTCACCTCCTCCTTTCATATCTCAAATTCTATGTGGAAGAGAAAGCCATGAATTATTTTACCAAAAGAAATGTGTTGATGGTAAAAAATGTGATGATTGTGGAAATTTAACTAAATTTAAAAACAAATATCATATTGATATAAATGATCAATAATTGTCCAACATGAAAATGAAATGGAAGGGATACGAATATTTCCATGCATCAATTCAAGGTTCATGTGCTAAAATAATTTATTTAAAAGAAGAAGAAATTTTCGTGATAGATTTTTTGAGAAAGTTTGAGGCAAAAATTCATAAATACAGAAAGAATTCCGATAGAGATCGATGGCAGGACTTGCAATTCAAAAAATCCCATGAATTTTTTCCACCAGGGACCATTCTATCATTAATTGATTTTGCAGAAAACCAAACATTTGTTCCACAAAAAGAAATTCAGAGTGAATACTATCATTCTGACCAAGTCTCCATGCTCGTCCATATTTTATATAGACATGTTGAACAAAATGTTGATCATATAGAAAGAACTAGTGAAAATCAACATGTTATTAAATAATATCACTTTTATATCAGTGACAATCTTACACATGATACATATTTTGTACAACACTATTTTGGAAATATTAATGACTCCTTGAAACGTCATGGAATGAAATTAAATGAACATTCAATATCAGATGGATGCGCAATTCAATTCAAATATTCACGATCATTATTTTGGCTATGTCATCTTCATATGAGAACCTGCATTAAAAATTCTTGGAATTTCTTTGAGACTGGCCATGGAAAAGGAGAACGTGACGGTGCAGGGGCATGCATAAAATGAGCACTTTGAAGATATCAAATGGACCCCTCTACAAACCGACTTGTCTCAGCTAAAGAAGTTGTTTAATGGTGCATCGTTGCACTAAGCCATGAGACTAATCGATCAAGGGAAGTGCAAAGTTACATTCAATTTAATTTTTATTGGATGATTTCTAGTTTTAAACAACGTACATTTATCACAATGATTATCTTCAATGGTATTTTAATATCATATTTATATTCTTCTTTGAATTTTCCATATAGGTTTTTTTGGCATATTGGGGTTGAAGATGTAGATAAATCAATTGGAAATGACGTTGAAATAATAAAAGGGACTCGAAAATTGCATAAATGTGTTTGCATTGGATAAAAGAAAATATTATTGTTTTTGTCATGTTTGCATAGACAACACAGAGTCCAATGATGTTTGTGAAAACAAAATATATGTAAAATATTGGCAACATACAAAGCTAAACACAAAGGGGAAAATGTCCGTTGCAATGTTTGAAGAAATGCAATCAAAGGAGACTACAATATCATCTAATGGTGATCAAGTTTCTAATCTTGTTATAGAAGGCAACATTTCAATTTCTTTCAAATTTTAGAGATCTAGAAATAGATAATAAAATCAAGTACATGTATGTTAATTTTAAAGTTAATTTTTCATGTTAATTATGATCTAAATTTAAATACATTTAAGTTTGTTTTAATGTTCATGAGATGTTTTTGTTGTAATCTCACCTACTGTCAAGGATGAAAATGTGAAGTATTATTTGATGCATTGCACTGAACGAAAGATGAAATTATTAGAAAATTGTAATGATCATAGGTTTACATATGATGTAGGGTCTATTATACTGAAAGGTTATTTTTTCAAACAAAGTAATCAAAGTGGGGATTTTGTTTAGTTTGAAGACTATGAACCTGATGTCATAAGTTTTAAATATAGTCACTTGGTGTGTGCAACACGCATAAAGTTGATAGAAGTTCAATCAAAGAAAAAAAAAAAATTAAGAAATGGAAAATGTCAAAAAATGATCATGAACGTATCATTGAAGATTGCATTCCATTGGATTTTTTTTTATTGAATTTCCCAACAATTTCTTCTCTTTGGATTCATGTTTTAGAACTTCCAAAACTCAACTAAAAATTGAATTTCCTTGTTATGTTATCTGTGAATGTGTTTGCACATGTACATTGTTTTGGTACATGTACACGTGTACACATACACATCTCTAGATTATCTGGTCTAAATGATTTCATACATTCTATGAAACAATTTTTCATAATTTCATTATTGCAAAATTTACATATCTGTGTATCTAGCATAGTTGATATAATGCAAATTTGAAGTTGCACGATTTGTTTTAGACGTGTGTGTCTATTAGAAGTAAATTATAATATATTCATTCTTGAATGTTGTGTGGTACGTGTTTTTTAATTTCCAGTTTACTATCAACTAAAAGTATATTTTCTAAGTGCATTGATGAAAAATGTTGCACGTACTCGATATATATGTTCTAGAATGAAATTTTAAAATTTTATGATTGTTTGACACATCTAAGAAGAACTAGAATCTTATGATTTTTTTTCGATATATATACATTGACATGTATTGTACTTCAATCGTTTTAACATATATTTATACATATACTTAAATCATTTCTATGTACATATATTCATGTGAACTTTTTTTTGTTTGTAAAATGACAACTTGAATTTTAAAAACAAATCATTATATCACAATCACATGCCAAATGTATTTCAACCATCCAAAACTTTAGTTTTAAAAACAAAACATTATATCACACTCAGATGCCAAATGTAGTTCAACCATCCAAAACTTGAGTTTTAAAAATAAAGCAAATTACATAACATTACTTCACATGCCAAATGTATTTCAACTATCCAATAAAAACAAAACATTATATCACAATAACATGCCAAATGCAGTTCAACCATCCAAAATTGAGTTTTAAAAACAAAACAAATTATATCACAACATTACTTCACATGCCAAATGTAGTTCAACTATCCAATAAAAACAAAACGTTATATCGCAATCACTTGCCAAATGTAGTTTAACCATCCAAAACATGAGTTTTGAAGACAAAACATTATATATCACAACATTATTTCACGTGCCAAATGTAGTTCAACTATTGAATAAAAACAATACATTATATCAGAATCACATGCCAAATGTAGTTCAACCATCCAAAACTTGAGTTTTAAAAACAAAACATTATATTGAACAACATTACTTTACATGCCAAATGTAGTTCAACTATCCAATAAAAACAAAACATTATATCAAAATCACATACCAAATGTAGTTCAACCATCCAAAACTTGAGTTTTAAAAACAAAACATTATATCACAACATTACTTCACATGCCAAATGTAGTTCAACCATCCAAAACTTGAGTTTTAAAAACAAAGCATTAAATCACAACATGTGATCCCATGCCAAATTTAGTTCAACTATCCAAAATATGGTTTGTAATTTGATACTTCCATCTAGAGAGATTCATTTTATATTTTTAACAAGTTTATAAAATGACAACTTGAATTAAAAAAAAATTTTAAAAAATCATTATATCACAATCACATGCCAAATTTAATTCAACAATAAAAAATATGCACATTGTGAAAATGTAATTTGAAATTTCCATCTAGAGATTCATTTTATCTAAATAACAAATAAAATGACAAGTTGAATTTTAAAAACAAAACATTATATCATAAAAAAAAAAACATCTTATCACAACATGTGATTACATGCCAAATTTATTTCAACTAGATCCAAAATATACACATGTATGTACATGGTTTAAAAAATAAAATGAAAGCTTAAGTTTTAAAAACAAAACATTATATATATCACAACATGTGATCACATGCCAAATGTAACTATCCAAAATTTAAAATCATTCTTGACAAGAGTAAATGTAGTTTAGAACTATATATATCCAAACAGTAAAATATGTCCAAAATTTGTATTTCACATGAACAATATATATATATATATATATAATTCAAATTAAAATCCATATATAAACTAATTTTCAATAATATTAAAAAAAAAGTTAGACAACTTGTTCAAATGGTTTAAATGGTGTGGATGTTCCTATCTCCATCATACACTCCATCACTAGAGTCTGTGGAGAAAATAAATCATCTCCAGGAACCTAAAATCCAAAAATTGTAAAAGTATAAAATAACTCAAGATCTAGATTTCAATTTATAATAAAACTCTTGAACTTCAATTTATAAATTATAACTTAAACATATATTCAAGTGAAAATTTGAATACTTGTGATGGTGTATTTGGCACATCTCCTAAGGGCCGCTCCGAAAGAAAATCTCCAAAAACCTAAAATTTAAAAAATTTAAAATAACTCAAGATCTAGAGATCTCATTTTTTAATGGAACTTTTGAGCTGAAATATATAACTTAAAAACATATCTAAAAGTGAAAAATTGTTCATACTTGTGATGGTGGGTTTGGCACATCTCCAAAGGAAGAAGAAGGTACCGTCATCACAAAAACATCGGACGAAATTAGAATATGTTAACATTTAATTATATATACATGTACATGTGTGCACAATTATTATTTTAAAAATATGTCATCATGTTTCGATATATATAATAATAGATAAAAAAATAATTGTACATCATCATGTTCACTTAAAAGACACTAACATTTTCCAACATACCTTGATGGTGAGAACCATCTTGACTATGTGATTGATGGTGAGACCCATCTTGATTGTGTGAATCGGAGGCTCTAACCGTGATATTAACATCATATTAGTTCATCAAGCGTGAAAACTGCAAATGGTGTTAACATATAGTGATACATTTTTTTTAGATTAATGTATACAAATAAATCTGTATATATGTATTTATTAAAAATTGTACATGTGTTAAAATAATCAACCTACCCATTAACACATATCATTCCCATACCCTATTGCTCGTGAATAATTAGGTCCTGCCAACTATTGTGACAATTATTTGAATATGTTATGAGATCTGCAACACTCACGTTGTCTATCTCTTTATTTGCATAATACACAAAATTAGCGCATTCATTCTCATGTGCTCTTTATCGATTCAGACAAATATCAACTCCACCCAATCCACTTTGAAAATTGTCAATGATGGCATCTCTTGCTTCTCGACTAATTTGAGAAGTGGCATCCATCTCTGGCCGCAAAGTTTTGACATGAAGAGGTCGACTAATTAATGGTGGCTCAGAGTGAGGCAACTCAACATCATGCCTAGCGCCCCTACAATCACACAATTAACCTTTCCCAGGATAAAAAAAAATCAGAGGGAAGGTCATTATAATTGGGTTTCATTCCCAAAAATAATTTTGCATAAAATATTTTTTCAAAATAAAGTGGAACCTCGTCATTCCATTGGATTCTTCCATAGGCAGCAAGGTGCTTATCATGCAAATAGCCAGCCATATTAGGGTGCTTGAAATACTGCACCTTTAGCATCTTTCTTTTCAACCCTTCTTTGAACTTAAAGATAGACTTGGCCATTTCTATTGTAACTCTTTGTTTAAAAACCTCCCATGTATCGAGACCCATCATTGTTTCCTTTATTTTTCTCATCACTTCAACAAAAGTATCAACGGTTGGCCTAAGATTTAGGTACACATTTACTAGTTCGCTTAAAGAGTGAGTAAATATTTCCAAGATTTATCGACTCTCAACATGGAGAGTCAATGACACGAGATCTCTCTTCAATTTTGAATGAATATTTTGACACTTTCATAAGGTGCATTTTTTCATGTTTGATTCCCAAGGTATATCAAAAATTTCAGATGGATAAGTCGTGGTTGGTGTAAAACCTTCTTCTTGAATGGCGCATTCTGTCCTACATCTTTTTTGAGCAACATTTGGAGCAACATTTTCACCCTCTACATCAATATATAAAATTTTGTATATTAAAAAAAATGTGAACAAATTTGTACAAATTGAATGAAAGAAATATTCAGATTGATATCCACCTCGATATGGTTGGCTAGTTTTATCACTATTAAAATTTTTTAAATTTGGTTAATTTATACTTACTCCTAAGTCATGGAATCAGATAGGGTTTGAGTCATTTTTATGTTTTATAGGGTCTAATCCATAGTTTACAAGTCTCATTCATCACCAAATAAAGTGCATAAACCTTGCTTTACTCTTTAGAAGTCTCATGCCACGTTTTGAAAACCATATTTTAAGTCTTTTTCAAAAAAAAATTGAATAAGCCACGAAACCACATTTTCGTAGCGCGCTTAGTGTAAAAAACTTCTTTTGAGCTACGAAAATACTGGTCTTTTCGTAGCTCAAAATCCCAAAATCACATTACCAGCGCTATGAAATCGGGGATTCAAATTTTTTTGGTTTAGCTGTCACATCTATTAGTTTGGGTTAAGTTTTCATGATTATGGTGTCACTCCATGAATCCTCCCTCACGCATGCAACCATCCAAAGCAATTCTGAAATCATTATGGGATTCATTAGGGGTCATTTGTCATTGGTCCTTTGAAAATTTGAAAAGAAATTGGTTATCATTGATTTTATCTCATGCAAAGAAAGCATTACATGCATATCTATTGTCGAAAGAGAAGCTCATGATAAGAAACCAGAGCTCTCATTAAGTTTTCAAGCAAGGTAGAATCCAATTTATGTTATGTCAGCAGTTTTGATACTTGCTAATCTAGTGAGTTTGAAAATAATTGCTGACTGAAACAAGGTTCCTAATCAATCGAGGCAGATTTTTCCATCAAGTGAGGTTGAACTAAATTTTCAAGCGAGCCAGTTCACCCAATAAGGAGGTCTATTATAGGTTTGGTGAAGACATAGGGTTTTCAGGAGGAAGATGACAGAAGAAAAGAGAAATCACAGTTTTGGTCACTGCCTAAGAACAGAACCTGAAGGTTTAGGGGCTCTCACAAGAGATAAATCTGTTGAAGAAGCCTTCAAGAAGGTATGGTGCTGGAGGTTCTACGAAAATCTTCAAGGAGGACATAATCAGGTTACCAAAGAATTTGTTATGAAATTCACAGGGTCAAACACAAAGGTTGGTTTCCTCAATTCAGCAATTTCTCCTGAAGTTATATCAAAAGTCACATAAATTCCAAGGAGGGAAGATAGATGGTTCAATAATTTTAGGTTTGAAATGCAACCCTACAAAATATTTTTGAAACCATAGTTCATGGATACTGATTTGAACAAAGATATGCCAAGAAGTTATGTCAAGGATGCATTTGCCAATCTTCTCTACAATATCCAAAGGTACTTCACCTGCGAAGGGAGATACCACAAGGTGTACACTTATCACTTTAAACTCTTATTGCATTTCACAAGAATAATCTCTCTAGACTTACCTTTCTTTCTATTTCAAAGTCTGGCCAAGATGGCAGACAGAGTTCAGATGAAAACTCAGGCTTGTGAAACTTCACTATTTCATCATGGTCTAGTCAAGTTAATAGTTTTGCATGAGCTTCGGAAAGTGAATAGAGAATGGTCTGAATTTCTATTTTTGAGTGGAATAGGAGTTGAAGGAATAGATGTTAGCCCTCAAGTAAAAGAAACATCTTCATCAAAGACTAATGAACCTGCAGAAACAAAATAAAGGAGGTTTTTCAAGCTTAAGCCCAGGAAAAAGGTTAACAAACCAATGATAAACACATCAATGAATATGCAAAGGACTCCTAAATCTACACAGAAGAAGAGAACTCATATCAAAGAGACAATTCAAAAACAGTCAACTAGTAAAACAACTCAGAAAAAGTTGACTAGGAGGTAGAGGTCAAAGGAAAAGGGTAAGGCTGTGGTCACAGATGAAAACTTGGAATTAAGAGGTGACTTGAATGATATATTACAAGCTATTGACATTGAAGAGTCTCCCCTGGTTTAAGCAAATTTCATCAGACTGGATACAGGTGGAAAATCAAATAAATTCAGCACATCCAAAAAATTATATTTTAAGGATGAAGTGTCAGAGTTTGTCTTTAAACCTAGAAAACCCTTGACTAGGCAGTCTAAGAAATTGCAGTAGCCAGATATGGAGATAGACCAAACAAGAGGTGAGGATGCAAATGTTTTTGAAGAACCCATAAATACATCATCTCAAATACTTGAAGAATACATAAACAAAGTTTTTAATACTCAGAGAGAAAAGACTAGTTATGAAGAGGTTAAAGACAAACTCATACTTGAAAACATTGAAATTGATAAATTGAAGAAGAAAGTGAGAATGCATGCTGTAGAAAGGTCAAAATTTGAGAGGATGAAAGGTCTGTGGGAGCTAGAAAAGGTTTCAAACATTAATTCAATCAACAGTCAGGATCAATTCTTCATATGGACCATGCCTACAATCAAGGAAGCAAAGTTATTAAGGATGGTTAATACCAAACTAAGAGAAAATAATAGAAGGCTTAAAAGGCAGGTTGAAGACCTTGAGATACATCTAGCAAAGCCTGAAGATCAACCACAGCCAAAATAAGTGTAAACAGTAAGTGACATCTCCTAACACATCTTTTGGGTTATATGGAAAGATTTTAGTTTTGAAAGAATTTAAAAGTTGATTTTTGTTGATTATAGGAGCTTATATATAACTCAAATGATGGCAGTAAAGGTGGTAAACTCAAATTTTTGGAAACAAGATGTGAAAATATAGACACAGCAGTTTCGTAGCACGCTACAAAATTGCTGTAGGTGTCATACACAATAGTTTCGTAGCCCGCTACGAAACTGTTGTAGGTTGTAGTTTGAACAATTTTGAAAAATTTCAAAGGGAGAAAGGGTTTGTTTTTTAAACCTTGATGCTGTTCAAGAATGCACAAAGATCACAAATGAAGATCCAATTCCAAAACAGAGGAAAATGAAGGTTCCAAGTGAATTTTTCAAAGGTAAAGTTCTGTGCTACAAAAATAGCAGACAGTTTTGTAGCGCAGCAATGTTAATAGTTTTTAGCACTTCTTAAAAGGTTTGGTTTGGGGATAGTTGGAAGGAAGAAGTCACAAGAGCTTAATAAGGCTTTTCCACATGTTTTAAGCACAGATTGGTCAGTATATGGTTTGAAGAAACATAAATGAAAAATCATATCTATTTCGCAGGGAGCATGTTCCTATATTTTAGGGCATATAAGAGGCAAATCAATACAATCAAACAGCAAGGAGATGGACATCATTAAGGTTGAAGTTTAGGAGGAGCAACTATTATATAGAAGATTTAATATTTGGATAAGGTTTTTAAGTTATAGTAAAGATTTTTAATCCTAGTTGTATTAGGACTCTAGAACAAACAATTTAAACTGTCAAATGCAATTAAAGTTTGTTTTATCAGTTGATAGGTGTCAAGCTAGAAAATTCTAATTTTTCTCAAGTGTTTGGAGATAATCCAAGAATGTAAATATGTCTCTATAAGAGACAAGAAATCGAATTGCATAGGGTTGGCAATTTTCATTAACAAGCATCCTGTTTTGTTGTAGAAAAGACTGTGTTTTTATTATTAATATAGAGATATTGGGTTCATCGCTTAGGATTCAGAAAGGGTTATTGATGTTTGATATTCTCATGGTTTTCCTCTTTCAATTACTTGCAGTGGAATGAATGTATGTTACTTATAATTCACTGAAGGTGCTCTAGCTTCCTTCATATGTTAATGAACTATGTTTATTTTCTATCCTACTATTCTGTTGATGCATCTAAAACGTGAAATGCCCTAACTTCCATATGAAGCTGATATTCATGTTTTGTGAAAACACATTTGACTCCATAAGCCCAATAGATGTTTCTTGATTATTAGTACAACCAATTATACATTTTTATCCATTTTACTCATAGAGTTAGCCATCTAATCCTTATTTGAAAATCATAAACCTATTGAGAGAGCCCTCTCAGGTTGAGGAGGCTAAGCCTCAACTAAAAGTCTGGTTTGAAATAGTCACATTGAGGTAGCCTGACTAGCAGCCTATCAGGACCTATTTTGGTGATAACATATAGCATCTTGCCCGCCCTAAGACTGTTTAGAACTAGAACGACCACCGATTGGTTGAGAACCAACATGACCATCCATTGATTTGCCTATGGGGGAATGCATATCACCACCTTCACGCAATTTGCTACCACCTATTAATGACCCTACAAGAGAATGTGTGCCACCACCAACCTCATGATATGAGAGGGAAACTTCATAAAAAATATGAATTTATAATCAATTAAAAAATACATTCATACATATAAATACATGTACATATTCATTGATTAAATTGTGTGAACCATACCACGATTGCATGAAACATGGCCATGCTCCATTAATGGAGTAGACACCCTTGTCCTCCTACCTTCGAAAAAATAAAAAATGATTTTGTGAAAATGTGAATTTGGGTTACACTTTTTGCTCTTTTTTGAGAAAACAATTTCATTCTTTTCTGTTCTTCAACTTTCTGCAAGCCAAAACAATTTTTCTGCTTAAAATTTCATTTTGAAATAAAAATAAAAGTTGTCAAAAATTTTATTAGCTTTCTATTACTTATTTTTTGGATATTTTTTATACACATTTGATATGTTAACTTAGTGTTTCTTTGCGTGTTTTTTTTTTAAATCAATGGATTCATAAAAAGTCATGTTAATACTCACTGGTGTATTCTTTGAAAAATTTGTGTTTTTGAGAAACAAAATGTGTTACAACAATATAGACAGAGTCTACTTTAGTTTCGATATATTTACAAAACCAACTGATGCATATCATAATTATTAGAATTTTTTGAACTGTTCCAATATGAAAAAACTGAATATTTAGAATATGTTTTGCGGCGCATGAAATTTCTTAACATATAAGTTATAAACTAAAAATATAAAAGCTACCCATTACAGAAAATGGACCAATGTAATGCACCATAATTTTTTCAATTTTTTTTACAGTGTATTTTGGAAGATACAGAATATTGATTTCACTAAATCATAATGACCTTCAGAAATTGTTTGAACTCATTTTATTATAAAATTATTTAAAATTAGTAAATATTTATGAAATGCCATAAAATTTTTATTTCCCGAAAGTAGATTGAATTATGAAAATGCTTGTGTTAGTTTCGACAGTTAATGCAGAATTTTTCATGGAGTTTAATTAGTCCAAAGTTGAAGAAATGTATTCAGAACTTGGCTCTGCGTAATTGCAGACGTGTTAGCTCGGCCTAACTTCTAAAAAAAGTTCGACCGAATTATTTGTGCACCGACAGCCCATCAAGTTTGACGACACAAAGGTTCGGCTGAAAGTGAAAGAGATATTGAACCAATGATTGAAGATGGTGAAAATGTTCAAATAAATTCAAGTGAAGAAATTGAATCACAAGGGGTATATATATATATATATATATATATATATATATATATATATATATATATATATATATATATATATATATATATATATATATATATATATATATATATATATATATGTTGAACACATGCACGTATTATTGAAATTATACATATTTATTAATTTAGTTATTTATTGAATATGTAAAATTGTAATGTACTATTAATTCGAATATGTACAGATGAAATCAATGTTAATGATGAGATTTTAGAAAATTCTGACACTCACACATATGGAGATAAAAGAGATGACCATGTTATATGATATCGTGTTAAACACATTTTTGATATCTACTTCATAAAGGAAAATGTGGCATTTCAACCCTGATTGTTGAAAGGTCTCCTATCATTAAGGAAATTAAAAGAAGCTACGACATTATTGGGTATTTGAAAATCAACAAAAGATAAAAAAATGAAGGAAAATGTGATACAAAATATAAATAGTGCAATAAATTCAATTAGAAGATATAGACAGAAAAATGTTTCAGATGCACGTAGAGCAATACATATGGAAGTGGTTTCATGAAGTACTAAAGATAATCGCTTGGTAAAATCTATGGCACGAGCATTAGGAACGTCACAAAACAATTTGCACAAATATCGGAAATTTCGGTCGAAAATAGATGTAAATGATGAACTTGCTTGTTGGAGAGCTATTTGTAGGAAAACATACAAAGATAGACTTGGAGAAAATGTTAAAAAAACAATATATGAATATTGGAAGAAAAAATTCACGTGTTTGGCCAAATGCAAGGGATGTGATGCACAGAATAATAACACGAAATCAGTACGAAAAACATTCAAAACATTTCTTGGACACCATTCAAATAGAGTTGTTCAACAAGTTCAAAGAAGAGAATCATGAAATTGATGTCTCAATCAGTGTTTTTGTCAAATAAAAACCATGGTATCTAAAACCTATCACCATACATGACAATTTTTGTTGTCGTTATCATGTGAAATTTTAGTTATATTATGACACATTCTTTAATTTTGGTAGAACATTTTGGAAAGGTTCACCTCCTCCTTCCACTATCTGTGATTTCATATCTCAAATTCTATGTGGAAGAGAAATCAATGAATTATTTACGAAAATAAATGTGTTGGTGGTAAAAAATGCGATGACTGTGGAAATTTGACTAAATTTCAAAACAAATATCGTACTAATATAAATGATCAATCATTTTCCAAAATGAAAGTGGAAAGGAAGAGACATCAATATATGGATACATTGATTCAAGGTTCAAATAGTGCTAAAATAATTGAATTACAAGAAGAAGAATTTTTGTGATAGATTTTTTGGGAAAGTTTGAGGCAAAAATTTATAAATAAACCAAGCATTCCAATAGAGCTCGATGGCAGGACTTGCAATTCAAAAATTCCCGTGAATTTTTTCCACCAGGGACCATTTTGTCAGTAATTGATTTTGCAGAAAACTATACATTTTTTCGACAAAAATAAATTCAGAGTGAATATTATCATTCTGACCAAGTCTCCATGCTCGTCCATATTCTATATAGACATGTTGCAAAAAACATTGATCATATAGAAAGCACCAGTGGAAATCGGCATGTTATTATAGAATATTACTTTTATATTAGTGATGATCGTACACATGATACATATTTTGTACAACATTGTTTTGGAAAGATTTATGACCCCTTGAAAAGTCTTGGAATTAAATTCAATGAACATTGGATATGGTCAGAAGGATGCGCAGGTCAATTCAAATCTTCACGATCATTCTTTTGGTTGTGTTGTCTTCATAAGAAAACCTACATTAAACATTGTTGGAGTTTCTTTGAGACTGGCCATGGAAAAGGAGAACATGACAGTGCAAGGGCATGCATAAAATGAGCACTTCGAAGATATCAAATTAACCCCTCTGCAAACCGACTTGTGGATGCTAAAGAAGTTTTTCAATGGTGCATTGCTAAACTAAGCCATGAGACTAACCGCTCAAGGGAAGTGCAAAGGTACATTCAATTTAATTTTTATTGGATATCCAATTTTAAATAGTGTACATTTATCACAATGATTATCTTTGATGGTATTTTGATATCATATTTACATTCTTCTTTGAATTTTCCATATATAGGTTTTTTTGGCATATTGGGGTTGAAAATGTAGATAGATCAATTGGAAATGACGTTGAAACAATAAGAGGGACTCAAAAATTGCATTCAGTTAAAACAAAGTTGTCCACAAATGTGCTTGCATTGGATAAAATAAAATATTCTTATTTTTTCATGTTTGCATAGACAACATAGAATCCAATGATGTTTGTGAAAACAAAATGTATGTAAAAAGATTTGAAACATATAGAGCTAAATACAAAGGGGAAAATGTTCATTGCAATGTTTTAAGAAATGAAATCAGAGGAGACTACAATATGATATGATGGTGATCGAGTTTTTTATCTTGTTCGAGAAGGTAACATTTGAATTGTTTTCAAATGATAGAGATCTAGAAATAGATACTAAAATTATTTTAAAGTTAATTTTTCATGTTAATTATGATCTAAATTCAAATACATAAGTTTGTTTTATTGTGCAGGAGATGTTTTTGTTGTAATTGCACCTACTGACAATGATGAATGTGAAGTATTATTTGATGTGTTGTACTGAACGAGAGATGAAATTACTAGAAAACTATAATGATCACAGACTTCCATATGACAGAGGATCTATTATACAGAAAGGTTATTTTTTTAGACAAACTAATCAAAGTGGGGATTTTGTTTACTTTGAAGACTATCAACCTGATGTCATAAGTTTTCAATATAGTCACTTCATGTGTGCAGCATGCATAAATCTAATAGAGGTTCAATCAAAGAAAAAAACAAAAATTAAGAAATGGAAAATGTCAAAATCAGATCATGAACGAATCATTGAAGATGGCATTCCATTGGAATTTTTTTTGATTGAACTGCCCAACAATTTCTTCTCTTTGGATTCATCTTTTAGAACTTCTAGAACTCAACTAAAAATTGAATTGCCTTGTTATGTTATCTGTACAAGCTTTTGCACATGTACATTGTTTTGGTACATGCACACTAGTATCAATTGAAAGTAGCTTTTCTATTTGCATTGATGAAAAATGTTTCACGTATTGGATATATATATATATATATATATATATATATATATATATTCTATAATGAAATTAACTGAAAGTAGCTTTCCTATACATGCATTAATGAAAAATGTTGCAAGTACTAGATATATATGTTCTAGAATGCAATTAACTGAAAGTAGTTTTTCTATGTGCATTGATGAAAAATGTTGCACATACTGGATATATACATGTTCTAGGAAATTAACTAAAATTATATTTTCTATGTGCATTGATGAAAAATGTTGCATGTATTGGATATATATATGTTATAGAATGAAATTAACTGAAAGCAGTTTTACTATGTGCATTGATGAAAAATGTTTCACGTACTAGATATATATGTTCGACAATGCAATTAACTGAAAGTAGGTTTTATATTTGCATTGATGAAACATGTTGCAAGGACTGGATATACATGTTCTAGAATACAATTAACTGAAACTAGCTTTTCTATTTGCATTAATAAAAAATGTTGCAAGTACTGGATAATATATATGTTCTAGAATACAATTAACTAAAAGTAGTTTTTCTATGTGCATTGATGAAAAATGTTGCACGTAGTGGATATATATGTTCTAGAATGTAATTAACTGAAAGTAGCTTTTCTATACATGCATTGATGAAAAATGTTACAAATACTCAATAATATATATGTTATAGAATGCAATTAACTTAAAGTAGCTTTTATATGTGCATTGATGAAAAATGTTGCACGTACTAGATATATATGTTCTAGAATGAAATTATCTAAAAGTAGCTTTTCTATGCATGCATTGATGAAAAATGTTGCATGTACTGGATATATATGCAGTATAGAATGCAATTTTAAAAATTTATGATGGTTTGAGACATCTAACAAGACCTAGAATCTTATGATTGTTTATATATATATATATATGTCGATATTTACAATTATTTTATTTAATTACTATTTAAATTAATTTCAAAATAAATTTCAAAAAATTAATGTAATTTAATGTAGACAAATTATTTAAAACACAACTTTCAAAGCACTAATTTATGTGTGAAACTTAATTTAAGCCAAAACTTTATAAAAATGTTAAGTTCACCAGATTGCGATTTACATGGTGGGAGCACCATTGGTACATAATTAAAAACATGGTGGGAGAACACTTGGTATAAAATTGAAAAAAACACATGGTTATTAAAAAATAAGCGTGAAACCCCATTTAAACAAAAATTTGTTGAATTCCTCACATTTTAATTTTATAAAAATGTCAAGTTCACCATTTGCTGGAAATGGGAAGTTCACCAAGTTGTGCTTTACCTGGTGTGGTAGGAGCACACTTGGTATATAATTGAAAAAAACACATGGTCATTAAAAAAGATGCATTTATAAGTACCAAACACACATATATCCAAGATATGTTACAATTTCCATCAATAAATTTTGAAGGAGAGCGTCCCAACACTAATTCATCTTTGAGAGACGAATCTTGAATTTTTGAAGAAGAGCGTCTCAAACTAATTCATGTTTGAGAGAGGAATATTCTTGCATTGGCATTTCCTTGTATAATTATAATTTATCTATTAATTCATCTTTGATAGATGAATCCTGAATTTACATTGCCCCACCCAATAGATTAGCAGGCATCTTATTAATATTTGTACAATGTCTTATACTAAAAAATTGAAATTGGCTAACAATATTGTTTTATTTTCCATGCAGTTTTTTTAGCCTCTCCTTCTTAACTTGGTACACACCTTTCATCTGGTTGCACACAAGTTCAAAAGTGGTGAAAACTACAATTCCATTTGATTCATACTCCCTAGTTGTTCCCAAGCCTTCTATCAATGCAATATAATATGCCTCATTTTTTGTTGTTCTTCCCGGTATATTCATTTTCCTTTGTACAACCTTGCTAGTTGCAATATTGGTAAGCAAATATGTAATCACTGCTTTCCCTAGATTGGGATAGCAAAAAACATCTATGCATAATGTCCATTTTTCAACCATATTTAGTGGGTTCTTTTATCCCTGAAAAAAAAATTCAATAAAATATATTAAATTAACATTTATTTCAAATGCATGGGAGAAATGACACATGTGCATGACATAAATTACATGTGCATGGTTTATCTTAAAGTTTGACTTAAATTTTATGGTAGAATTCACATCTATAAATTAGATGCGTTAAAGATTGCATTTCCTAGATTTTAAGGGAGATTTATGATACATATACATGGTTCATGTATGGTTTGCATGAAAGTTTGCCTTAAATTTAATGGCAGAAATCACATCTAGAAATGACATGCCTGAAGAAAGGATGATATCCAAATGCTACCTGGCCCTTTACATTCCTTAAGAAAGGATGAGATCTAGAGGCTACCTAGCCCTTTATAGACTCCTTTAGAACTTGTATAAGTTAAGACTCAACAAAAAACTAAAATCCTATGGAAGTTCAGCCACTTTAGGTTTAATTTTTAGGCCTTAAAGTTTTCTAATAATTAATTTGGGAAAGCCTTAAGTTTGGGGGATCCTATCCTATGGAAGTTCAGCCACTTTGTGTTCAGTTTTTATGCCTTGAATTTTGCCTTGAATTAATGGGAGAAAGCCTTTACTTTGTGGGAGAAAATGACATTTACATGGTTTGCAAAATTATTTTATGCACTTACTAAAAAAACTAGTGGTGGTGTTTGATGAAGTTATGTCAAAAGTCACACCTTTATGAGTTTGTGGGAGAAATGAAATAGAATTGACACGTGCCTTAAATTTTTCCAAAAATTTTATGAGAGAAGGGAGAAATGACACATGTACAAGGTTTTCCTTAAAGTGGTAGTGGTTTTTGTATATTAAAATGAAGAACTTCTATTTCTATTCCAGAGATTGATTGTAGGGGAATTTACTGGATATGTCACCTTTGAGAAAAGATGAGATCTAGAGGCTACCTAGCCCTTTACGGACTCTACCTTTAGAACTTTTAGAAGTTAACACTCAACAGATAGACTAAAATCCTATGATGGTTCAAACACATTAGGTTCAATTTTTAGGCCTTAAATATTGCCTTGAATTAATGAGAGAAAGCCTTTAATTTGTGGGAGAAATGACATTTACATGGTTTGAAAATTTATTTTATGCACTTACTAAAACTACTAGTGGTAGTGGTTGATGAAGTTATGTCCAAAGTCACACCTTTATGAGTTTGTGGGAGAAATGAAATAGAAATGACACATGCCTTAAGGTTTTCCTAAAATTTTTTGGGAGAAGGGAGAAATGACACATGTACAAGGTTTTCCTTAAAGTGGTAGAATGGTTTATGGATATTAAAATGAAGAAATTCTATATATGTTTTAGAGATTGATTGTAGGGGCATTTACTGGATATTCCACCTTTGAGAAAAGATGAGATCCAAAGGCTACATGGCCCTTTATAGACTCTGCCTTTAGAACTTGTAGAAATTAACACTCAATAGACAGACTAAAATCATATGGAAGTTCAAAATCCTATGAGATTTCAGCCACTTTAGGTTCAATTTTTAGGCCTTAAAATTTGCCTTGAATTATTGGGAGAAAGCCTTTAGTTTGTGGGAGAAATGACATTTACATGGTTTAAAAAATTTTTTTATGCACTTACTAAAACAACTAGTGGTAGCAGTTGATGAAGTTATGTCAAAAGTCACACCTTTATGAGTTTGCGGGAGAAATGACAAATTTCCTTATAGTTTTCGGGAAAAATGAAATAGAAACGACACATGCCTTAAAGTTTGCCTAAAATTTAATGGGAGAATGTAGAAAGGACAAATTTCCTTATAATAGTTTATGGAAGAAATTAAATATAAATGACACATGCCTTGCTAAATGTTTATGGGAGAAGGGATAAATGACACATGTACAAGGTTGGCCTTAAAGTGGTAGTGGTTTATGGATATTAAAATTAATAACTTCTATTTCTATTCCAGAGATTAACTGTAGGGGCATTTACTGGATATGTCACCTTTGAGAAAAGATGAGATTCGGAGGCTACTTGGCCCTTTAAAGACTCTACCTTTAGAACTTGTACACGTTAACACTAAATAGATAGAATAAAATCCTACGAGAGTTTAGCCACTTTAGGTTCAATTTTTAGGCCTTCACGTTTTCCTTGAATTAATGAGAAAATCCTTTAGTTTGTGGGAGAAATGAAAATTACATGGTTTCAAAAATTATTGTATGCACTTAATAAAACAACTAGTGGTAGTGGTTGATGAAGTTATGTCAAAAGTCACACCTTTATGAGTTTGTAGAAGAAATGAAAAATTTCCTTATATTTTATGGGAGAAATGAAATAGAAATGAAACATGCCTTAAATTTTGCCTTAAATTTTATGGGAGAAGGGAGAAGTGACACATGTACAAGGTTTTCCTTAAAGTGGTACACTGGTTTATGGATATTAAAATGAATAAATTTTATTTCTATTCCAGAGATTGACTATAGGGGCATCTACTAGATATGTCAGCTTTGAGAAAAGATGAGATCTAGAGGCTACCTGGCCCTTTAAAAACTCTGCCTTCAGAACTTGTATAAGTTAACACTCAATAGACAGACTAAAATCCTATGGAATTTCAAAATCCTATGAGAGTTCAACCACTTTAGGTTTAATTTTTAGGCCTTAAATTTTTCCTTGAATTAATGGGAGAAAACTTATAGTTTGTGGGAGAAATTACATTTACATGGTTTGAAAATTTATTTTATGCACTTACTAAAACAACTAGTGGTAGTGGTGGATGAAGTTATGTCAAAAGTCACACCTTTATGAGTTTGTGGGAGAACTAAAAAATTGCCTTGTAGTTTATGGGAGAAATGAAATAGAAATGACAAATGACTTAAAATTTTCCTAGAAGTTTATGGGAGAAGGGACAAATGACACATGTACAAGGTTTTCCTTAAAGTGGTAGTGGGTTATGGATATTAAAATGAAGAACTTCTATTTCTGTTCCAGAGATATACTGTAGGGGCATTTACTGGATATGTCACCTTTGAGAAAATATGAGATCCAGAGGCTACCTGGCCCCTTACAGACTCTTCCTTTAGAAATTTTAGAAGTTAACACTCAACAGACAGAACAAAATCCTATGGAAGTTCAAAATCCTATGAGAGTTCAGCCACTTTAGGTTCAATTTTCAGGCCTTAAATTTTGCCTTGAATTAATGGTATAAATTCTTTAGTTTGTGGGAGAAATTCCATGTGCATGGTTTGCCTTAAAGTTTTCCTTAAAGTTTATGGGAGAAATCACATCTGGAAATGACATGCCCTAAATTTTTCCCAAGTGCCTAGAGTTTAAGATAGAAATGACATAGAAAGAGAAATCCCATCTAGAAATGACATGCCTTAAAGTTTTCCCATGTGCGTAGAGTTTAATATAGAAATGATGAGTTTGCGGGGGAAATGACATGTACATGGTTTCCCTTAAAGTTTAGTTTGCCTTGAAGTTTATGGGAGAAATCACATCTATAAACCTTTACTTTGACATCTATAAATAGGATAAGAACATTAAAAAAGAATTTTCAACTTGCATTAGTTATGTCCTTAATAAGAAGTATGATTTAGCACCTAACAGATTGTTTAATAATTTATAATAATGTCATTTTTGGCTTGTACTATCATTCATCCTTGATCTGTACAAGAATTTTACAACTTGCATATCAACCTACACATAATATCAGTGTACATACACTAGATTATTAATATCCATTACACCATAAAACACTCCACTTTTAACATGTTACAAGATTGCAAGCATCATGGAAGGTGTAAATTTAGGTATATTAATGAAATACATTGTGTTGATTTAGAAATCACAATAATTCTTAGTTTTTGAATTCTTTGTGTGAATTTATTTGTGGTGTTTAATTCTGTTCATTCTGTTGATGAATTCCATGTGAATTTTTTTTCATTCTGTTGCTGAATTTTGTGTGAGCTTCTTAATTTTGTTCATTTTGTTGAAATTAACTCAAATAAAATGTGTTCTGGAAATACATTTCACAAAATACCTAAATTAATTTAAGTATCACTATTGAAATGTAAATAGAAATATTTCTAATGTAATTACAAAAAATTAAATATGTATAGTACATGTGTGGAGGAAAAACACAAAGTATAAGAGACTAAGGATATTTGTATAGGAGGGTTTTTCCTGAATTATTAAAGAATAGATTTGTAGAAAAAAATATAAATCTAATTATACTTTGAATTGAGTTAAGAAAGTCAAAGTAGTGATTCTACAAAGCCTGGAATTTTAGGATGTAAATATATAAAGAGTCAAAGGAAAATGGAATGAAATAAATGGATTATATACCCTTTTTATAAAATCTGGAGTTGGATATAAATTATCGATTTCTGCAATAGTTACTTGAAAATAAAGAAATTCTATATCTTTTTTATAGTTTACAAAAGTGACATGAAGGATCGAAACAAGGGAAAAAGAAAATCAACGAAAAAAATAAAGAAATTAAAATAACAAAATCGGAAAAACGTAAGAGTGAAATTGAAATCGAATTTCATTAATAATGAGGTAAATTAAGTCTTCTCTGGTATTATTATTAGAATTCAAAATATCATACAGAATATCATAATTTCCATTAACAATCAGTACGAGGGTACTAGATTGAGAAATAGCAAGTTTTTTTCTAGAAATCAAATTTCATTAATAATGAGGTAAATTAAGTCTTCATTTTGTTGCAATTAACTCAAATACAATGTGTTTTGGAAATATATTGCACAAAATACCTGAATTATTTTAAGTATCATAATTGATATGTACATAGAAATATTTATAATGTAATTATAAAAAATTAAATATGTAAAATACATGTGTGGAGGGAAAACACAGAGTATAAGAGACTAAGGATATTTGTACAAGAGGTTTTTTCCTGAATTATAAAAGAATAGATTTGTGTAAGAAAATATAATTATACTTGGAAGTTAGTTAAGAAAGTCAAAGTAGTAATTCTAAAAATCCTTAGGATGTAAATATAATGGAATGAAATAAACAAAATTATATACCTTTGTTATCAAATCTAGAGTTGGATATCAATTATCGATTTCTGCAACAGAAGCTTGAAAAGAAAGAAATTATAGATCTTTGTTATAGTTTCCAAGAGTCACATGAAGGATCGAAACAAGGGAAACATAAAATCAACGAAAAAAATAAATAAATTAAAAATAAAAAAATCGAAATACATAAGAGTGAAATTGAAATCGAATTTTATTAAGGCAGACAAGTATCTATCTATCTCTAGGTGGGTAAATCTCAAAGTTAAGGCACTAACATGAAAGCATATCCTAGGAAAATCAGTTGTGCTTATAAGCTCGTCCCCCCGAAAGCTCAATAGTGGTATTATATAAATAACGATAATCATGGATAGGTGATATCGTATTGGAATACTGAGATTAGCTTTGTTGTTGTATCTACTTAGATTGCACATTGGTATATAGGTAATCAATTGCAACCATTACTCTAGTGATATAAGCTTTATGTAATCAATTAGCTCATATTGAATAGATATGGATAATGCGTATATCATCGTAAGTATAACATGATAAGTTATACTGTATATACTCTTAGATTAGGTACTTTTTCTACCATGGTTAAGATATGGCCATTACAGATAGAGTAATGAATAGCACTAGTGATAACAAGATATATGAGATCAAACTAGCATAATGAATGGTAATCACACCATGTATGCCTTGTATGTTGATTTCATATTAGCTCTTCTCTATGATATCAGTATGAATAACGTGAATGATTGCCCTATAACATGAGTGTTTGGTACCGGATTTTTATACTTTTCTCTCCCATTTTCGCCCACCTTTCTATATCTTTGTATCATTAATTATTCTTAAAAATGCATGAGGTAAACCCCTTTTCTCTATCTTACATAGAATATTTGATTACTAAAGTACTAGTCATGGAGGTTTTACCTTTGCAAGCATTAACTCTGATATTTTAATAGATTTGGTAAAAGCAAGGGGATTACAGCTGTGAGCCATGGAACATTTCCTAAATTCCATCGCTATCTTTACCTGCTATTACAATGCAACAGACTCTGTTTCACCCCAACAATATTTCAGGCTTTTTCATGGTTTCCTTTTGGAAACTAGGTTGCACTTGTAACTAATTGTATAATTGTAAATATTTAGTTCTTAAGGTAAATCTACGATTTCTTGAACAATTGTATAAAGAGGGATTTCGGGTTGTGAATTGGGCTTAAGCAAGAATATAAAAATTTTGTAAGTATTTTTCCAATTAATTGAATGCACATCACTCTGTTGTTTCACCTATAAACTGAGTTTTCCGCAGCCCTGATCAGAGAGTTGGGCCCACTCTTCTTATCAGTTTTTGTGCTATCTTTCTTTGTTTATGTTGCATTTTAGTTTGGTTTTGTAACTCTTGTTTTAGTATAACTCTAAAATTGATATGAATACCTTTTGAATTCTGAAATCTATTCTAATTGTTGTTACAGTAAGTTGCTTTTTCATTAATTAAAGCCTATGATCCAATAGCAAGTTGTGTGATTTCTCTTGCATATACTGTGCACGTTAGTCTTGAAATAACTAATGCCCTCAGTTGATAATTTATGTGGGAAAAGGGTTTGAATATTTGTTCACATCTGGACACCAACATTTTGGCGCCATTGCTACAGAAGGCTAACAAGGTGCAAGAACACGATCTGCAATTTATCTAAGGGTCAATATCTCAACTTGGGGAGGGAATTTATTTCCCTACTTGAAGTCGTGAGTGTAATGTTCTATTTTTTTTTTCTACTTTTTATTATTTTATTTATAATTGATCTCTCGTCTTGGGGAGGGCATCCATTACCCTACTCCAAGTACTGAGCATAGTGCATTTCTTTTCCTTGGTTTTCCTTTTCATTAAGACCGATCTCTCATCTTAGGGAGGGTATTTGCTACCCTACTCTAAGTCCTGAGCATAGTTTTTAGCTTTTATGCTTTTAGATTATTTTTTTGAAAAGGGCCAACTTCTTGTCCTAAGGAGGGTATTTGATTACTCTGCTTCAGGTCCCGAACTTAGATTTTCTTTTAGTCTATTTGATTTTCTATTTAAACCTACTATCTCATCCCAGGGAGGAAGTTATCTATCCTGCTCCGAGTCTTGAGCACTTTTTCTATTTTGATGAATTATTCTCACCAATTGTATGAAAAAATATCTAAATAAGAGGGGCAGAGGAAGACCCCCAATAAAAGGAATGGATGCGGGGAGGAAGATCTATTCCAGGAGATCATAGAAAGGGTTAAATCTGAAGCATCCTCTCGCACTGCTATCAGGGTAAGGGTCCAGAAAAATTCCAAAGGGAAGTCAATTGAATAGCCAATGCCATGCACGATATCAGAGGAAGTTCTTTCAACAGTGGAAGAAGAAAAAAGTAAGGTATCAGTGGAGGAGAATCCCTTCTGTCAGTAGAAGGGGAAGAAATAGCAAGTAGAGGGTTGGAAGAACTGAACAATTCCAGTTGGGAAGAAGAGCCCCCAAAAGGGTTTTTGTCACGACGAGACCAAGGGAGTTTTGCAAAGCCTCCTGCTGTTGAAATAAGTAATTCTGATTTGAAAGGAGAGTTCCTAAAGGATTTTGCGTCACCAAGGGACTAGTGGAGTGCGGTGAAACCTCCTACAGTAGAATCACCCCAACTACCAGTCACAGAACTAGTTGAATTCCAGGTGAGTATTAGAGAATATTTATGGCACCTGCAAGTTCTTCTATTGATTTTCTAATAGGAAACATTATAGGTGATGCACCGATGAAGCCCATTCCTTTAACGGCTATGCCTAATTTCATGGGCTTTCTTCTGAAGACCCTGATACATTCCTCTTCGAATTCAACATTGACTGTCGAGGGTATGATTATATATCTGATGCTCAGAAGCTAAAAATATTTCCTGCTACTCTAAAAGGGAAATCCCTAGAATGGTTCATGGGTTTAGGAGGAAGGACTATTTCTTCATGGGATGCAATGAAAGAAACCTATCTAGAAAAATACCAGGACTACCATAAATCTCGTGATATGAAGGAGGAGATTTTGAAATTTTCACAGAAAGAGGATGATAACATGGAATATTGTGTGGAACGATTCAAATATATATTGCAAAGATTAGGCCATAGTGACCTGGATAAATATATTCTGAAAATCATCCTTATCCGGGCACTAAGGGAAGATTCCCTACAACTTTTGAAGATAGTAGGAAAGGGGGATGTTTCAAAAGAAGAATTTGACACCATCTGTGACCTATGCATTCAGTGTTCACAAGGGGCTGCAAGGAGTGGATAAGGAATTCAATCATTAAATACTTCTAGTTGGGGGGGGTTACAAAGGCAGAAATTGGAAACCTACTAGATAATTTAAGGACTGATATCCTGAGTACATTTTTTGCGTAGATAGACACTCTGCAAGAGAAACAAAAATAAATAGAGTTGGAGAAAACTATGGATATATTCTGCCCATAATGTAGAAAGAAGCATCCTTTGAAAGAATGCCCATTAAACATAGTGGAAGCATGCGCAATTTGTGAACAGACTCATGTGACTAGCTCATGCCCTTCCTTACGAGGACTGAAGGCAGTTTTTTAAGGGGAAAGTGAAGAAAATGCAATGGATCAATTATACTTCATGGGGTCGAAAAAGCCATGGAAACCTCGACCACCAGCTATGAATCTAGGTATGCCTCAGGACCCATCTTAATATTTTAATAATTTTAATATGGGTCCCCAGTCTGTACCTTTCTCACCTATGTGGTCTCAATATCAGTATCTCCCTTGGCAACAATGGGTTCCCCAGACCAGTTTGAATCCTTCGTGGAACTAGAACTGGTGTGGACCCTATCCTACCATGCAATTTCCCCAATCTATGCCTCAATAGAAACTTCAGTTACCCTCCAATGTACCTCTGGGCAACCTAGCCCTTCGACCCCAACTTCCTATCTAGCCCAATCCAAATCATAATAATAAAAGGGTCCAACAAATAGATATTCTTAAGCTTCCATCTTATAGAATTTCTACCACACGACTCAACAAAATAACTTACAATCTGGGTGGGTAGTAAATGCTCCTACTTCACCTATTATCATAGAACAAATTGACAGTGAAGTTATAGAACTAAAATAGAGGACAATTGGGGATAAACCAGACCAAAACATAACAAATCAGACACCTCACCAACCTGCTCTTAATCAAGGTCATCCAACTTCTCCACCATATCCTAAAATACTGACCTTGAATAAACGAAACCCTCAAGAAAATTTTGATTTCTTGGGGGAATTGCAAAATCTCTTTATCAAAATACCCCTATTATAGGCTATGAGGGATGTACCTATATATGTAAAAAATATCAAATATTACTATTCTAAGAAACCTGGGAAGAAACCAAAGGATCCATTAAACATTCATGTGATGGGTAGACTATCCGACATCATGCTAGGAAAAACCATGCCTGTAAAATATGGAGACCCAGGAAACCCAATTCTAATAGTACAAATCAATGGGGTTCAAATCCAAAATGTACTAGTGGATTTGGGCACTGCCATGAATATTATTACCTCTGAAACAATGAACACATTAGGTCTCGGAAATTTTAAGCCAACCCCTACCATCTTGGAACTAGCAGATAGTTTTATAATTAATATGGTAGGGAAATTAGAAGATGTGACTATTTCAGTGGATTCGTGGCACTACCCTGTGGACCTCCTCGTATTACAGACATGATCCTCAATTGGTGGTCACCCATTGATTTTTGGAAGACCTTGGCTCGCAACCACAGATGCTTACATAGGGTGCCGATCTGGGCATATGATCATATCAAATGGGACAGTTACAAAGAATCTTACTCTCTACCCTCCTACAGAACCTAGCCCATCTGAAAAATTATTAACCAGTCAGAAACCTCTACCAATAGAAGAGTCTGAACCTGAAAATGAAGAATGTAGACCAATCCTCACTATTAGGTAGGCCCTGCAATTCAAAATAGAAACTGAGGATGATACTATTAACACTTTCATCAATGATCATGGTTATGTTTCCAGTTCTACTCACCAGATTTTAGAATCTGTTATGAGCTGTGAGACACAGGAAAACATTCAACCAAAGGATGAAATTGTAGACATTCCTATAACTTCATCCTATGATAGTATTTCGATTGAAATTGAACCAGGGAAAACACTCAATATCAACCCCAATCTGTCTGAATCCCAGAAAAAATAACTTTCAAAAGTCCTTCAAGACCATCAGGAAGATTTTGCCTAGGATTATACCAACATGAAGGGAATTCCTGCTAACTTATGTACTCATCATATTTATATCAAGGAATATTTTCGCCCTGTGAGACAACCCCAGCGGAGAATGAATCTTGCTCTAAAGAATATTGTCAAAGAAGAATTACAGAAATTATTGGATGTAGGTTTCATTCACCCCATCTCGGATAGCCAATGGGTATCTCCACTAGTTATTATTCCTAAAAAGAATGGTAAGTGGTGAATCTATGTAGATTACAGGGAGCTAAACAACGAAACTCAAAAATTCCACTTCCCTTTGCCATTCATTGACCAAGTCTTGGACACCTTGGCTGGGAAGAAGTTATTTTACTTCCTAGATGGATTCAACGCATATAACCAAATCCAGATAGCCCTGGAATACTAGGATAAAACAACTTTCACATGCCCATGGGAGACCTTTTCATATAGGGTCCTCCCATTTGGCCTGTGTAATGCTCCTGCCACCTTCCAAAGGGCAATCTCGAGAATATTTTTTGATTTTGTCGATGAAAGTGTTGAAATCTATATGGACATTTTTACTCCATATGGAAACTCATTTGAAGAGGGAATGGAAAATCTAGAGAAAGTACTCAAAAGATGTAAGTCGGCCCATGTATCTCTGAGTATAGTCAAATGCCATATGATGAGGGAAGAAGGAATATTATTGGGACATTTTCTCTCAGCTGCTGGAATTCAAGTTGACCTAGCCAAAGTAGAGGCAATAGTACACTTTTCAGTACCTAAGACACCCACACATGTATGTAGATTTATTGGTTGTGCTGGTTATTACAGACGCTTTATAGAAATTTTTTCTAAAATAGCACATCAAATTTTTCAATTACTAAAAAAAGATGCAGAATTCTTGTGGACTGAAGACTGTGAAGTAGCTTTCATGAAAATTAAGTGACTGATTTGCAAGGCTCCAATCCTTCGAGGACCTGATTGGGAATTACCATTTCACATACATGTTGATGCTTCTCAGACAGAAATAGCAGCTATTTTAGGATAGCAGGTAGACAAAACACCGTATGCAATTTATTATGTTACCAAGAATTTAATTCCTGTTGAACTGAATTACATGGTGACGAAGAAAGAATTCTTGGCTGTAATTTATGCTATCAACAAGTTTCAACACTACATCGTCAAGTATCCTACTTTTGTACATACTAATCATGCAACAATAAGGTATTTGATGAATAAACCTATCACTCTTGGCCGTATTACAAGATGGTTTCTATTTCTTCAAGAATTTGATATTACAATAACAGAAAAACCAGGAAAAGATAATGTAGTTGCTAATTTCCTGTCTAGAATGGATAACAATGACGAATGCACACCTATAGAAGATAGTTTTCCCGATGAGCATATTTTTTGCAGTTTCTACTAAACCTCTGTGGTATGCAGATATTGCTAACTATCTTGCTACAGGGAAAGTGCATCATCATTTGTCATACAGGGAATAGCAAAAGTTATTCATCCCAGTGCCCGATATTCTTGGATGGCAGGGTAGCTCTTTCATACGGGAGCCGATAAGAATATTCAGCATTGTGTATCTGAGGATGATATTTATGAAGTATTGAAGGCTTCCCATGATGGCCCTTGTGGAGGGCATTTTGAAGAAAAAATAATAGGCCATAAGGTGTTATAAATGGGATATTAATGGCCTTCTATCTTTCGGGATGCACATAACTATGTTAGGAGGTGTGATAGTTGCCAGCATATGGGGCAGCCTGGCCGAGCTGATGAAATGACTTTACAGGCACAGGTTGTCCTCGAACCTTTTGAGAAATGGGTTATCAACTTCGTTGGACCCTTCAACCCACCCTCCTAGCAAAGGGTTACAAATTACGTGACTAAGTGGGTAGAAGCCAAAGATATTGCAAAAGAAACAGAGAAGGTGGTCTTGGATTTTCTATTAGAAGAAATTTTTTCTCATTACGGTACTCCAAGAGAGATTGTTTTAGATGGAGGAGCACAATTTACATCACACATGATAGTAAAGCTTATGCAGAAATATGGGGTCAAACACAAGGTGACATCTCCATACCATCCCCAGGCGAATGGAAAAGTGCAAAGCACAAACAAGACATTGGAAAATATCTTGACAAAAATTGTGGTATACCATCATCGGGATTGGGCTCAGAAGTTACCTGAAGCTCTCCAGGCGTACAGAAAAACAGGTGGAACACAACAGGGTTTTCACCATTTGAGTTAGTTTATGGGAAATTATCATTGTTTCCAATAGAATTTGAAATTAGTACACTCAGAACAGCTCTTGAAGTTGGGTTGGATCTGTCAGATGCCCAGAAACACTGACTGGCCCAGCTCAATGAACTAGATGAAATCCGTTCAATGGTTTTCTAGATGAGTACTGCTATTCAGCAACAAAGAATGAAATGCCATGATAATTTTATCAAGAAAAAGGTGTTTCATAGGGGAGACTGGGCATTACTTTATGAATCCCGCTTTAAGGATTTTAAGGGAAAGCTTTGCACTCATTGGATGGGGCCTTATGAGGTGGACGCTGTATTTGATAATGGGACAGTCAGGCTAGTCAAAATTGATGATACACGTGCTACATTCATAGCAAATGGACATCGCCTGAGATTATACGACTGCCCAACCCCTAAGGATGCTTTCATCAAACATCTCTCTTAGAAATATGGTTTGAAGTTTATCAATGTAGAGAACTCTTCCTCTACATCCTTGCTCTAAAAAATAAATTAATTAGTTAAAAATAAATTAAAAAATTAAAAAAATAAAAAAAAAACTAAAAAATAAAAAATAAAAAATGAATAAATATTATTACTATTTATTTTGTTGTCTTTTTTTTGCAGGAGTTACTATTAAGGAGTAATGTTTTATAGATTAAAAAATTATTCTAAGTATCGATGCTGTTACTCCTTGGATGTGGCTATTCATGATGTTGTTACTCGGTTGCTGCTATTCATAATGTTGTTACTCGGTTTCTGCTACTCATGATGCTGCTACTCGGTTGCGGCTACTCATGATGATGTTACTCCTTGACTACTACTACTCAATGCTACTACTCCTTGGTTGTTACTAGCCACGATGTTGTTACTCTGGATGCTGTTATTTGCATTGTTATTACTCTAGATGTTGTTACTCTGGATGTTGCTACTCGCACTACTGATACTCCAGATGTCATTACTCCGGATGTTGTTACTCGTACTGCTGATACTCTAGATGTTGTTATTCACGCTACTGTTACTCCAGATGTTGTTACTCTGGATGCTGCTACTCGCACTTCTGACACTCCAGATGATGTTACTTCGGACGCAGTTACTCGCACTAATGTTACTCTAGATGTTGTTACTCCGGATGTTGTTACTCTCACTGCTATTACTCCAGATGTTGTTACTCTGGATGCTTTTACTCGCATTTTTGTTACTCCAGATGCTGTTACTACGGATTTTATTACTCACACTATTGTTACTCCAGATGTTGTTACTTGCACTGCTGTTACTCCAGACGTTGTTACTCGTACTATTGTTACTCCATCCGCATCATTATTGTGTCGTCATTCTACCAAATTTCACTTCGTCTAGTTAGGCCACCAAGTACGTCTCCACTTGAATTTTACGAATTTAACAAAATATTCCATGTGAAGACATTAATTCCGCAAACAGAAACTTTTAAGTTGGGGGGGTGTCGTCATAATTTAATGACGACGTAATAATGATTTTACAAGTCATTATAACAATTCCGTGTGTGGTACACCCTATGATCCTTATCATACTCTGTATAATAATTAAATACATATTGGGATCCACAGCACGTCCATTCCACCTCATATGAAATAACGTCTATTCCATTCATCGCGTTTACCATAATTTTTCATGATTTTCCTCGTTCCCGAGATTTACCATCCATATTTACCATTACTACCCCTTGTTTTTCACTATGCGGTGTTGCCAAATTTGGTACCCACCACTCCTTCCAATGGTTTTCTATTCTAGAGTGATGTTACAGTCTCCAGAGTATGGGCAGACTGGCTGTGTGGCATGAACCTGAAAATACAGTCTCGGTCTGTAGTAATCGAGAGGTACGGAAAGTTTTTTTTGATGCAGGATGGGATATCTACTTTCATAGATTGCAGGGGTTTTATAAATGAATTACAATGGAGTTTGTGCTTAATTTGGATGATAATTGATCGCGGGTAAGAGGATTGGAAATTCCTATCATAGAAGAAATAATTGCAGAGGTTAGTGGGATGAGACAGCAAGGGTAGTAGTGGTTTGCTCAGAGAGTTCCTCTCCCAGAGTTTCCTGAACTATTCTTACAGGCAGGAGAAAGTGTCATTCCATATGGGAGAGGGTATTAATGCAACTATGTACCATATCCATGGAACGAAGTAGCAGGTTTTGTAATGAAGTACATAACCTGCGAAGGATGAGCCACAACCCTGTTCAAATATCACACTAAAATTTTGACTCACCTTCAATTTCCACATGCTCAAGTGCATTCCTTAAACATGCCTTTCTTTTTATTAAAACAATTGCAGCATATGGCACATTCTGCTCGACGTTCACGCTAGATTCCAACAGTGCTCTCCAAACATGGATTGGTGTGTTTACTCGTCATGCATGGAATAGTAAGACTTCAAGTCCCTTGGGAAGAACCCTGCGAATCATCGGAAGAAGAGATAGTAGATGTTATTGCTGCTAGAGAAGAAGAACCAGTCTCTCTAGTTGGTTTCGTAGAGGAAGAACATTCAGATGGCATGGAATCAGACCAGAAGAGATGGAGATGGATATTGATTAGGAAGAATGGGAAGAAATGGGAATGGAGGAGACAATTGGCAACACAATCTAGGCTATCACACAAGAACCAGCCTCGCCTAAAGAACCCACAGATGAAGGAATTATGGATATAGTGCATGAATTTGAGACTGTAATATAGTCGTCAACTTTTGTTAATGAAGAACAGGAAGGTGGAACATCAGACAGAGGGATGGCAAGTGATGTTGTTTTGCAAGAAACAACATCACCTACCCAAGCAGATATGAATATTGAAACAAGCAGGGGTGTTACACAAGAACCACCCCTGATTTAGCTAGAGTGGGGAAAAAGGGAAGAATCAACCTGTGAAGTTGGCACTGCTCCATAAGAACCAAGGCCGATCGTAGAAGAGGAAGAAATCCATGAATAACAGGAAGATAGAGGAGAAATAACCCACGAGGTTGATACTGTCCCACAAGAACCATTATCAACCATAGAGGAGGAAAAAATGTACAAAGGGTAGGAGGACAAAATGGAAACAATCCTCGAAATCAACGTTGTTCCACAAGAACTAGCATTGACCCCGACTAGAGTAGTAGTGCATGAAATTTCGGCCCAAACTAGAAATGAGGATGATGAAGCTATTACTTGTTCTCTGCTCCATTCTATGATGCCTAGAGGGGCGAGGGGATTCCACTCATCCCAATGATTAATGGAGGAAATATCTCTCCCACCAGTGCTTAATTTCGTCAACCCAGGAAAGGACATGGCTAATATCGGCCCAGTAATTGTTCAATCTCAGCTGGAGCACGAAGAGGCTCGCAAGGGAGACAAAATTCTTGTGGAAAAACAAAAACACAGGACGGTCAATGGAAATGCTAACCAAACAACAGGATTCCCTGAGGTAAATATAGAGGAGGATGCCCCTGAAGATAGGGAGCCCAGCTAGAAAGAGCTAACAGAATAACTAGTCGATAATACCAACAACATTCCACCGCCTCTTGAGCCTGTTATAGGCCCGGAAAATGAATTTATTGTCAGACAGGAATGGACTGAGCAATGTGAGAAAATAATATTACCTCTCAAGAAAATGTATCAGTTGGAGTTCAATTAAACCATGAGATTGAAGAAGGAGGTTCGGGAGTTGAAGAGACAAGTTTCCTAGTTGAAAAATAACGTAAAAGTCTACAAGTGGAAGGCAGTAAAACCAAAAATTGAGGTCTCTTCCACAGCTACACAAACTGGTCTGATTGAACAGTTGTTTGAAGGTCGAGAATTTTTCTTTGCTGCTAAAATCCAATGGTGGCAGTCTACTATGAATGCACATAAGAAAGAGACAACGCGGGTGTGAGAAAAGGCAGACAGGATCATTACAGGATACATAGACTAGTTAGATACGGAGCGGCTGAGGCAAGCTAAACAAAAGGCCAGAATAGAAGAATTGGAAGTGTTAGCACTCGAATCTGCCTTAGGCTAAAGGAAGGCAAGGTTCAAGGCAACATCAAACCAAGCTCAGCCTCGTAGCTAGCCCTACGAGGATAGGAGAGGGCTCTCTCGAGTCAATCTCGATAAAATGAGAAATAAGGTGCGAGATGACTTAAAATGGGAACTGATTTTAGGCTAGTAAATAGATAGGAAGGGGTATTTTGATGAATGACAGAGTTTTCTGGGCTGTATGGGACTAAGGACAGCATTGAGCAGAGATTTAATCAAAGGCACAGGGTATTTCATAAGGCGAGATAGGAATGAAGTTTAACAATTAAATTGAAATTAAATGGAATGTAAAGACTGTTTAAGAAAGCTGAAAAGGGCATTAAACAATGAATCCTTTCCAACAGAAGAAAATTACACAAATACTGAACGCTCCCTCAAGGCAGAGAAAATAATTTGGGTTCTACCTCCCTTACTATAAAGCATTCAGCTGGAAACGATTATGAATGAACTATGAAACACTACAAAAGACATATGAAACAGAAAGAAAGACACATTTGCTAAATTCGTACCACAAGAATCTTATAAACCAGAGCTGCAACCTTTCATTATTCCTCTATCAAAGCTGTACAATGAAGCTCTCTGTTATCTCCCCTATGTTTCCCAGAACTCTCCTTACAAGTCATTTACAATATAATAAATAAACTCAACTATGAGAGAAAATATCGACCCAAAAAAAAGGAATTGTTTAAACATTGACTAATAAAATCCAACCATATATCCTAAAAAGGAACAACGCTACATTTTCTATTAAAATCTGTTGATGACCCACGAGGAAGCAACACCTGTAGCGTAGACCTTCCAAATCATAACTGAAGAAGCAAATGGACTACCCACTCCTTTTTCTCTGCTATGGTAAATATCTCCTTTTTAAATTTAGGCGTGTTTTGACTTTCCACCTTTTACATTTGCCGTTGAATAAAAACTAATTCTTGATAAAAATGGTTTTGAACTGAGATTTTGCCTTTAATAAAGGGGAACGTGTCAATGAATGATCCCAGCTAGAAAATCCACGTGCTTTTGGGCGATTGGAGTGAGTTTGGGAAATTCTCGGGCTTCCTGGCTGTGTGCGCCGCGCAGCACGCCCAGTGCACCGCGCATGCCATGTGCGCCGTGCCCATGTAAAAATACACTGCGGAAATTGGTCCAGTGCGCTGCGCGCCTTTAGTGCGCCTCACACACCCTTCAACACACAGTTCCAGCTTTAAATTCTATTCCGCCCATCCAACTGACTTTACTGGCATTTCTTAGTATCGACGAGAGGCTTCCACTCTATGATACATGCTTACAACTAATCAAGGCCTCCAGAGCAGCTGCATACAGTGAAACTACAGGACAACTATACCGCAACTAGACCAAATTAAAACTGGAAATTGATGTCAGTTCTCATTATGGAAAACTGAATGACCCACCTTGGTCTCTTTTCGAGTTACATCGAGCAGTGTTTACAGAAATATAAATAGTCACAAGCTACCATATTTCCGTCTTCACAAATATCCCCTTAGGACCTGTGACTCCCACAGACCATTAGATGACCATCCTTGTCACACTAGTTAGCCTCTCAATTCCTCCGCTTTCTGACAGAGAAACAGTTCTCGGTTTTCTGAGAGATGTGGAATCCACACTAAACGCAAGAGAGGCAACAACCGCTGAAAGGCCCCAAAGTGAAGATGTAGATGCCGAGAATTTAGTGTCCAGCGTGACTCTTAATATATTCCAAGTGCAGTATGAACAGCGTGATACACAATTTGAAGAATTTGACAGCGAATGTTGGAATATGCGAGTTGCACGAACAGTGGCAGGGATAAAGCATAGATCGAAGGAGAGACATTAACAATGAGAGTGATGAAGACTATCTCGTAACATCAACGTTGGCGGAGAATGTAATTGTCATCAGATATATAAAAGATTTTCGCCCATAGATGAATGCATTCTATTATTCCCCTGCCCATCTTCCCTTTTATTCCATTGGAACACAAATTATTTGGAATTCCAAATTCACGTGGCGTGAGATCATCCAACATCTGGAGAATGATACATATAAATCCAATTACAAATATGAAGTTTTCTATATTGGCATCTGTTAGAGCTCGCATCTGCCTCAGTCAATCCATCGTCACAAACACTTCTCGAAAAATAAAGGCTGCGAATGTTTCTCATAGCCTCTCTCCATTTTTACTAACACAGCAACACATGGCCACATCTCTAGCATTCTTGAGAAATGAGAGCATGTGCTCCACTACGGCATTAGGAAACACATCCATAATCCCCATCAAAGATTCACCATCAATATTCATGTTTTTAGCCATGGCAGAGGTTGTATTTTTCTCACAAACACCTATCAAGAATCTGACCATAACCCAACAATTTAAACCTCCTAAAAACCAGTCCTGGATATATATTTTATTACAAAAACAAATTTGACCATTTCTTATTCAAAACATAGTTTTGAACAAGAAACATCCTCGAGCATGTTTGATGATGAAACTCTTTGTCTGTTTGCAGGGATGGTGGCATGTCTTGGCGAAGGATGACCAGAGGCTGTCTGAAGAACTGTAGAATTTAAAAAACTTTAACAATCATGTATTAAACAAACTTGATGGTTTCTTCTTCAAAACAGGGTTTTTAAGAAGAAATGTCCTTCAACATTATTAATGATGAGAATCTTGAAATGATAACTTATTGAACCTCCCTCTGGCCTGCAAGCGTT